>OX439050.1:40944578-41399844 GCA_949317995.1 Acholoe squamosa | reverse complement strand
CACCCAATTAGCATGGCCGATTCGTATCACAAGGGCAATCAGTAATTAAAACAAAGTGGGGAGGCGGGCAAGGGTGTCATGCCCCTCTGATCTCGGCAATTACCGCGAGACAGCCACCTTGCGGCGAGATTGCGGCAGGATCTCGCGGGATTTGACGGCGGATGCCCCCACCAGGCGGCGTCTTGTGTCATCTCGCCGCATCTCGTCGTTTCTCGTCTTTGTAAAAGAGTCTTCCCTAAAACCTGTCTACTGTTTTTATTCCCTGTAAATTTTAGCCGAAAGTCACTGTCACCTTGGGAAAAAATCTGTCCATCATCCCACTCCCTTTTTAGAATCCTTGAAGATCTACCGCTGGAATCATGGCCAAGGATCTAGGATTCATGTGTAATATTTTAGTTTTAAAGTGTCCTTACTTGCATATGTAGGCCCCCAGGTCCTCTAGCCTCTAATATTTTTGAGGGCCGATATTGCATAGATCATACAGAGCCTTAGCCTACGAGTTTGATATCGGTACTCCCTAATAAAGGTATATCATGGATGATACATCTGTGTATCTAATGGACATGGTGCATTAGCTGCCCTTAAAGGGTTGTAGGACACAGTCAGTGGTTGATGGTATAGGTTTGTTGTGATTGACTTCTTGGAAGTCTCGGGTAGTTTGCTATATATGTAATTATGCTGCCATCTTGTTTGTCTTTCTGCCAAATACCAGCAGGTTGAGCACATCGTTACCACCAGGACAAGATAAGAAATCTCTTTTAGGTCCACCAGACAGGGGGTGGGAGGGTTGAGGGTGGCATGATGAGTTTTCCAGAAGTTGGATGAAAAGGCCGGCTCTCTGGTATTTACTATCGAGGTTTACCAGAGGTTGGGAACTTAGAAGTATAAACAATGTTACACACATCGCTGTTTGTTTATTGACTGGAATTTTATAACTTCCTCATTTTTTTCATAAACTTGATTCAAATCTAGGATCCCCGGACCAGGATCGTTCAAAGAGCTGCAATATTTAATTGTAAATGATGATCTGTCTTAGCTGTGTATTGGGTTGCACATGTATAAAATTACTATTTCTGTACTTTTCTATATTTGCACCACACTGAAAACCTGGAAGATCCGAAACTAGTCAGCAGTGACGACTTCAGGTCCTCAAGTTGACGATACCTAAAACTACAGCTTTAGGTAGTCAAAATGACGACTTTAGGTCATCATCCTGACAACCTAAGTCATCGGTATGACGACTCTGTACTGTCAGTATTGTCATACTGACAACTCAGGTCGTCAGGATGACGACCTAAAGTCATCATTTTGACTACCTAAAGCTGTAGTTTTAGGTATCGTCAACTTGAGGACCTAAAGTCGTCACCGCTGACTAGTTTCGGATCTTCCAGGTTTTCAGTGCATCGTGCAATTGCATTTGAACGGAAACTTTCTCTATTCACGCATAAATCAATGACATCTGAGCTAAAATTTATTACCAGCACCTTGATTGGAAGAAAAATCATCACTACCATCAGATACCCCTTTAGAAAATAATTACCACATGATCACGATTTTACAATGATTCGAATTGATAATATCAAACATTGCACGATGATTTAATTTCCCTGCTGTCAGAGTAAAAATATAACACATGATACAAAGGAGCTAACAATTGTTGCTATCCAATTGCCAATTTCGTGGGCTTCTTTTAAACTAAATCCATATCATTTCCTTTTAGTTTTGATCATTATATCGGTGTTTATATGGAGGTACACCCCGCATTACGCACCATTAAATATTTACCGGGAGGGGGCTTCCAATTTTCCTATGCCAATATGTTTGTAAAACAACTATATAATGTGATTTTTTTAAAATCAAAACCTAGTTGGTATCTTAATTGACTTTTCCTTAAAACCGATGCAAATGGCAATAAAACATCTCATGCTACACCCGTGCTACATTTAGAGTATAACGTGATAATCTTTAACAGGAAAATATTTCTATTTAAGGGGAAATCACCGGGGAAATAGGTTGATATGCAATGAATGCTAATGACAGATTTTAATGAGAACGATTGGAAATAATTGTATATACATGTACATTTATACTACCACTTGTACAAACGGTGAGCTATATATCTCTTATCTACAAACCCCCACAGGAGGGCATTTCAAAATAACAAGAGTTGCTATTCTAAAATGCCCCCCAGGTTCATATACAATGTAACTTGTACATGTAGTAGAAACTGGGTGGCTGATGTCAATTGATATTGGTCACCATGGTATCCCAATTTGTCAGCACCTCAGACTCGGTCAGACTCAGTATGGTCACCAATATCTGACCAAAAGTTGACAAAACCAACCAGCCAAGCACTAGGTCCGGTTGGGTTGCATTCCCTAATTCACTTGTATCGCAGTTCAATCTCAAAACAACACATAGATTGATCATGATATTAAATATATTATGTTACATTTTCAAGAACTGACCCCCCACCCCGCCATGTACCCACTGTCTCTAGAGACTCAATATAAATCTATACATACCTTCTATTGGATATCCGGGTAGCAATGTGGGTAGTCCCAGAGGGAAGAGCCGATTCAACATTTTCCCACTCTTTTTTCACAAAGGATGATGAAAATAAAACAGTATCCTTTCCTGTGATGGGAGCCTTCTTTCTTCAAATCCCTCCAAATCCAACCCGGGTTTGTCAGGGGGCGGCCAGGTAGTGTTCTCTCTCTGCAGATCCAATTGAAGGCCAATTTCACGCGGTGTTGGTAACGGGGCCCGCTTATCGGACGGCCTGATCAGTTTCAAGTACTCCAAACCGACCCGGTGTCGTCTGCTCCTACAAATGACGTCTGATTTCCAGCTTGCCTCACCCCCAGCGTCTCACAAGACCATAACTGAACCTCAGCAGACGACAGGGGCGTCTTGAGTATCCCCCTACCCCCACTGTCCGTGCCTTGGATGAGAGCAGCGTTCTGGTTGGCTGAAAGTACAAGCCACGTGACCTGCCCAAAAAGGAGGAGTAAATCTGGTCCGAGTTTCGTACACCGGTACTCAGCTATCCATACTCAGCGACCGACAGTCACTTCTGATTTGCATAACAGTGTAGAAACCACGGGCGTCTAGTAATAAATCAACTGTCAACGTTTCTTTTTTACTTGGTGGTAGTTGGGGTGGGGTTTGAGAGGGGATGGACTTTGGAAAGGTGGAAAAAGGGATGGGATCGTGGTCTACCCTTCAGCCCCTCAACAGTAGCTATTTACATTCGGTCCACAGAAGCCAAATGACCGTTCAGTTCCCACATTTTACAACAAGAATTATTTTAATGTCTTTTTCTCACCTTCATAATGAGGTACTTATAGACCTCCCCGAACTTGATATGGAATTTAAGTAATGAGTCAATTTCCATTTAATTCCTGTTGCAGTGTTTAAGGTTTCGCTCAAACCTTATAAAGTAAATGCATAATGGGGCAGCAGACGTCATGTAATGACTTTCTAATTGTGTTTTGTTACATTTAAATGAGACAGGACTCAGGTAAAGTTCCTGTCAACATCCATGTCAGAGTTGGAAATTACCCAGGTATGTTGTTTTTCTTTGGTGTGAAATTCTATATTATGATTTTCATCTCTATTGGTCTATTCTTCATATAAATACTATTTATTCAATCAATACTCATTTTATGATTCATTTTTTAGATAGATACCTAAAGAGCACACGCATGTGGATGGGCACAAGGACATTAATTTGAATTGATCATATTTAGGTTTGACCCCCCCCCCCCTAGCATGAAGGTTTATTTGGTTTCCCCCCCCCCCCACCAAGGCCCACCACTTAATACATGGGTATCCAATTTTCGGGGGGGGGGGGATGCGATCATTTTGAACATAGTGGTGGGGGTCGGAAAGAATTCGCCTCGAAATTACGTTTCTGTTGATATATAACATGTCAATATTGGACAGGAGGAAGACTCCCCAGGTAAGTGTAAGGCGAGCCTTTTTTTTTTAAATCCGACCTACCGACCATAGCATTTCAGTTCATGTAACTGGAAACACACCTTTTTTTTAGGCCTGACGGAGGGGGGCGGGGCAAGTACAAAGAAAGTAGATATCGATCTCATGATCAATCTAGATTGTAGTCTAATAGTTCATTTAATACATTTTGCACGTCTTACACTAATTCTTTTTTTTTTTTTTAATCAAATTGTCAAGTAACATATTTATTTTCACAAATATCATGCACAAAATGCGTGTAGAATTGTAAGATTCCGAGGGGTCCAAACGTGCATAGACAAGGCGGTTCGTTTTCACCTGAGTTAATTCGTTGCAAGGGGATACCCTCCAAATTCAATAGGCTTCAAATGGCCTCCCGAGAAAAGGCGGCTAAATGCGAAGGCGCTGTTTAAGCCGAATCAACTCTCGCTCTAATCTCGGAACAAACGCTGCGAGATCAGCGTATTACGAGCGTGCGGACGTGTTTGCTTTGTGTAATGCATCATTTCACCCGTGCGCCAATTTCGGCTAATTTCCTCATTGTCATGTGTGCAGCAGACGAATTTTGTCCCTGTCCGCGACGCGCCACATCCGCCCGCCGTGTCTCGCGGCTGTTTTGCCGCGAATGTTTGGAGTCTGGCTGCGGCCATGACCGCGGGCTATTTGGCCGGTGTAACGGCAATTGGGCGGATTTTACAGCCACCAAAGACAACCCCACTGCTCAATCCCCCCCTTACAAGTTCCCTTTCTGTTTCTACCCCTGTATGGCAGTGTACGCAAGGACTGAAGAACAGCTGAATGGCTGCTTGCGTTAGGCTTTCTGTATACACGGTATCTAATTAAGTGTTGTTACAAGGGCACAAAGTGAGGCAGAGAGACGTGGCGGGAACGGAGATTGAGGTAAATGTCGTCTGCTTTTGGATCTCTGTTGTGTGGGGATCAGAGTGCCGCGGGCCGTACTACTGTCTGAGACTATAGGCCCTATAACCCTTTAAGGGTTGTATGGTATTTTCATATGTCATGCCAATGTAAAGGCAATACTGGTGAGCAACCCCGGTGAGCAACTCACCGCTACTTTGTATGTGTCATTGTGTGCATCATGGCAACACTACATTGTCGATACACTACTAAAGACACTTATACCGTAATCTCCCACGTATAAGGCGCGTCTTATAGGGGGGTTAGTTCTCATTGCATCCACAAGGGGGACTCCAAGACCTTTCCGGGCTTCCCTAGCCCATTTAAAAGGGTCTATATCTCCTCTTTCCTATCCACTCAGGATGTGTGTGGTGCACATATGCTCTGGCACTGACACATTCCTCTGTTAAATTATCAACCTCTGAAGCACGGGATAGCCATTTAGTGCTGCTAAAGTGCTGTAAAACGCAAATCAATCAATCAATCCAAGACCTTACATGCCCCCTTAGCCGTAACAGGATATATGGGGGTCCAGGGGTTTTTTGAATACATAGGTCTTTGAATTTTGAAAATTCGTTCAGCAGAACCAAAGTTATGAATTTTACATTTTTTTGAGAATTTTCCAAAACTCTAGGTGTGCCTTATACGCGGGATGCGCCTTTTACGCGGGAAATTATGGTATAATGTATAGCCTTTGTGATACGCCAATGCAGCGCCAGGGGGGTTTTATGGCACTAATAGGCCTATGCATCACGGATGCAAAGGCAAATAGTAGATCCAAACAGGGACACATGGGCGAGCGCCCCTCCTTTTTATGTGCCCCTTTGAACAGTCAAAATTCAGCTACATGTATTATAACTAGAAGCCCATCCTTGTCAATATCCACGAGGCATCGTGTGACATGAAAAGGGTTAAATGGATGTATACTTGTCTAAGGGTACCTATAGTGTTAACAATGGATCAGGTACTGAATATAAAAGACTAAGTAAACTGATCAAAAAGTGACTGATGGAGACTATGTACACTGTGAGGTCTATACCAAATGTACACACACCTAAATTATCCACCCCTTATTTGGAACCACTTCATACATCTGGACTGTGTAGTAGTTAGACTTGCTTACATCTCTGATATGTAATATATTGCTGTACTAGCAAGTCTCACATTTAGACTGGATGGACAGACACTCGAATAGGGGGTTGAGTCAGATGACGTGAAATGAAGGGCACTGCAGCCAGTCTTGTTTTCCTGAAGTCTAGATTTCATTAATCTAAATGAGTATTGGAAGAAGTCGTCACGTGATTTCTGTGAGTTAAGCCATGGAACTATAGAATGATTATGAATAAATTGTTCAATGTATATATATATATATATATATATATATATATATATATATATATATATATATATATATATATATATATAGTACAAATAAACTTCTTGTGTATATTCACTAAAAGGATCCTTCCCTCCCTTCCTCTCTACTAAGGCCAAAAAGAAGGTTGATTTTACGGTCACGTGGTCAAAAATGTTGAGGTCGGTTATTGTGAGAAATGATCCTTTCCTACAAGGAATATAAGAAAAATACATTCATGTATTCCGAATACAAGTTTTGATATAAGGACATAAAAAATGGATTTTTTTGAAAAAAAAATGATAAAAAAAAAAATCAGAAAACTTAATAAAATTCAAAAAAAAAAATTGAGGTCGACCCCTTTTAGCTGAGGTCGGTCGAGTGACCGGAACCTTTTCCTTTTTTGGCCCTATAACTGTATACATGTATTATGCGAGCTTTGATGAGGAAAGTAATCTCACAATTGACATATGATTCCAATATGTATGGGCAAATATCCATGTAAACCTCTAGCCAAATAGTCTCAATCCAACTCACAATGCAAATCTCTGGTATGAACAAACATAACTGTTCCCAAATCTAATAGCCCCAATAGAGGACTTTTTAGCCTACTGGTGTTCAGTGGGGCATGATATTGATATCGGTTACATCTAATCCACCCTATGTACATAGATTATTCACTACCACTAATCCCTGTTAATACAATGTAAACAGAACAGGCTAAATCTTACCTGGCCAACCTCATTCAGCTATCAAGTTTCATATACATTTGTATGGAAAGTTGGCTTTGTCACTATTGAACGGCTTTGATGATATGATTACTCAATGCTTTTGGCATGTTTAACTCGATTTTTTACTTTTAGTCAAAAAGATATCACTGGCGAATTAATCGCTGATTAATGCTGCATTGGTGCATCAATAATTACAACCGGCGAGTTACTGACCAGTTCTGTATGCAATGCCACTACACTGATAATAAATCCTATAGTCAGTAGTGACTATACCCACATATTCTGAGCCCCATAGTCACATGACTATTATACCTTAGTCACATATTAGTCAGAAAGATAGTCAATTTGACTATATGTAGAGCTCACAGATTGATGATGTCACAGGTTTCTGTGCACAAAAAATGTCATCCAGAAAGAAGACATATTTATGGTTGCCTGGACTAAGAGGCCAAATCATCATCTTAACCTGTCCATCCATGGAAACTCAATATGTCTGGCCATTAATGGATAGGTAAGTTAACTATTTGGTGTGATATTTGTGGCCATTGCAGTATAACAATAGTTATTTTGGGTTCAAACTGTTCATCAATGGGAAGGCATATGGCAGCCGACTTTGATTGGATGAATGTTTGCTTGCAGGTATAGTCAGTACTGACTGTATATATTAGTTCTATTTACTAACTAAATGTTGCTTAGCAACAAAATGATGGTCATCTGACTAAGGACTATTTCAATAGATTAAAGGCATGACTATGTGTTGACTATATGACTAACTCAATTTAGTCACAGGTGACTATAGAGGGATAGCCAAAAATCGCACTATCATTTGACTATCTTAAGTTAGTCACTACTGACTAAGATATTAGGCTCTATTTCTATCAGTGTACTATATACAGGGCTATCCTATACAGGATAGTTATTCTTTTTGGAAAGAGGCAACCAAGATATGGCTGATCGTATACCTGTGGTGTATATATAGTATGTATACGTGTACAGAGACCTGTTTCACAAGAGCCATATACGAGTGACATAAACTTACAAGCAAGATACTAGTAAGGTGGTGTTAAGATCAATCATTGGGTTCATTGGTCATATCTCCATAGTTCACTCTTAGTAGGAGGTGTTTCAAACGGAAATGGGGAGTGAAGCTTATGAGTAAAGAGCCATTGTAAGAGTGACATATGACCAACATAAAGTAGCTGATTTATGTGGAAGGTTGAGGGTACATATAAATGGGAAAAATCATATCAATTAGTGGAAGTCCACATATCTTTTTAATCCATGATGTCAGGAATATATCAAAATGAAATACCCTTTTATAATACCTTTTTATATTGTGAAATAACAAAGTAGAGGCACGTTCTGCACCTGGGTGATTGATCTTACTAGTTGAATGATTGGTCTACGAGTGACCTAAGGACTGATCTTGATTACTGCCCCTATGTCCAATTGACAGCTGTTTCTTAAGGACCAGTCTTAAGTTCTAATACTAGTGACAGCTTGTTCTGAAACACTAGTAGTCATTCCCAAATGACTGATCTTAAGTTGTCACTCATAGAGTGGAAAGATCGATCTTAAATAAGGAATGCTTATGAAACAGGTCTCAGATATTGCATATTTCCAAAATGTGCATGATTAAAATGGTGACACTGGGTATTATGAGCTCCCCTATCCCCGAGCTCTATCCTCGTGTCTGTCCCTTCTGTGTTTCTTGTGCACGTATGTGTGGGCACTGACACATCCATCCATCGTTGGTGTAAGGTAGTTTTCTCGCCAAACTGCAGGGGCGGATCCAGAAGGGGTGGTCTAGGGGGAGGCATAGCCAAGAAAATTTGGTCGGGGGGAGGGAGGCACAAGCAGGTTTTCGGGCCACGTTTCCTATAGTTATAAGAGTCATAGCCTGGTCCAATTTCAGGGGGTCTAGGGGGGCATGTGCCCCACCCCTGGATCCGCCCCTGAACTGTGATCTTAACTGTTGAAATGACGTCCAACATCAGTCTATCACTGAATCAATCATTGCATGTTACCCTGGTAATTTATGTAGTGATTCTGGGCTGAGAAATCCCAATTCACATGTACAGGACCATGGCCCATGCCATGTGAGGCCAAGATTAGCCAACTGCCCAAAGTAATGAAAATACACTTTCCAGATAATAAGATAATCCAAATAGCATTTCGGCTATGATAAGCTAATCCGAGCCCTAAACGGATTGAACATGTTGTTCTCTTCCCCACCATTCTCCATTTTTCCTCCCCCCATTGCCAATATAAAGGTTTTGACATACCAGTACATGAATATACATCTATGTAGGCCCCAACAAGACGCAGAGGTGTTGTTTTTATATGGTATCTCCTAGGCTGAACCCCCGTGGCCATTGAATACCTGCTTTGTAAGGGAGTGGTCATTATTTATCAACAGGGGGGGGGTGGTGGGTTTTCGCGCGGACGCGCGAAAATTTTTTACGCCCCCCCCTCGACGGCAGTCAAAATTTTTTGCGCCCCCCCCGCCGGAGGCGCGGAGAGTTTTCGCGCCCCCTCTTTGATCTATAGTAGCGCGCGGGCTTTTTTGCTAAAAAGAGGGTGAATTTTTTTAGCCCCCCCCTCAAGAGGGGTCAAAATTTTTTTAGCCCCCCCCTCGGGAGGGGTCTGAAAATTTTACGCCCCCCCCTCAAACCCACCACCCCCCCCCTGTTGATAAATAATGACCACTCCCTAAGTTAATCTGTGAGCCCACGCCTGACCGCTCTGTAAATTACACTTAAACCAATTAGAATTATGCACAAACTAATTAGCCTTGTGACTACCCAACGGGTCCTGGGTTAGGCTTGTATCAGCCAAGTCAGTGGCCGGAAAATCAGGATTTGGTGAGGTGGATAAAGGGAGTGATTTACCAAGGAAACAGGGGCTTAGTGGGGGTGAATCTTTGTAACAACAAGTGTCAACTCTGAACAGACTTTTCACTGAAATGGACAGACTCAGAATTGTCAGGTATTACTGGGGATGGTCTGTTTCTGAGGGGGAGTTATTTGAGGCATTTGGAGAACTTTGATTCTGTGCGCCTGGGGAGAGGGATGTTATATGGGTGTTGATATTTGGTATGATCTTTATTTCAAACAAAATGTCTACGGCGTTTTAAATGCCAGTAGTGCCCCCACAACTTATCCCAACTTCCCGGGTTGTACCCCTTTTAGAAACTGGATGTTTGAAACCAAAAGAAGGGAAGGAGTGAGTGAGTAATAGAGGTTTACGCCATTTCGACAGCTAAGGTCATATTCATGGCGAGAACTACAGTACACAATTTCACAAGGGAATGTGTCAGTGCCTGCGCATATGTGCACCATACACATCCTGCGGGGATAGGAAAGATGAGAGGTAGACCCTTTTAAGTGGGCTAGGGAAGCCCGAAGAAGGGAAGGATGAGCAGCTAAAAAACATGGACTTCCTGCCCAGCCTTGGGTTAACATGAGCCCCACACACTTTGAGCCCATCACTGAGTTGTCAACCATATATATTTTTACAGTACTAAAGTGTTTGACAAATTTGAAAACTATCCCCACTCACATCTGGCACCTCAAGTAACCTACTTAATTATGCTAATTATTCCACCATTAAGGACGTCAGGTGGCCAGATAACCAGATTAAACCAGTATAAAACAGATTACACCACTTTCCCCCGGTCCTGAATCAATTAAGCTATCCATAGCTTGGGCCTATTAATTAACCCTTTAAATGCCGCACGGTGAATTGAGGAATTGTGCGTTTTGATTTATGCATAAATACATGGTTGATATTTAAGTCTGCCACTCAGGGCTGCATTTATGCATCATGCTTCACCAGGTTGATACATTCCCGAAGACTCAGAATGATGCACAAGGAAGACACTGGTGAGTAGGCTGCATTTATGCATCATGCCAATCAAAGAGGGTACAGTGCATCAAACCACTGGATGTAGCCTTTGAGTTTAACTCTTCAAGTGCCACACAGTGCATGATGCAATCGTCAATATCATACATGACTGCAACCCTGGCAAATAACTCACCAAATGTGCATCCATGCATCATGCTGACACCGGTGCTGACCCTGTCAGATCCATACACTCGCAAAAGGCCTTCATGATACCCCAATGCAGTGAGGGAGTGACTCGCAGGCAAGCACTGGTGCATCATGATGGGCATCAGACTTAGGTATCATGCGCTCCTTACAGGGTTAAAGAGTTTAGTCTCATTGCGACACTGACCCCATCGTCACATTACCGGACACGCGTCCTATTAAGATGAACCTGACAGGAGATGTGTATCTAATCACACCAAGCGGCATAATTAGTTCCATCTTACACCGTAGGCGTTGCCCTTTGAAGTTGGAAAGAACAGGTTGTAAGTACCATGTTGGAACTGGAGTCCCGGGCTGGAGTCGAATTACGAAACGTCTTTTAGTATGGGTTAGACCCGGGGGTTAGACCTCTTTTTTTCTTCTTTTTTTTCATTTTCGAGCTGGCACTAACCATGCCAGCCCTAAAAAAAAAATTGTATCTTCCCTTTTTTTTTACTTTTATCCCTGTTCCTGTAAGGGTTAGGATGGGGTGGGGGAAATGAGAATATGTTATAGCGTGTGCGTTGGGGTGGAGGAGTGAATTACATTTAAGTGAACTCTGCATTCCATAAATGAGATTTTGGGCCACTCACCAAGTACATGGACAAATGGAATCCCCACTCTATGCCCAGTCAACAACGCAGGAGGTAGACAACACCTTGTGAAGACTGCAGTGGAGGAGGGTTCCGAGGTCTAGTCAAATACACTGTGGTATGACAGTGATGTAGTAAGAGATCTGTTTTGAAATAAAATGAATGATGTCCCCTTCAATTGAAAAGATGATAAAGGGGAGAACTATAAAAAAAATGGAGAAAAGGCCAGTAAAAAAAAAGTATATGATACACAGTCGTGCTGTATTGGGGAATGAAGTAGGGCGGAGGAGGGGGGGAGGGGGTTATGGAGCACCAACCCAACACCTGTGACATCAGGGTGGTCCATCTAGCTTCAGGTGGTGCAACATTAATACAAATCGACCTCATCTAGCCTGACATATACGTAACGGGTTAGGGTGGGGATTGGCGGGGGAGGGTAAGGTTCCAGGGGATTTTGTAGTTAGTCGTTTGACCTTCAGACCACAGGGGTTCCTCTAATTTATTCATGAAGTGCACTGACCACATCCTGTGCGCAGGACGCGGCAACTTGGACGTGAAGCAGACGACAATTGGCACAAAATGCCATTACATTGCCGCGTTTCACGCCACCCATGATGTGCATTTCCCGCCAAAACCACACAGATCGGTCCCTTATCCTACATTTACAAAATGAAAAGGGAAATCTGATGGTGATCTGTTCGGAACGCTTATAGATTTAAATGGATGGCTACCCTCTAGTGGAGAGCCTACTGTGGCCCGACTGTGGGGAATCCAGGATTTTGTAAAGGAGGAGCGCATCCTCAAATGTTTGCATGGTTTTGTGGTTTGGAATTAGTGAAGAAACTCTTCTAAGAAGATGTTGGAGGCACTTCTTTTATGTCTGATTTGAATGCTTAAGAGGCATTACAAAAAAAAGAAAAAAGTCTTTACCCCCTGGGAAGCATTCACACACGACTCGGGTGCATATAGAGACATCCTGCCTGCTTTTCAACCAAGAGAATCGCACAGTCATGAGATTCGCGCGTTACAATCACCACTTTCCAGTTTCCTCCCCTCCCCCTCCCCACCCCAATCCCTACCCTTATTCAATGAAAGTCGGTGACTGTATGTACCCCAAAACACCAAGACCCCCTCCCCCGGGGCCATTGTCACTGAACGCATGCGCACAATGGGAGACCACCTCATTATGTCCCGTAATGCACTGGTTCGCGCGTGCGCGGTGCGTTCATCCTGTGATCGGCGTGGGTGGTGGGAGTGTTCAGGTAACTGTTGAAGACATTGAGAAGGCATCCAGCGGGCACTGGGTGCCTCCGGGCACTGCTTTAAGTTTAACTGTTCATTGGCAAAGATATTTCACCAGTGGTAATGCTACTTTAATACTTTGGAAGAACCTTCTGACGTTGAAAAAAAAGACGAAATATACACACGCACAAATCTAGAGTAGCCTTACTGTACATGTCAATACAAAAATGTTGAAATGTTGCACACTGAAACCTTCAATAGACGACACCTAGATAAAATCTAGACGACTTTTGATTCCTCTAATACACGATCTATCATTTACAATAGTCAATATGCGAATGTGTAAATGCGCAATCTCAGATGGACCTTTTATCCCCTTTTATGTAATAATGCAGCATGAGGTCTGAAATGAGCTTTCCTTCAACCGTCAACTTTCTCACCATGAAAGGGTAAAGATGTTTGTGTACATATGTAAAAATGTCCGGTCGCGCTGAGAGTTGAGAATGTGTAGGACACCAAGAAGAGGGGGGTATGACATCGACACACGTGCGACTCGTTTGTTAATTAGATTCGGCCTTTAATTAAAGACCTCGTCCTCCCAGGTGTGGCCCACACTAGCAGGCATATGTTGGCGGGCCTGGCTCTCAGTTCCCGCCCCTGAGGGGTGGCCATGACCCCCTGTGGTGCCTGGTGTCTCATCCTCTGGCTCTGCTCCGTGGGGGTCCAGATGGCTGCGAAGGGCACACGCCCCAGGCCCGCCCACAACCCATCCACCAGCACCCTGCCAATGGTAATGTCCTTGTGTATTGGTCACTAAGCCCATCGTGTCAACCATTTAAGGTTAGCAGCTGCATTAATACATTATGTATGTCATTTGGTTACCAATGCATGAATGTATTATTTGGTAGGGCTGTGGATTTGAGACTTCCTGAGAGTCTGCATGATGCACCAATGCAGCACTGGTAAATAGATTCCTTGACGTTGCATTGATGCATCATGACGATAAAGGAACCTGAATTATGAGGTATCATTTGGTCTTGAGGGGGTTAATCCCCCCCCCAACCACCAGGCCTTTTCCACACCATTTTCTCCCCCTAAACAAAAAGACTGCCCAGCATAAAGCGAAGAAAATGAAGCTTCAACTGAGACAAATCTAGTCCGATAGGGGTGGCATTGGTCGGTGAGTGAGAAATAAAGGGCTATATGGTGGAGTCCTGCTGAGTGGAATTTATTTCATTGTGGTCAGATTAAAGACCTTCTTCTAGTTCATTATTCCGTGATTCTGTGTTCTTCTGGAGGTTGAGCACTGGAACAATGCATTTCAAAGCCTGAGTATGTGTGTTATATCCCTTCAGGCAAAATGGATATGAGCACATACTCCGGACCAAAACCATGAGCACTGGGAAGGGGGTGAGGGTTGAAAACTATTGACCAGGAACAGTCGATGTAGACAATTCCGAGGACAATTCCCACAATTCACGCATGTGTATACCCAGTTTTGGCATAGTGACCCAATTTTGTGGACATCGTCCTCCCTTCATTCAGGCTTGAGCATGGAAGACGCCATTCTGACAATTGATAGAATTGTGTGCATTTTATTGCAGATGTCAAAAATGTGTTTTACATACATGTATTAAACTACCAGAAAGTAATTGAAGAATTGTGGACAAGTGTGTGGTTTGATCATAAAGAGTTGAGACTGAAAAATAACAATAAAAGGATAATGGGGAGGGGGACATGATCATTAATCGAGTTGCAATTTCCAAAATTATGCATATTTATTCCCATATTCTAAACTATACATAATTCAAGCTAATTCTAACCATTCTATTCCGTGTATAGTGTCACTCAGCCATGCACGGGTGGACATGATTAAATATGACTTGTGCCATGCTTCAGTTGTCCTATTAGAAGATCAAGGAAAATCTTTGACAACCATGCTTCCTCCACTTGAGATCATACAACCAATAGGTCAAGCTCCGCCCATTATTTATCAACCGAATAAAACTGAATAAAAGTCACTAAAAAGGAGAAGAAATTGACTCCTTGGGTGATAAACACCAACCCTTTAGAGGTAACATGTTACAAAAAATACCCTTTTGCCGTCGATATGCATGGACATGGCTCTACAGGGAGTGCACTCACAGGTGCTGCATTCACTGGGGTGATACACACCTCATTATTTCACAGAGTGGCATTTAAGCCAGGGGTAGCTATGGAATATAGCAGGACCTCACTTACAGGTTGTCATTCTTACAGCGACCGCCATGGAGGCCAGCCATACAAGGCAAACAGAGCGAGTGAGGGGCCATAAAACTGCCCATCACACCGCCCTGAGGCCCCACCCCTCCCCCTCCTGATCAGATGTAAAAACTTATCTTGATTGGAGGATGAGGAATTCAATTAAAACAATGGATGGGTGGAGAAGATGTATAAAAAGCTGAACACAAAGACGCTCAGCATCACCAAGCTACCACTCGGAGCTCAGACTCCACCATTCCTGGTGGGCAGGGTACCCCTCAGGGGGATCATACCCAAGTTACAGAGTCTAGTCAGAGCGTCCTGGAGGACATCATAGCTGTAAACAGGGCATGTACGTCCCAATCCAGCTTTACATCTGACAACAGCACTAATGCTGAAGCTTAGGGTAACACCCCAACACAACAATTTGACTCAATATCTGAGGATGGGGTGGAACCAGAAACTGAGCAGCCTAGTGCCAGCAGGCCAGGTCGGCCAGGTCGGCGGAGGATCACATACAAATCCTCAGGGAATGTGGGAGGGAAATGCCCATACTGCAGCCACAGCAGGAACCCATAGACTTCCAACATGCACCACTGGTGAGGTCGCCGACCACCTCTTTTCTTGAAGAATGGGGGGGGTGTAGCCCACCCGTTTGCTTCACTCTCTACCCGCCCTATTTCACGGGATAATCTAACTCAAAAACGGCTAAGACGAATACATGACAACCTGCAAGCGAGGTCCTGCTATATACCATAGCTACCCCTATGGCTTAATGCCATAACTCTTAGGAATAATTCATATTAAACTACACAATGTTAGGTTTAATATTCCATTAATGACTGGCATGATGCATCAATGCATTAGTATAGACTCAGCTGGAAGCACTGTATTGGTGCAGCATGACCACCATGGTATATGAACCTGTGGAAATCACACCCCGGAGAGGGGGGGCACTGAGCCTCGGTTTGGGTACCAACTGTGGTACCGACCCCGCTGAGCGGCGGCTGTCGATGCATCAAAGGGGGTAAAAAGGGGGGGGGGATGTCATGTGACTTAAATCCTGAGATTAGGGAGCTGTTAATACATATTACAAATTACATAAAAAGGAAGTAAATTGAATATTCAATGTATATAAATCACTCCAGGGCTGTGAAATTCCTGAGTATTATTGTCAAAGAACCTTAATTTCATGGAATAGGGCCCCAAAAAGGGGAGTTATTATCAAACTTATTCAAAAAAGGGGGTGGTAAAAAAATTAGCTGTATTTTAAGGGGCTGTGAAATCGCAAAAAAAAGGGGGCTGTAGTTTCGCAGTTGGTACCACCAATCAAGGAATCACTGCCCCCCCCCCGGATCACCCATCCACCTCAAAGGGTTAACTCAAGAATTGAGAAGAAAAATGCAATCAGGTTTGATCAGAGTGTTTAGGAGGATGCATGAGTAATATATAAGAAAGGTGAGAAGGGGGAGGTTTGATTTGTGTAGTTTGTCAGCTCTAACTTGTTACTCAGGTGTCGGTTGTTAAGGGTGGTTTCACACCTTAAGGATCCTGTATACCTGTACAATGCCTCACCTGTAAGGTACTTACCTGTGTACTCCACCTGTGTGGTCAGGTAAAAGGTGTAAGGGAGTGTACAACATTGATGGGGATCAGGTGTGCCTTTTTAAATTTCATTTTGATTTCATTTTTGCCATTGTGTGTGTGTAATTTATCATTTGATCAAAGCAGCCTCTTTCAATCCTATTACTTTGCTGATTATATTTATGACCCTCTGCCTAGTTTCACATTTCTAGAATGATGACATTTTCCCAATTGCATGTACTTTGCCAAGATGAATTTTATCATCAAAACCATCTGAATTCTAATCATAGAAGATTGACTTTCGCTATAATTTTTTTATAGTACAATTCGACAACAAAATTTAGAAAATGTTTACAGAAGCAGAATGACAGTACTTTCCTGATACCTCTGCTAGATTTAGAAATAATATGTATAACTACCAGGGTAACTACACTTTTCACACAGAACGACGCGGTACGGATGGTGGGTGGGTGGGGTGGGGGTAGTTGCCCCCCCCCCCTCCTTTGGAAACAAACAAAATCTAATGCTAATTTGAGCCGTCATAACAGCTCTTTGTCTCTCGGCGATTCTTTGTTTTGGTGTTTGGAGCCCCCCCCCCCTTTTTCAAATTCTTAAGCCTCCCGGGCCCCCTCCCTCCACCAAAAAATATGAATATGCATGGCTTTATATAAAAGATGATACCCAATGTGTGGTATGCTTGTTGAAAAGCAGGAGTTATGTTCGCTGAGTTGTGGGGGAGGAATGTGTTGGGTAGTTATTGATTATATCCACCCCTACACCTGCTAACATCTAAGTCACTCAGTCAATAAATCACACCAACTGGAGACTCATAACATCCATGATTAATGATGAGAATGATAAGGCTCAATCTATTTTAATGCACGAGGGGCTTAGCATGCAGGTTATTCACATGGTGCCGCGACGTCCATATAAAGAGCAAGGAATAACAGGATGGCATGCAAGGATCGTCGAAAATAACTTATATTCCAAAAAAAAAGAAGGAAAGAAAGAAAGAACGAGAGAGAGAGAGAGAGAGAGAGAGAGAGAGAGAGAGAGAGAGAGAGAGAGAGAGAGGAGAAGGACGAAAGTGCATTTTATAGGTTAAAAATCTATCATTTCGTATTCTTGATTTCCTATAGCCTTGTAACTACCTATATGATTTAGATTGTATTTCATAAATCTCTACTTTCAGATTCCACTTGCATGTGTGAACAAACGTAAACTTTACCTCCCATTTAACCATTTAGCCTAACCAAAGACACTGTTCCATTACATCCTGTCCTATTGTGGCACAATGAAGAAAATGCAGCCCTGGTGAGTTACTCACCGAGGATGATATCCCTCCCTAATAGAGATCTTGAGTCTTCATTGCTAAGCGCCAATATTGGATGCGAATTACCCCTTGTCTCCATTGATGCAACATGCATGGTGGCATCTGGGTCTGATTCACTTAGGCATCATGTCGTCCTTAAAGGTTTAATTGGCACACATTGTATTCATTCATCATAGATAACCAGGTACTTTTAGTATTTACAATTACATCCTGTGATGTAAGCTACAACATACCACTCCATACTACACCCCTCCCACACCTACCATGAAACCTTGCTTATAAGCCGCGGTTTATTACCTCCTTCTTCTATGAAACCTCCCCCACTTCTGATAGCTCTACTATTTCAGGGCTTTGTTGCCGCTTATATGTCACCTGGTACCCCCTGGTACCCATGGTGTGACCTGTGCACAGATTAATTTGTATATCTATATAGTAAGGAATCTCAACTTGCTTTTTTCAGGCCCCTTCAGAAAGCCAGGAACTCAAGGTGTGGCTTGTACGAGGGTGCGGCTTACACTCGGGGGTTTACAGCATATAGCAGACATACCCCAGTCATGTCTGGAATCCTCCAGGGCCAGGAATGCTTCCCATGGAGGAGGCCGCCCTGGAGACCCTACAGTAGGAAGAGCAGGTTGCATATTTTTATGTTCTGTGGAATGGTGTTTTCTCACCCTCTGGATTGAAGGATGGACCAAGGCCTTGATATCTTAAGCCGTTGGTATTTGCGGGCAGGAGATTACGATGATCCCCATTGCCTCTGGTCTCACCCCTCCTCCAGGTGCCGATGGTGGGGGTCTACCCTGGGGGTCTACCCGCCTGGAGGTTGGTATACTTCGTCCAGCCCCAAAGTTGCCCTGTAAAAAATAACTGTTGGATCTACCAGGGATCCTTGTAAAACTGAACAGTGAACCACTGTAATTATATAGCAGGAGGCCAGTGTAGTTTTATAAGAATCCTCAGGTGGCAGCATGGTGGTACAAAGCTCTGTGAAAATAACGACATCTCTGTGAAAATAACTATGGATCTCTGGCAACTTTGGGACGAGGAATCCTTTGTTATTTCGACGACAATTTTTTTTACAGTGTAGACACTCTCTCTTTTCTCTGAGTTTCTGATTCTCTGCGTGTCTTTGTATCAGGCTTTGTGTAGGCTCTTTGGTTTCACCATAGAATGTGTAGTAGGTGGTTTCACATTATTATTTAATAGGCTTGTAAGGCAATTTTCGCTGAAAAGGTTGTCGGGCTTAGGCCCTGGGCATCCCTTTTTGTGTGGTTACCGGTCTACCCCGGAAATACTTTCTGCAATCTATACATTGTAAAACAGATCTTGTTTGGCTAAAAAAAAAAAAAAAAGTGGGGTGCATGTCACAGCCTTATCAAAATAATGCATTGTTTGTACTTTTTCCTTTCCCTTCTTTTCGTAAAATAATGGATTATGTCATCACAGCATCCATGCACATTATCACTAACTAGTTCTCTCTTCCCCAGAAACGACTCTCAACACATTCAAACAACCATGGTACCATGTTAAAGAGTCTGCTATATAAAGCGACGATACACTGTAAATAGTAAATGCTGTACATCTACAGCAAAAGTTGCTGGCAACAATTGCTGGCAACTGACTTGCTGTAAAGGTACAGCAACATCTCCTGTTGAACTACAGTAACTTCTACTGTAAATCATACTAGGTGTCACGGTACTAATAGGGCCAAGGACGTTCTGATTCCCCCCCCCCCCATCTTCCACCATAAAACTGGCGTCAATCGGGTTCTAATTTGATGGCGTTCATAAATAAAGGCTTAAATCAAAGCTGAAGTCATTCTTGATTTTTTTAGCATGGTCAACCATAACGGAGTCAGATCCGTTTTTGCACCAGTTGCCATGGAAACCACCATGTTGAATAAATTAAATGATACAGGTGCTCCTGACAAGTCATAAATGTGACCTTGGACCCCTCTCTGACAAAATAGGTTTCCATGGTGACCAAAAATTTTTTGCAACTTTTTCCCCCCAAATCGTTACCTTTCTTCTGGTACCAAAATTATTAATCTGCGATAAAAATAAGGTCCCCTGGCACTGATTATACCAAGCAAAACACTGTTTTTAGTTGGGACTATTTAGCTGTCCTAGGCTTACCAGGGCGGATTACTACCGTGACACCTTAACAGCTGGGGTCATTTTTTCCGACAATATATAGTTTGCCCAGAAATAAAGATATTTACCTCCCTGACATGAATCTCAACTTTTTACATAAAAAATTTGTATATTTATGACCATGGAGCCTATTGAAATATGGGTGAGGGGTCCCTCAGGGGTCAATTTTTTGTATTTTAGGGGTTAAAAACAGGGACCTTTCTTTGGCTTGCTCTACCGAAAAATTGGATCTGACTTTGTTATGGCAAACTACCCTCCTATGATGCCTTAACACATTGACAACAATAATGTATAACTGGTTAAGATCCCATCTAATACCTAAAAGCATGAGAGTAATCAAAACAAGGGCAATGTCCCCAAAACTAGGCCAAAATCTGCATGATTTGGCGCAAAATGTGGTATTTTTTTAATGATGGCTGTTTATTTTCCCTCTCAACGCTTGACTACACAATTAAAAATTCTGAGGTTTGACTAAAACCCTATTTTCAAAGGAATATTCCATATGTTTTGAATAGAAGAACCATAATTTGTCCTATTTATTAGCATTTCTAGAGGCTTTCAAGGTAATTTTTATGGAGGAGCCCTGGAACCACTTTCTGTGCCAAGTAGCCTCAACTGCCCCATCTGGAGCAAAAAAAAGGTCAATCATACGCAAATCCCAGACAAATTCAAAGAAAAAATGACCAAAATAGCTTCTCCTACACTTAATTTAGCTATTTTAATACAAAAAAATTCATCCAGTTTGGATTGAGTCCTTACAAGAGCCCAAAATGTGGCAAAAATCACCCCACCCAGCCACCCAGTTAAGGTGTCACGGTACTAATAGGGCCAAGGACATTCTGATTCCCCCCCCCCCATCTTCCAACATAAAACTGGCGTCAATCGGGTTCTAATTTGATGGCGTTCATAAATAAAGGCTTAAATTAAAGCTGAAGTCATTCTTGATTTTTTTAGCATGGTCAACCATAACGGAGTCAGATCCGTTTTTGCACCAGTTGCCATGGAAACCACCATGTTGAATAAATTAAATGATACAGGCGCTCCTGACAAGTCATAAATGTGACCTTGGACCCCTCTCTGACAAAATAGGTTTCCATGGTGACCAAAAATGTTTTGCAACTTTTTCCCCCCAAATCGTTACCTTTCTTCTGGTACCAAAATTATTAATCTGCGATAAAAATAAGGTCCCCTGGCACTGATTATACCAAGCAAACACTGTTTTTAGTTGGGACTATTGTTGTTGAACAGCAAAAGTTGCTGGCAGCAATTTGCCCAGTAGAATTTGCTGTAAATACACAGTAGATTGTAATTTGCTGTAAATGTACAGAGGATTTAATGTTTTGGTCATTGCATTTTGGTTGGCCTGACCAAGTAGAGATATGTAGTTGGGCCATCATAATAGCCAGCTATGTAGCATCATTTATGACAAAATGGGTGTTTAACTAGTCAATGAGTATCACACCCAAGTCACAACAGGCAAGTGTGGTGTATAACATCATCTTTGCAACCAGCACTTTAGCTGATACACTAGGAAGCTTGGTGTCCATACTCATATTTACTTCCAAGCCACAGGTAAGGTGTGTGTGACAGAATGTAGAAGTTTCTGCTTTAGTTTATATAGTTTAATGAAGAGTTCCACATGTTATCAAACTAAAATACAGTATGTTCACTCTTGCAAATTATTCAATTATGTGACACATTTCACTTCCTTTTCATAGATGAAAATAGATTCAGCTCTAAGTAAAAATTATCTGCCAAAGAGATACTAAAGCCACCTGGTGCCAAAGCACAGAACCACAATGTCTACAGCAGTATTTGCTGTAATCCTGCATCTACAGCAAAACACTCTGTAACTGAACAGTAGGTGTTGCTGTATTTGGGGCTACAACAAATATATGAGAGTATATCTACAGCAACACTTGCTGTAATGTTGTATTTATAGCAACAAAGTTTATACTTGTACAGCAAAACCTGATGTATTTTAGATTACAGCAACTTCTACTCTATAATCACAGCAAAATTTGCTGTATGTATACATTAACTTTTTACAGTGTACCATGGAATGAGAGGGGCCTACGTCAAGGATATGTTCTTACTCAGAAGCAGGAGGCTAAAAGGTAAATGGATTGGAGCCCTGACCCTGACCGACGCTCCTTGACGTACGACGCGTCATGGGCGACGTCTGTGACGTCAATTAATGCGCCCTCTACAGTCTGACGTCGGAATCACACCTCACATCCCGATCGTCATCCCTGCGCATGCGCCTAACGTCACATCCCGCCACTAGGGTGGTCCTTGGAGGTGCGAATGCTGAACATGCTTCAATGTCGCCTTTTCTTTTTATATTAGTAGATATATCCTTTTTTTCTTTATTTTGATGTTCTTTTCGCCAAACTACTGCTCTTATTAAAGAGAAAAAGTGGCATCAGAGAGAGTATAGCTGGCGGAGAGGTCTTGCCACCTTCGAGGTGTGGGCGCCGCTAAGATCTGGCTGATTTGACATCAGAGGATAAACTTCAGAAGCAATTACTGAATGTAGGCCTCTTCTCCCAGCTCCAAGTCAGCTAAACCTGATGGTTTGGGGCCATCCATAAATGATGTCATGAAGCAGGAAGGGGGATGTCCATGACTGCTATACAGAGTAGACCCGCGATCAACCTAGGGAATGTTCAACAATTACTAGTACGTGTACGGCACTGCTTAGGGGGTAGGGGTAGGGGTCTTTGGATTTCTATAACAAGGCTATATATACGTTTCATACAAAAACAGTGACAATGGGGGTGAGTGGGTCCTGAAAAATGCCAAAAAAGCAGTGACATATTCGTTGAACGTTTCCCAATCTGATAATTCTCTTCGTTCACTGCAGATTGTTTTAGTTAGAATGGGGGTTGTTGTCAGCCGTGGAGGCTGCCAAAAGTGGTCCAACAAATCGTGAAATCATTTTGTGGATGGCCCCTGTACAACCACTTTCTGTATCAAAGACCGCTATATGTAGTGCTACAGTTAGAGGCTGACCATCCCACCACTATCTGTATAAAAAAACGCTAACTGTATCAACCATCCAACCTCTATCAGTAGTAAGGCCACTTAAATAAAGATTATCAGCTTTACAGACCCGCCCGCACCAGAAGAAAAGGGCCCCATTGTACCACGTTTTTTTTCCATATTTCCATGTAAAAATCCTGCATCCACCAAGGGGAAATCTTCCCAATGCAAAATGGTTCATATTTCAGCAAGTATTATGAGTAGAAACATGATTTAATCAGCATATTAATCCCCTTTTCTCATTTCACCTGTTCACACACACACACATATATATATATATATATATATATATATATATATATATAGGGATTACAGAAAAGTCCTAATTAGTTAGTGAAAAATATCGTAGCATATGAGAAATAGTCATATAAGGCCACACCAAATTAAAACATTGGTCTATGGATTTCCCGCACCTGATTTTCCTAAATGGAAATTTTATTTTTATTTGAAAAATATTTTGTCTATGGATTCCGCCCGCATCATTTTCTAGAAAATTGAATTTTTTTTTTTTTTTTTTTTTTTGCAAAGTCCTTACAGTGTCAACCAATAAATGTACAGAAACAGCAGACCACTCATTGGATAGGTAAAGGTCTCCAGATTTGCAAAAAAATAAAAAAAATAAAAAAAATCACCCTCCTAACTTCTTTGATACTGAAAATCCATAGACAAATAAATTTTTTTAGAAAAATAAAATAAAAATTTCGCCCTCCCGCTCCAGTTTTCAAAAATGAAAATCCATAGACCAATTATTTTATTTGGTGTGGCCTAAGGTACATCTATGCCAATTATTGTAAAGATTACATGGACCAGTAACAAATTATCAGCCAATACAATAGAAACGTCACCGTATGTAGGGACATGGACAGTGTTATAAAGCTGATATATAAATATTATTGTCCACAGGTCTACCCTAAATTATTTCAAAATACAGTTATGGAAGGGTTCATTCCATTTGAACAGGGAATATTCATATTCTGACTCTTTTTATTGTATTTAATGGAACATTTAGGTCCCATCACCGTGCATAGATACATCACCATACATAGGTCCACCACTATAAATAGGTGCAAACAAAAATGCCATTCTCTACTCTTGTTATTAGTAAAAATGAAACAAGGGGTCCATGGTTAGGAGATTATGTTAAGGATTCAATTGAAAATTTAGAATCTAAGATCTATGATCAAGAGGCCCGTGTTAAGGATGCAATTGAGAGGATTCAATTTAGGATCTGTCATCTATGATCAAGATATTAGGGTTTCATATTTAAATTTGACGATCAATTCTGAGTTTGATATCAATTCTAAAAGCAGTTAAATTGCAGTGTGTTTCCCGGATTAGAAATTTATCCCATATTTTCGGCAAAGTAAACACAGCAAATCTGTAATGCCGTGCATATTCATATCATGTTCTAAGAAGTATAGAATTGATTTACAACATTTTTAATATGATAGTAGATCAAAATTTTCAGAACAAATATTATTTTAATACGGAATCTAAAAGCCCTTCATATGTTGTGTGTTTTGCAATTTATTAATCTATAACATACTTTCAGGAAAGTAAACACAGCAATGCTGTAATGCCGTGCATATTCCTATGATGATCCAAGGAAAAAAGATCATTATATATGAACTCTATGGCCTTTGGAATGGACCTATACTTAAATATATGCTCTGATTGTGGTGCTTCCTCGCTCTCCATGTAAAATCCTGCCCCATTGCTATAGTATGGAGTAAACCTATGCCTGGATTAAAATATGCAAATAAGGAATGTGTGTGAGGGTTGGGAGTAGTGTGGTGGTGGTATTGGTGGTGGTGGTGTCACAATGGTCACTAACATCCATCTGATAACTTTTGAAGATTAAAATTGACAATATATGAGCTGGATCCCTGTGTTTCCTAAAACAAAGATGGCCGACACACATGGAAAACAATAAAATAGGCTAGTTGAGGTCTCCCAATGGTCACTAACATCCATCTGATAATTCTTGAAGATCAAAGTTGACCATATATGGCCTGGATCCCTGTGTTTTCTAAAACAAAGATGGCCGACACATATTGAAAAAAAAAAGAATTAGGTAGTTGAGGTCTTTCAATGGTCACTAACATCCATCTCATAACTTTTGAAGATCAAAATTGACCATATATGACCTGGATCCCTGTGATTCCTGAAACCAAGGTGGTCGACACATATTGAAAAAAAGAAGAATTAGGTAGTTGAGGTCTTTCAATGGTCACTAACATCCATCTCATAACTTTTGAAGATCAAAATTGACCATATATGACCTAGGATTCCTGTGATTCCTGAAACCAAGATGGCCGACACACATGGAAAACAACAAAATTGGGTAGTTGAGGTCCCCCAATGGTCACTAACATCCATCTGATAACTTTTGAGGATCGAAATTGACCATATATGGCCTGGATCACCGTGTTTCCTAAAACAAAGATGGCCGACATATATGGAGAACAATAAAATTAGCTAGTTGAGGTGTCCAAATGGTCACTAACATCCATCTGATAACTTTTGAAGATTAAAATTGACAATATATGAGCTGGATCCCTGTGTTTCCTAAAACAAAGATGGCTGACACACATGGAAAACAATAAAATAGGCTAGTTTAGGTCTCCCAATGGTCACTAACATCCATCTGATAATTTTTGAAGATCAAAGTTGACCATATATGGCCTGGATCCCTGTGTTTTCTAAAACAAAGATGGCCGACACATATTGAAAAAAAATAGAATTAGGTAGTTGAGGTCTTTCAATGGTCACTAACATCCATCTTATAACTTTTGAAGATCAAAATTGACAATATATGACCTGGATCCCTGTGTTTCCTAAAACAAAGATGGCCGACACACATGGAAAACAATAAAATAGGCTAGCCCTTAGGTGCCCAAGCGCGCATTTAAGCGCGGTTTTGTGCTTAAATGCATGTATATTGAAAAAAATTCTCATCCAGACACTTCTACTGGTCCAATCTGCAAAGTTAGACCCTCTATGGAATGCTTATGACCTCCAGATTTTGATACAACTATTCATTTGGCTGTATCTGCTTTATATCAGGCACAGTGTGTCAAAACTTGAACATGAGTTGTCATTTTATGTGATTCATTAGCAGATAACCCTCCAGCTAAAATCTGATATGGTAACAAAATGATGATGGATCATACACACATAGGTTCCAATATTCCAATTATATTTTACAGCAAGTGCCCATATCCTAAAGATAAGCCATGCATTGTTTCTAGTACAACATATAATATTTCCTGTGTGCCAGTACATGTAGATGCATGCAGGCAAATCACCTTTGAAAGGTCTCAGGATTGGAGGGATTATGGATATATAGAGACCAAATACCACTAAATGACAACAAATGGAATGTTTTGGTAACTATGGTTACTAGACCTGACCAGTAGTATCACATCCTTAACTGAAAGTCTTCACTGAGTTATGAGAATTAAGAAAATGTAATATGCCAAGCCCTTATCAAGGAGGAAGATCGAAATTACACATGGTCTTATAAAACAAAAAATGAAATTGTGAAATAATGTAAAATCTTCAAATAATTCTGGGCACAAAAAGGCTAGTTGAGGTCTCCCAATGGTCACTAACATTCATCTGGTAACTTTTGAAGAACAAAATTGACCACATATGACCTGGATCCCTGTGTTTCCGAAAACCAAGATGGCCGACACACATGGAAAACAATAAAATTAGGTACTTGCGGTGTCCCAATGGTCACTAACATCCATCTGATAACTTTTGAAGATCGAAGTTGACCATATATGGCCTGGATCCCTGTGTTTCCTAAAACAAAGATGGCCGACATATATGGAGAACAATAAAATTAGCTAGTTGAGGTGTCCCAATGGTCACTAAACATCCATCTGATAACTTTTGAAGATTAAAATTGACAATATATGAGCTGGATCCCTGAGTTTCCTAAAACAAAGATGGCCGACACACATGGAAAACAATAAAATAGGCTAGTTTAGGTCTCCCAATGGTCACTAACATCCATCTGATAATTCTTGAAGATCAAAGTTGACCATATATATGGCCTGGATCCCTGTGTTTTCTAAAACAAAGATGGCCGACACATATTGAAAAAATAGAATTAGGTAGTTGGTGTCTTTCAATGGTCACTAACATCCATCTGATAACTTTTGAAGATTAAAATTGACAATATATGACCTGGATCCCTGTGTTTCCTAAAACAAAGATGGCCGACACACATGGAAAACAATAAAATTAGGTACTTGAGGTGTCCCAATGGTCACTAACATCCATCTGATAACTTTTGAAGATCAAAGTTGACCATATATGGCCTGGATCCCTGTGTTTCCTAAAACAAAGATGGCCGACATATATGGAGAACAATAAAATTAGCTAGTTGAGGTGTCCCAATGGTCACTAACATCCATCTGATAATTTTTGAAGATCAAAGTTGACCATATATGGCCTGGATCCCTGTGTTTTCTAAAACAAAGATGGCCGACACATATTGAAAAAAAATAGAATTAGGTAGTTGAGGTCTTTCAATGGTCACTAACATCCATCTTATAACTTTTGAAGATCAAAATTGACAATATATGACCTGGATCCCTGTGTTTCCTAAAACAAAGATGGCCGACACACATGGAAAACAATAAAATAGGCTAGTTGAGGTCTCCCAATGGTCACTAACATTCATCTGGTAACTTTTGAAGAACAAAATTGACCACATATGACCTGGATCCCTGTGTTTCCGAAAACCAAGATGGCCGACACACATGGAAAACAATAAAATTAGGTACTTGAGGTGTCCCAATGGTCACTAACATCCATCTGATAACTTTTGAAGATCGAAGTTGACCATATATGGCCTGGATCCCTGTGTTTTCTAAAACAAAGATGGCCGACACATATTGAAAAAAATAAAGAATTAGGTAGTTGAGGTCTTTCAATGGTCACTAACATCCATCTCATAACTTTTGAAGATCAAAATTGACCATATATGATCTGGATCCCTGTGATTCCTGAAACCAAGATGGCCGACACATATTGAAAAAAAAAAGAATTAGGTATTTGAGGTCTTTCAATGGTCACTAACATCCATCTCATAACTTTTGAAGATCAAAATTGACCATATATGACCTGGATCCCTGTGATTCCTGAAACCAAGATGGCCGACACACATGGAAAACAACAAAATTGGGTAGTTGAGTTCCCCCAATGGTCACTAACATCCATCTGATAACTTTTGAAGATTGAAATTGACCATATATGGCCTGGATCCCTGTGTTTCCTAAAACAAAGATGGCCGACATATATGGAGAACAATAAAATTAGCTACTTGAGGTGTCCCAATGGTCACTAACATCCATCTGATAACTTTTGAAGATTAAAATTGACAATATATGAGCTGGATCCCTGTGTTTCCTAAAACAAAGATGGCCGACACACATGGAAAACAATAAAATAGGCTAGTTTAGGTCTCCCAATGGTCACTAACATCCATCTGATAATTCTTGAAGATCAAAGTTGACCATATATATGGCCTGGATCCCTGTGTTTTCTAAAACAAAGATGGCCGACACATATTGAAAAAATAGAATTAGGTAGTTGATATCTTTCAATGGTCACTAACATCCATCTTATAACTTTTGAAGATCAAAATTGACCATATATGACCTGGATCCCTGTGTTTCCTAAAACAAAGATGGCAGACACACATGGAAAACAATAAAATAGGCTAGTTGAGGTCTCCCAATGGTCACTAACATCCATCTGATATTTTTTGAAGATCAAAATTGACCACATATGACCTGGATCCCTGTGTTTCCGAAAACCAAGATGGCCGACACACATGGAAAACAATAAAATTAGGTACTTGAGGTGTCCCAATGGTCACTAACATCCATCTGATAACTTTTGAAGATCGAAGTTGACCATATATGGCCTGGATCCCTGTGTTTCCTAAAACAAAGATGGCCGACATATATGGAGAACAATAAAATTAGCTAGTTGAGGTGTCCCAATGGTCACTAACATCCATCTGATAACTTTTGAAGATTAAAATTGACAATATATGAGCTGGATCCCTGTGTTTCCTAAAACAAAGATGGCCGACACACATGGAAAACAATAAAATAGGCTAGTTGAGGTCTCCCAATGGTCACTTACATCCATCTGATAATTTTTGAAAATCAAAGTTGACCATATACGGCCTGGATCCCTGTGTTTTCTAAAACAAAGATGGCCGACACATATTGAAAAAAATAGAATTAGGTAGTTGAGGTGTCCCAATGGTCGCTAACATCCATCTCATAACTTTTGAAGATCAAAATTGACCATATATGATCTGGATCCCTGTGATTCCTGAAACCAAGATGGCCGACACATATTGAAAAAAAAAAGAATTAGATATTTGAGGTCTTTCAATGGTCACTAACATCCATCTCATAACTTTTGAAGATCAAAATTGACCATATATGACCTGGATCCCTGTGATTCCTGAAACCAAGATGGCCGACACACATGGAAAACAACAAAATTGGGTAGTTGAGTTCCCCCAATGGTCACTAACATCCATCTGATAACTTTTGAAGATCGAAATTGACCATATATGGCCTGGATCCCTGTGTTTCCTAAAACAAAGATGGCCGACATATATGGAGAACAATAAAATTAGCTAGTTGAGGTGTCCCAATGGTCACTAACATCCATCTGATAACTTTTGAAGATTAAAATTGACAATATATGAGCTGGATCCCTGTGTTTCCTAAAACAAAGATGGCCGACACACATGGAAAACAATAAAATAGGCTAGTTTAGGTCTCCCAATGGTCACTAACATCCATCTGATAATTCTTGAAGATCAAAGTTGACCATATATATGGCCTGGATCCCTGTGTTTTCTAAAACAAAGATGGCCGACACATATTAAAAATAGAATTAGGTAGTTGATGTCTTTCAATGGTCACTAACATCCATCTTATAAATTTTGAAGATCAAAATTGACCATATATGACCTGGATCCCTGTGTTTCCTAAAACAAAGATGGCCGACACACATGGAAAACAATAAAATAGGCTAGTTGAGGTCTCCCAATGGTCACTAACATCCATCTGATAACTTTTGAAGATCAAAATTGACCACATATGACCTGGATCCCTGTGTTTCCGAAAACCAAGATGGCCGACACACATGGAAAACAATAAAATTAGGTACTTGAGGTGTCCCAATGGTCACTAACATCCATCTGATAACTTTTGAAGATCGAAGTTGACCATATATGGCCTGGATCCCTGTGTTTCCTAAAACAAAGATGGCCGACATATATGGAGAACAATAAAATTAGCTAGTTGAGGTGTCCCAATGGTCACTAACATCCATCTGATAACTTTTGAAGATTAAAATTGACAATATATGAGCTGGATCCCTGTGTTTCCTAAAACAAAGATGGCCGACACACATGGAAAACAATAAAATAGGCTAGTTGAGGTCTCCCAATGGTCACTTACATCCATCTGATAATTTTTGAAAATCAAAGTTGACCATATACGGCCTGGATCCCTGTGTTTTCTAAAACAAAGATGGCCGACACATATTGAAAAAAATAGAATTAGGTAGTTGAGGTGTCCCAATGGTCGCTAACATCCATCTCATAACTTTTGAAGATCAAAATTGACCATATATGATCTGGATCCCTGTGATTCCTGAAACCAAGATGGCCGACACATATTGAAAAAAAAAAGAATTAGATATTTGAGGTCTTTCAATGGTCACTAACATCCATCTCATAACTTTTGAAGATCAAAATTGACCATATATGACCTGGATCCCTGTGATTCCTGAAACCATGATGGCCGACACACATGGAAAACAACAAAATTGGGTAGTTGAGTTCCCCCAATGGTCACTAACATCCATCTGATAACTTTTGAAGATCGAAATTGACCATATATGGCCTGGATCCCTGTGTTTCCTAAAACAAAGATGGCCGACATATATGGAGAACAATAAAATTAGCTAGTTGAGGTGTCCCAATGGTCACTAACATCCATCTGATAACTTTTGAAGATTAAAATTGACAATATATGAGCTGGATCCCTGTGTTTCCTAAAACAAAGATGGCCGACACACATGGAAAACAATAAAATAGGCTAGTTTAGGTCTCCCAATGGTCACTAACATCCATCTGATAATTCTTGAAGATCAAAGTTGACCATATATATGGCCTGGATCCCTGTGTTTTCTAAAACAAAGATGGCCGACACATATTAAAAATAGAATTAGGTAGTTGATGTCTTTCAATGGTCACTAACATCCATCTTATAAATTTTGAAGATCAAAATTGACCATATATGACCTGGATCCCTGTGTTTCCTAAAACAAAGATGGCCGACACACATGGAAAACAATAAAATAGGCTAGTTGAGGTCTCCCAATGGTCACTAACATCCATCTGATAACTTTTGAAGATCAAAATTGACCACATATGACCTGGATCCCTGTGTTTCCAAAAACCAAGATGGCCGACACACATGGAAAACAATAAAATTAGGTACTTGAGGTGTCCCAATGGTCACTAACATCCATCTGATAACTTTTGAAGATCGAAGTTGACCATATATGGCCTGGATCCCTGTGTTTCCTAAAACAAAGATGGCCGACATATATGGAGAACAATAAAATTAGCTAGTTGAGGTGTCCCAATGGTCACTAACATCCATCTGATAACTTTTGAAGATTAAAATTGACAATATATGAGCTGGATCCCTGTGTTTCCTAAAACAAAGATGGCCGACACACATGGAAAACAATAAAATAGGCTAGTTGAGGTCTCCCAATGGTCACTTACATCCATCTGATAATTTTTGAAAATCAAAGTTGACCATATACGGCCTGGATCCCTGTGTTTTCTAAAACAAAGATGGCCGACACATATTGAAAAAAATAGAATTAGGTAGTTGAGGTGTCCCAATGGTCACTAACATCCATCTGATAACTTTTGAAGATCGAAGTTGACCATATATGGCCTGGACCCCTGTGTTTCCTAAAACAAAGATGGCCGACATATATGGAGAACAATAAAATTAGCTAGTTGAGGTGTCCAAATGGTCACTAACATCCATCTGATAACTTTTGAAGATTAAAATTGACAATATATGAGCTGGATCCCTGTATTTCCTAAAACAAAGATGGCCGACACACATGGAAAACAATAAAATAGGCTAGTTGAGGTCTCCCAATAGTCACTAACACCCATCTGATAATTTTTGAAGATCAAAATTGACCATGTATGGCCTGGATCCCTGTGTATCCTAAAACAAAGATGGCCGACACATATGGAAAACAATAGAATTAGGTAGTTGAGGTCTTTCAATGGTCACTAATATCCATCTGATAACATTTGAAGATCAAAATTGACCACAAATGACCTGGATCCCTGGATTCCTAAAACCAAGATGGCTGACACACATGGCAAACAATAAAATTGGGTAGTTGAGGTGTCCCAATGGTCACTAACATCCATCTGATAACTTTTTAAGATCAAAATTGACCATATATGGCCTGGATCCCTGTGTTTCCGAAAACCAAGATGGCCGACACACATGGAAAACGGTCCCAAGACTCCAAATAATCCAATGCCACACCACTTAAAACTCCTAAAAAAGTGCATCATACTTATGTGTACATGTATACATAAATATACATGTAGGTGGCCTTTAGTGGGTTAATAGTCAGTGGTGCTGAGAAACGCACCACCAGCAGAAGAGAACCACATGGTGCTGGGGGAGGTGGTGCCAGGCAGGTATGGGGCCACCACAGGAGCACAGCCACCACCACTATTCAGAGGTGGGTGGGTGGGGGGGGGGTATATATACTATATACCATGGCTCTGCCTGAGGTGTCCAAGGCTACCACCACTCTGTCCCCAGGGTCTACAATAACAGGTCCACCAACACCACCACTGCCACCACTTCTATGCTTGACTGATTTGCAGATTTTAAACTAGGTATAGGCATACTCAATACTGTACCTATGACAGGATTATACATGGAGAGCGAGGAAGCACCACTATGAGAGCTTGTATTTAAGAATGAGCGGCAACAGGTCCCTTGTCACTGTATTTCTATGTCTATTGTAAAGATTACATGGACCAGTAACAATTTATCAGCCAATACAATAGAAACGTCACCATACGTAGGGACATGGACAGGAAGTGTTATAAAGCTGATATATAAATATTATTGCCCACAGGTCTACCCTAAATTATTTCAAAATACAGTTATGGAAGGGTCCATTCCATTTGAACAGGGAATATTCATATTCTGACTCTTTTTATTGTTTTAATGGAACATTTAGGTCCCATCACCGTGCATAGATACATCACCATACATAGGTCCACCACTATAAATAGGTGCAAACAAAAATACCATTTATTTACTCTTGTTATTAGTAAAAATGAAACAGGTCCCTTGCCACAGTATTTTTATGTCTGTATGAACAAATTATATCAATTTTTGTGCTGATTATTCTATATTATAACAATATATTTCATGTATTCATGCACGGGATTTATCACCATATATAGGTACATTTTTCTTCTTCCTTGATTTGCCCTAAAATCTTCAATTTTCATAATTAGAGTTCCCAATTTCGTGAGCAATTAGTTTTATATCCTACCTTTAGGCCCACAAAAAATAAAACACATTTAAGCACTTCAGATTTTTTCACCTTGTTGAGCATGTGCTCCATTTTCGTGAGAATTGACCATATGAACTTTTTACAAAAATATTTGATAAATTTAAAAAAAAAAAAAAAAAAAAAAGGCCCTTCCTCGTCAGTCAAAACCCAAATAAAAATAAATAAAAAAAAAAGCCTCCCTCCCGCCCCCTTTTTTAGAGAAAAGTATCCACAAAGCTGTTTTTTTTTAAATAGCCTAACTAATGCTATCTGTACTAACTTTTCCAATGCTTTGTTTAGACACATCCAACCACTATCTGTATGAAAACCACTATCTGTATCAACCAATAGACTCAGTGTACATGAGTGTAAGGGGGTGAGTTTGTGATGGGATTGGACTTTGGGTAAAATGGGTCAAATCAGTTAAATATGCATCAAAATAGGTAAAATTGGCTCAAGATGGGTCAACTAGCCAGGGTCTGGGCCAAAATGAGTGAGATGGACCCAACATAGACAAACTGGGTAAAATCAAGTCACTGTGGGAGAATTAGGTCAAATATAGGTAAAGTTGGCCCAAAATGGGTACACTGGGCCACATTGAGAAAGATTGACACAAGGGATGATCTGGGGCGAGTGATCAATTGGGGTGGGTAATCACTTGGGATGATCACTTCACTTTAGATGATCACTTTTTATAGGTGATCACTTGGGATGGGTGATCACTTGGGGAGGGTAATCCCATTGGATCATTTGGGATGATCATCTGGAATGATCACTTTGGATGATGAGTTGCGATGATCATTTGAGATGATCATGTGGGAGATCACTTGGGAGATCACTTTAGATGATCACTTGGGAGATCTCTTGGGATGATCGCTTGGTATGAGAATGATCACTCAGGACTGATCACTTTTGGGATTGATCATTTTTTGGAATGATAACTTTTCAAAGTTATCACTTTCTGGAAATGATCACTTTTGGGCGTGATCACTTTTGGGAGTGATCACTTTCAGAAGTGATCACTTTTTTGGGAGTGATCACTTTTTGGGAGTGAACACTTTTGGGAGTGATCACTTTCAGAGTGATCCTTTTTGGGGTGATCATTTTTGGGAGGATCACATTTTGGGAGTGATCACTCTTGGGATGATCACTTGGGATGATCTGGGATGGATGATCACTTAGGGTGGTGATTACTTGGAGAGGGTGATCACTTAGGGAGGGTGATCACTTGGGATAATCACTTCACTTGTGATGTTCTTATCACATTTTCATAGCCAAGGTTTTAGAGCTTGCTCTACATCCTCGGATTCGTGAAAATAAGTATTTGGGATTTGCCTAATCACCTGCCAAACTGACATTTTCAATGTTTACACCATGAAAGTGATGGTGATACAGTTAGCGTAAGTGAGAATGAAAGGGACAGTTGATACAGACAACCCCTTTTTGATGCACTTAATTTGATACAGATAGAGTTTGTTTAATACAGATGGTGGTTGGATGGTCAACCACTATCTGTAGTACTACAGATGGCAGTCAGTGATACAGATACTGGTTGTACAGCCCCTCTGTTGGGGTTCCAAGTTAATGATTTGCTTTTCATGGATAAACAAAATATCTCCCTGGCTATACCTCCTCCAGAGTACCGTAGTGGCCCGTACACGGGGGGGGGCACTTCAATTTTTTTTTATACGGGTGTGTGGCTGAACCCCCCAGTACCCTTACCCTTGCTAGGACACTCGTTCACGGGGTTTTTCTTCAAAACCCTACCGTGGCTAGGGAACTTTTTACACAATAGTCTTAGAATTTGCTCAAAATATCTTAAACTAACCTTGTTTGGGAAATTTGTATTTTGTTCATGCTATTTTCATGAAAACTTGGAAAATATTCATGAAAATTTCTAAATTTTCTGCGTGAATCGGGTATTTCACTGAAAGTTGACACTTGCTAGGGACATTTTGCTCAAAAGTAGACCCTTGCTAGGGACATTTGTGGCTGAAACAGGAGGCTTGCTAGAGACTTTTCTTTGAAAAAGTACCCTTGCCAGCCGCACATATGTGTATGTATACATTACATATAGAGTGCCCCCAGGGGCCCGTATAAACACCCAGGCACTCATAAATTTTATTCCCACTGTATCCCCGGCGCTCATATGAGACAGGTGCTTATTTGAATACTGTTTTTAGTGGTTAAGATCAATTTCAGTGCCCCTGTTTCCCCAGCGCTTATTCGAGACAGGCACTTATTTGAGACCCCGGTGCTTAAACAAGCCATTACGGTATGCATCAGTGAATAATGGATTGGAATCATTCTGGTATATGTCTCCTCGAGCGATTTGGAAGCAGATTTGTAGTGTTTTGTTATAGTAATGAAGATAGTTATCTAGAATTTGAGAACATGGTAGATTCTCTTAATTTGACTGTTGTAATAAGAATTTCGAGGGGCAGCTTGGTATATCATTTCATCAACAGCCCCTCTCTGTCTCTGTCTCTGTCTGTCTGTCTGACTGTCTCTCTCTCTCTCTCTCTCTCTCTCTCTCTCTCTCTCTCTCTCTCTCTCTCTCTCTGTGTGTGCGTTTGTGTGTCTCTTTCTCTCTCTGTCTCTCTCTGTATCTCTCTGTCTGTGTCTTTCTCGGTATCTCTCTCTATACCTCTCCTGTGAGGAAAATCTACCAATCTACTAATTAGTCATGTGTAACGCTTGAAAATGAGTACATGCTGGAACATTGAATGGCACTAGCATGCTATTTAGTACATGTTAATTATTGTGCTATGTACTGAGTAACACCTACGAATATGGGTACTACACCGAAAGAGGTTGTCTTCAAGATTTGATTCCTGTATAAAGTTGTGTGTGTATGATGGCTATATTAATCTAATAATATTGCACATACCTTCAAGTAACTGCGTAGTGCATTTTGTTTCTGTGGAATGGGTTGTCCACTTCCTACTATAGGGGACCTGTGTTGTTTACAACCACCAGACACGGCACTTCAACTTTAGAGGAGTGGATCAATTGCTGCCCTGCTACATTATGTATAGGGTGAGTTACAGTTACAAATTGTTACTATTTATGGGTCTCTGTGGGCAAACAAACCAATGCACCAGGTTGACCTATTGGTGCATGTATGGTAAGGTGACTACATGTATTTCACATCCACATGCAGTCTACCCATACATGTTAATTATGTATTTGGGAATTATTCTGAATGTAAAGTTATTACATTTTTTGATAAACAAGACATACTAAATGGAAAAGCATAATTATTTTATATCTTTATCTAAGAAGGTATCATCAATATCTTATGAAGTTTCAACTCATGGTGCATCTACCTGACCACGTGTAGGCAATGTTTGCTTCAGGTAATAGCTCTGTGACGCCACAGGGGCCTAACTGTACCACAAGCTATATGAGAACGAGGTGCAGTTGCTATTTGTTTCTATTTATGGGTCTCTGTGGGCAAACAACTCAATGCACTGAATTGGCCTCTGGCTGCATGTATATGGCAGGTGACTATGTCTCACTTACTTTAAATTTGTACAAAGGTAATAATTAACAACTGTTACCTTATAAAGTTGAGTTGAGGAGTATCTACTCATAATGCACACTGTATCTGACCACGTGTAGGCAATGTTTGGCCTCAGCTAACCACCCTGTGACGTAGCAGGTGCTAAGTCTGGCACCGATGTCTTTCACCTTTGGTCCATTGTGGAAGCACTTGAGGGTATAGGATACTTTATTCCCCATGCATGCATCGGTTTTAGGGCCAGGGAGCTTCAGGGATATCATAATCTCCTTAGAGACTTAAGACTTAAGAGCCGCATCACACCCCTCTTAGCGTCTACGTTCACGATTTCTGGTTGCCGCGTCACGATGCACCAATGCAACCCTGGCAAGTATGCTTGCCATAACTGCATTGCAGCGCATGGCTAACCTGGAGTGGGGCAGCCTCTGCCAGCAAGTGGGCGGGCGCACGGGCGAGCGAGTGAGTGAGTGAGCGAGCGAGCTGAAGTTATATTCATGGCGAGAAAACTAAACGTCAAGTGCTTGATGATTGTGTCGGGGAGCCGGAAAAAGACGGGAAAGTGGGGGAAGGGGGGAGGAATGCAACAAAATGGTCTTCTAAAGAGTGGGCGGGAGAGTGGATACATTTATAGCTCTAAGATCTTTGGTATGCCAGAATAAACAAAATGATATACGATCTTAGAACATCAAAACCTCAGATCTGCCCCCCCCCTCAGGACTACATACACCTGGATTTCTTGTACTCTATATATATATATATATATATATATATATATATATATTATATATAAGGACGATCAATATAATGACCACCATTATAAGTATGGAAATATATCACCGGATATAAAACTTATATTGTTCATCACTGCCTGGAATCTTCTGTTACCTCTAATCAAAACAGAGTAATACGATAGAGTAGACACGCCATATATCTAGCCCAGACCAGACTGGCTTCAGGTCAAATCTGGTATCGAGTCTCAAATCATGCTGGGATTCATTTGAGGCAAATGCATAAATCCCTCTCATTCTCATCCTAATTGATTGTTTCTGAAGACGGCAACAGTAGCAGCTGAAAGAAGCACCGCTCATAAATAGCACCAGTTGGTGAATGTGATTAAACTCATCTCAGGTTTTGTTGTTAGGATAAGATTTCGGCAAAATTGTAATAAAGAACTGAAAACCTTGATCAAAGGATATTGCTTTTCACATCCCGGTAAACAATGCAGTATCTCAGTTGGTCTAGGGCATATTGGTTGTTTTTATCTCACTTATTTACCTCTGATTTGTGAAAAGGTGTGGATGATTATACGATGTATGAGAAATCAGGTTATGAGTTAGGGTCAACAATGTTGAACGCAGGTAAAGACAAAGCCAGCTTAATTTCTGTAATAGCAGACATTTTCAAGCAGAAACAGCAGGCGCTGACTCAACTTCCATCGCCTCCTCTCGGTGGGCGGTACGGTGACCATAACCGTGCAGAACGATCAGGGCACCGGACAAATTGAATTTCAATCCTTAAAACTCAGCTCTCGTCACGCCAAGAGCAAAACGAGACGGCTATCCCGCACTGAAGCGTGTGTCGCAAATTGGTTGGCCGGCCGCGCTCTGTGGATCAAAGGGAGGACCCTGTAGCCGACGCGGCGTCCCTCGGACGCTGAGCGATGTGCGACCTAGAGGGGAGGTGTGTTTTTGTCCGGTTGTACAATCATTTAAGCCATGGTTACAACTTGTAAAACGTCGCAGTGACTTTGGCTAGCCTGGGTGGTCCGGCCATAGGTTACCTTAGGCTGAAATCGATGCCGACAGTCTCCGCTGAGGGTGCAACTGATGGTGTAAAGTTCACCAGGGAAGGAGCACGCTCCGCACGTCAACTTACAGGGGGTGTACATTCCCGAGACACTTCCCTGCCATGATACACCACTGTGCTCACCTGGAGGTCCATACCCCCCCCCCTCCTCCTCCTCCTCCTCCTCCTGCTCACACCCCAGCGTATTTTACTCCTGTGGATCCTCTCCTCTCATCCCAAACTAGTAATACATGAATTACGGATCCGACCAACTCATTTAGAAAGTGCTATTTTGGTAGACCTAACCAGTGACTCAATACTGAATTCTGGAAAATTGAATATTCCAAACAGAAATATTGACGCATGAAAATTTATGTTTAACGTGTGTATTTTTCATGATTTAGATTACTGCCTTTAATAGAGGAATGAACTTGCTACATTGGGAGCATTGTCTCACAAGGATTGTTCTTCTTGTATACACTGTAAAAAAAGTGTGTAGCAGGAACACACTAAATCATAACACACATGGATATTCAACTCACTTTTAACATTTTACTCACTTTCTGGTTTGATTGATTGATTTGTGTTTTACAGCACTTTAGTGGCACTAAGTGGCTATCCCGTGCTTCACAGGTTGACTCACTTTCTGGACATTAGCATCTAACACACATACACACTTTTTCCTGAAATGTGTTTAGATCCTGAAAAGTGTGTTTAATCAACACACATTTTATTAATCCTTTGCAATACACACATGCCAGCTCAGTCTTAAGTGGCATTATGCAACGGCTTAACTTCCCCTCCCCCCCCCCACCTGACAAAAGGTCAGTTTTAACAGTTACACACAGTCAGTTTGAATCTGAACCTGCTGGAGAGAGGAGTGTCTTCACTTATATGCTATATGTATATATTATCCTCTTAAAAATGATTGAAATGCCAGTTGTAGTACAATATGCAGGTATATTGTAGTAATTCATAGCAATACAATGTCATTTATATAAAGGAATAATTTTCCATTAAAGGCTTTATGACTATGTAGCATGTTGTGTTCCATCCAGTAAGTATCTTTCATGTTGTACAAAGTGATCTATTATATAAATACATGTAGACATTGTAGTATATCCTCATCGTTGTTTTTTTCTCTTCAGATAATTGCTTCATCCAATGCCTGCAGGTACCCACATGGACTTAAAAAGAGTAAGTTATCAGGAACTAGCAAGTGGGGATATTCTACATTTTGAAATGTTGATATCATTATACAGTAAAATCTCTTTACTACGAATCCTGTTATAACAAATTTTCGGTTATAACGAACAAAATGCTTGGTACCAAATCATCACCATACATTTCTATAGTAAAATAATCCCTTTATAATGAAGTTTTGGTGTCAGAATTCAGATATAACAAAGTAATTTTGTCATAAAAACACCCTTTCAAAGAAAATCAAAGTACAGAATACACAGGCTATAGTAGTAGGGAGATCTGAGAGGTGTGAGTTGGATGTGATAGGGCTCCATTCAGTTTTAGGCGGAAGGAGGGGTACTGGAGGTCGTCAGGAGGGGGGTGTTAGGGCTTTTACACCCATCGACATTGAGCTGTAGGCGGAAGGAGGGGTACAGGAGGTCGGGGGATGTGAGGGTGTGTGATAGGGCTTCTACACCCTTCCCCATTGAGCTATGGTCGGTAGGAGGGGTACAGGAGGTCGGGGGGTGTGAGGGTGTGTGATCGGGCTTCTACACCCGTCTCCATTGAGCTGTGGTTTGGAGGAGGGTTATGGGGGTGTCTGGGAAGTGCTAGATGGCCATTAATACTCTCATAATTGAATGGTTTGCTTAAAACGAAATTCGTTTATAACGATTTTTTTTTTGCTTGTCCCAAGCACTTCGTTAAAAAGGAATTTTACTGTAGTACAATGTATACATGGCATGTATAGTTCAATGAAGGCCTTATATAGACATCCTTGTGAGTTCACAAAAAAAATTACTGAATTAATCATGGAGTTTTCTAATGTACTATCAATGACTCCTGTGGCGTGCTTGTCATGACTAATGTTTGTTTATCTCACGATTCTGGCCCCTACAGTGCCTTTTCAGTCATAACCCCGTTCCGTTATTGGGGTATAACCGCATTCTCAGAGTCCTTTTTTTTCTAGGACCATCTTGGTAAGAACCTGAGCAAGTTAATAAATTGGCAAAGTATACAATGTCAACTACACCATAGTTTTCCAGTTAAAACTGTTTAGGTTCAACAGGGAATCGTTCCCCGGCCGCTGTGGCAGGAGGCGAGCTCGCTGTCCACTATACCAAGTCGACCGGTGGTAGAAACCAATGTCCATCGAGTATTTGAAAAAGTTTTCTGACCTACCTGATGTTTACAGACCTCGTTAGCATAGAATCCAATGGTGGAAGGTGGAGTTATTAACAGGGAAACATCGTTAGATATCCTATATGAACATACCATGCCTAATTTCTCCATTTTGTTCGAAATAAAAAAGAATCCATTGATTTTCCATAGCGATACGAGTCGGGACCTGCCCCGTACGGCCATTCCTTGTTTGAAGCATGGTTGACCTAGTTCTTACATCCGGGCACCTCTCCGGTTCGTCAACAAGACGCAATGGCCGTGTGCCGGGCCGTGTACGTTGGATCGGTATGGAAAATCAATGGATTCTCATTTATTTCAAAGAAAATGGAGACAAAAATGTAGGCAAACACCAACTAGAGATCGTATATTTGTGGGTGCTAAAAGTACAGGGCTTGACAGGCTTGGATTCTTCCCGAAAAGTGTGTGTAAAGGTGGAGGTATGTCGGGCAGAGTAAAAACAATGGCTACGCTGGCTTGGCAAACCGTGCGGATCGCATGCACTTACAAAATGTCTTCTCATGGATGAATTCCAGGGTTATAAGGTAAGAAATTAATACATAATGGATGAATAAGTGCGATAAACGCATTAATGCATAGATATTCTGGGACTCGGTGAGGTAAGCTTGAGATATTCGCCCTCCCGCTCCGCGGTCGGGCGAATATCTCAAGCAAACCTCACCTCGTCCCAGAATATCTATACATTAATAGCTTAATAACATGTTCCTTTGCTCTTCACCTTAAACATTAATCCTTTGTTTTCTTGATATTTCAGGTCAGAATTTGTACCATTCATTCATCATGGCTCAGAGAAGAACTGTATAGTGATGGACTGGCTTTAAATGCAAGAGCCTGGAATAACTTAACAGACACACTGAAATGATGATAAATGTTGAAAAATAAAGATACCCCCCCTACACTAACACTGCCTCCCCCTCCCCACCCTCCACCCTCCTCAAAGTTTAACACACACTTATGTCGGGGTATTAAGTTTACTTAAGAACGTTTAAAAGACTCCTGCGCACAGCGCACCCTGGTATGTAAATGAGGGAGCAGCTCAGACCCAGACAGTGTGGGGGTCTGCACTCTCCTTCCACCTACACAAGCGCGCGGTTCTAGTGGTCACAGGGACTACTAAGGAGGCAGGATGGGTGACGAACCAGAATTTGTCTTTGATACCTGGGTGAATAATCATAAGCTGACCAGGAAGACAACAGGGGCACTGAATAAGGAAGAGTGCAACACGTTGGAAGCATTGAAATTGGTGACAATTGCAGATATAAACCGCATGGACGTACCTGTAGGGCAGATCAGGGTACTAGCAGCAGCACTGAGAGCCCTGGGGAATACTACCATTGGTAATGAGCAATCAACAACAGGATATCCCTCCACATCAGGAGGGGCTCAGGGAGAGACTGGACATCAGTCTCACGAGCCAGAGGGGGATGAAGAGGCTGGAGATAATGAGCAGGTGTTAGGGGATGCAGCAAGAACATTACAGCAACAGTTGGCACAGGCAGGAGTGGTAGGAGGGGGCGGTGAGCAGGAGGTAGCAGGAGGAGGAGGAGAGGGCTCCCGTCAGTCACCCGGTACCACCAGAGCAGGGAGGCGTCGGGGGGCAGGGCGATTTGCACCAGGAGATGACCCCCTGATACACCTTACTGTAAAGGCTACCACACGGAAACCCCTACTTATAATTAACTACCTGCCAGAGTCTGTGCGAACAAGGATCGGGAGGAGCAGGCGGGGACAGGTATCCTTTACCACCGGGGCAGGAGGCACACTTTCACTGCACACAGAAGACGCAGGGTCCTATTACATATCTTTTGAAGAATGGAGTGGGGCAAACATGAAACTTGGTGCAGACCTTTTGAAACAGGGGCGCATTGCTGAGGATGAACTCATAAACTATATGTCATACACCGCCATGGTGTCTGATTTGGCTACAGTGTATGACTGGGGCAGTGTCTTGGAGTATGACACACGTTATAGAGAGGCCCAGGCTGAGCATGAGTTTGACTGGGGGTCACAGCTCACTTCTGTTAGCAATGTAGTGCTGAGAAAGAAGCGAGAGAACCCCCCTGGAAGTGGTAAGGGGAAGAAAAACAAACATGGAGTAAAGGAACTGTGTCGTCAATACCTTGCTCGCGGATCTTGTGATTTTGGTGATGCATGTAAATTCTCACATGATCGACCAGTGGCTGCTGACACTGAGGCAGCAGCAAAAAAGGGTTAACTACGTGGGGGGTTAACACCAAGGGAGCCCTGATTCCCGAGGCCTGGAACAGGTTGCTACCATCTAACTACCCCGACCGCCAGACATTGTTGACAGGCATCACACATGGGTTCCGTATCACTGACAAGGAGATTGAAGGGGAGCCTGTGAGACAAGGGAATTATGAGTCTGCCACGGGAACAGAGGCCAGGGAGGCCGTTGAGAGACAGATAAGGGAGGAAATAGCAAATGGTCGTTACTTGGTGAGAAAGGACCCACCCCATATCATTTCAGCCCTGGGTGCAATACCTAAACCCGGCACAGACACTGTGAGGCTTATACACGACTGTAGTAGGCCTACCTCTAGGAGTTTAAACAGCTTAGCAGAGCCAGACACTTTCAAATTCCAAACTTTGAAGGACGCTGCAGATATCATTAAGCATTCAAATTACCTCTTTAAGATTGATCTTTCCTCAGCCTATAGGAGTGTATGCCTTTGTGAAACTGAGTATGAGGTCACAGGATTGCAGTGGAAGTTCAATGGGGACGAGAAACCCACCTATATTACTGACACCAGACTACCTTATGGTGCATCCAAGTCTGTCAAGATTTTTAACGATTTGACACAGGCAGTCCGTCAGATATTAAAGGAGGATGGGTTCCCGCAGATAGTGACCTACTTAGACGATTTTTTAGGTGTGGGGGCAACAAAAGAGGAATGCCAAAAATGCATGGATCAGTTAATGCATAGATTACGTGAGTTAGGGTTCAGTATAAATTACAATAAGGTGGTGGGTCCCACGACCAGGCTCACTTTTCTGGGTGTTGTTATAGACACTAAACAGTACACCCTGTCTCTGTCAGAGGATAAATTGCAGGCCTTATACTCAGATTTGGGTGAACTTTATAACAGCAAATCAGCTACCAAGAAGCAGCTACAGTCGGTGGTAGGAAAGCTGAATTGGGCCAGTGCAGTGATATATGGAGGTAGGCCCTACCTGAGGCGGATTATTGATAGACTGAATACACTCCAATCACCCTCACATCGCACACGCATCACAGCAGACATTAAAGCAGATTGCCAATGGTGGATAAGCAACTTATACGCAGTAAATGGTTGCATGCCTATTGGTGAAAATCGTCAAGGGGAGAGCGTGTGTATAGATGCGTGTAAGCAAGGAGGGGGAGGGGTGTACCAAGGAAATTTCTACCACGTAAAGTGGAGGGACTGGGACCATACAGTAGAAAAACATATAAACTACCAGGAGGTGTTGGCACTGGCCCCAGCTGTTCTATTGTGGGGGCCAGCCTGGGTGGGTAAGAAAATATATGTGCATTCAGACAACCAGGCTGCAGTTGGGATCATAAACCGAGGCACAGCAAAGGATCCCTATGTTATGTCAGTAATGCGATGTATCCATGAATGCACAGTGTATTGGGATTTTCGAATTAAAGCTGTATACTACCCAGGCTACCTGAATATAGGAGCAGATAGGGCATCCCGCCTGGAGGAGCCAGGGGGCTGGGAAAAACTACAGCAGGCCTTAGAATATATGTATGGACCGCAGTATGGAGGGGGAGAGCCTGGATGCGGAGGTCCTCTACTACAGGTCTATCTCCCTCTCAGCCAATACCAAGAAGGCCTATGCGGTGCATAGAAGGAGATATGTCAAATTTTGTGCCTCAATGGGTGTGAGGCCTATACCGGCAACCAATAGGACCTTGTCTCGCTTTGCTGCTCATCTAGCACGGAAACTGAAATATCGTTCAATTAAGCAATACTTTAATATCGTGAGATTGATGCATCTTGAAGCGGGATACTTCTGAGTTACAAACATTTAACACACTTTTGATTTAAGTGAGTTGTGTGTTGAAAAAAATAAGTGAGTAAAAATGTGCTGCAAATAAGCGTGTTACAAAGTGTGTAAACTCAACACACATTTTGTTAGTGTATAGGCCTAATACCATCCCAAAGGCTGCGCTCCAGCCTATAGACACCCCCTCCCACATTCCAGCCAAAAAGGACGTGAGTTTCTCTTAACCTCTCACCAGGGAAAAAAAATTGTGATTTATGTAGTTTGCATATCTACCTCTTATCCACCACTACAGATTAACCGTCCTACATTGTAATGACAGCGTCGCCAGGATTATCTAACTCATTACCAGAGTTCAAGGGATCCACCCTCTTGATGTGACTTTGAGTGACAGAGGTAGGGCTAAGGTCTCCAGAGGGATCCTCCTGTGGGTAGGGTATAAGTGTGGGTGGGGCAGGGAGAATTTACTAGTTGGGAAAATGAGTGGAATGTGGTCGGGCGCATTGGCAATTTCCGTCCATGCTTAAGAGTGAGAGTACAAGAATGTTTTATTTTGTGGTGGTATAGTGGTGATGGTGGGGGAGGGGATGTTTCAGCATAACCACAGGTCCATGTTTAAGCATAAGTATTTATATGCTGGCCTCTATAGGTTTATCAAAATCCAGTGGTGCTGGGATGGGTGGGGGTGGTGTGCCGGAGGGGAGGGGGTGCACCTATATTCTCAGGTTCCGACTTGGATTAAAAGCACGAACAGAAATTGTCTTGTGTAATGGTATTGTAATGGTATGGATGTCTAAAAAGGGAATTCAAGAGGACATTATCAATTTATGCACATTCGACAGAGCAGGAGGAGTCTCTGCTCTATCAACAACCTAAAATGGGATGGGAGGAGAAGGGCAGAGGGTACATTAGAAGGGCTACCACGAGGTGATAGTGAAGAGGGTGGGGGTCGAGAGGATCAGATGGCTATCAGGGAGGGGCACTGGGCTGCAATCGGTTCAGGGTTGAGATAAAGGTGCAGATAATGTCAACACCAATTGGAGAGCTGGTAGGAGTAGGCAGTCTACATGATCTAGTAGTTTGGGTTCCTATCTATAACATGATGACCCATGTCATGCAGCAGAATAAATATGGCTCACATGAGCACATGTGCTCAGGATGCGTATCCATGATACATACCTGAATAATGTCTGTGAGTGGCACTGAGACCTAATATTGAGCCCTCCGGTTTGTGGTATCTAATTGCACTGACCACTGGGGAGGCCAGCTCTCATATCTCAATATATGAATTCCACGGAAGCCATGTCTCAATTGCCCCAAAACTCAATAATACATGTATTATGGCATGAAATTTTGACATGGAAGACAACCTGATGTCGTCTCTACATTTCCTTGTATTTAACTTTCTAAGGGGTCCAATTATACATGATTGTATTTGGAATTATCAGTAGAGCCTTCTTTGGAATTGGAGATAAAAAAAAGATTTCTCTTTTTACATAGAACCTTAGACCTGTAATTATGTGAAACATTTCTAGATCATTTATATGCAGATGATTAAGGCAATTAAGCAATTTTGAAATCATGTACCCCGTTATTGGACTATAGGTTTTCTCCCTTTTTCTCTGTACATCAGTTGATCAATAAGCAGCCACTGTGTCTGCGTGTACGTCTAGGATTTGCACAAATGTGTGTGGCCGAGAAGGGAAAGGTAGTGGGGAGGTGGGCATTTCACCAAATCCCAGCTCTAATAGTATCAGTGTTACAAGCGTACCATTCTTACTAATTGCTTTTTCGCAGCAGGTCCCTAACGCTAGTCATTGTTGTGAGGACTTTGGTTTGTACAGGGGTGTTGGTGGTTAGAAACACGAGCCGACTTCACAGAGGCCCACACCAGAAGTCAGAACCCCCTCTCTGACATCCCCACATCATGATGGATGATCCCAGGTAGACAACTCTGCACTCTGAACAGACTAAAATGTGTCTAGAGTCAAAGTGCAGGGGGGGGGGGACTTCAACTTGTAACATAATAAGTGGAATGGGGTTGGGTCTTAACTCAACTATTGATATGCCCTACTCTGTAAAAACAGTGTTTATCTTTAAACACTTAAAATGCTAAACATGTTTGCAAGCTACACACCTATGGGATCTAAATGTGTTTAAGGTGTGATAAACACATGATTTCTAAACAGCTAAACAGCAAAGATGTGGGTGTGTTTAGGTGTATAACACTTAAACACTAATGCTTATGAGTGTTTAGTCTTAAAACACCTATGGTTATGAGTGTTTAGTTTTTAAACACCTATGATTATGAGTTTTTAGTATTCAAACACTCATTTCTTGTGTGTTTAACCTTTAAACATACAGTTTCTAAACAAGTGAGCTAAACAGGTTTAGGTGTTTACTCATTAAACACAGGTTTAGGCATTAAACAATTGTAATTTGTCCCACTAGGTGGCATTACGGTTCATGACAGTATTTTCTCCACACAACTAGAAGTTTGCCCGTCTTCAAACATGTCAAATTAACACTCAACCCAATTATTTGTGGTAATAAGACACACAAACATGTAGTTTATCTTGAATTGAAGGGATCCTTTTACAATTTAGTGATTGGTTAGGTGCACAGGAGAAATAGTTTGCTAAGACACCCAATTTGTGGAATAAAGAATTAGTTAAAGCAGAGGACTCTTAGACATGATACTGTGTTCTTTCAGAGGCTACTTCCCCTCACTCTCTCTTCTCCTCTCAGAGGAAATATAGTGAGAGGTTTATGTATACTTCCCAAGAAGTGCCATCACCTTTTGTGAACCCACTAAGAAATATTATTGAATTTGCTATATCTAAACACATTGGTATCTAAACACATTTTCTTTAAACATGTTTAGAAATCAAACAAGTTTTAATAGATGGAAAAAAGTGTCTCAAAATGTGGGACAAGATAGTGTTATAAAGGTGTTTGGTTGCTAAACATTAGGCGTTTACAATCTAAACACTGTGTTTACAATGTAGAAAAGCTCAAATTATACTAAAAAGTCCAGCTCCAGTACGGTACACCCCTACAATTGTCTGAAGAGCCAGAGTCCTGAGTGTCTAGTTAAATAGCTAATGATCGTATACGACTGTGGTCAGATGTTTGGAGCAATCAAAATCTAAGCTACTCCTGATACTAACTGTGCCCCCGGGACTGTGCCACTGACATCAGTCATGGAGGAATTCACTACTTCTAAATGAATATATTTTATGGTGTAAATTTGAAATGGGTATAAAATTAGACATTGTTGCTGGGGTCATGCAAAAGGGTACGCCTCAATACCCTCGCTTACATCATGTCAACTTTCATTGTCTGCGAATTCTAGAATGGTATCGCTCTTAAAAAATACGTGTGGCTACTTTGGCGTAAGTAGTACACGCAAATGAAGGTTTGACCATAGAATGTGGATTTAAATGGTTGATTGAACAGAAAAAAAATGTAAAGATCAGCCCTTAAACCTTTGCCACTCAAACTTTTGCCACTTTGGATTTGGACAGACCATATCCCCTACTAAATTTTTCCTACCTAATCAATTAACTGGTGACTTTTGGGGGAGTTTGCGTGGCCCGTTGTATTCTGTGCAGTTGGGGTCTGCCCCTACAACCTAGGACACTCCAAGGTCCAAGGTCAGGGGGAATCTTTAGAGAAGCTGTCCTTCACTGTGTCCTTTCTATCACTGGGAAATTTGATTTGAGAACTTTGTAAGCCTTTTCAGGGAGGGCATGATGCCTAAAGGTTTTTCATTTGTCAGTATCATGATGCAACAGTGATGTATCATGCTGAATCTTTTGGTGCATCAACCCCGGGGCATTAGCCCTCGGTGTAGGCATGATACAAGGGTTTATAGTGGCTGATATTGTATTTAGGCCCATCTCTCATGCTGACAAAAGAGCAAAAGCCTACATCCAACCAATAGGCCTATACATTGTGCTTACAGGGTTAAATTTGATTTAAGATCTTTGTTAAAGCACTTCCCTAAAAAAAACTGATTGACGGTACCGCCATATGCTGTGGATATGGGAGAAGGAAATGGAGAGCTTATATGTGGAGCTGAGTGATATTTATACCTCCATCTCTATTGTAAGGAAATAATTACATTGCCCACCACCCTATTACAAGAGGGGAGAGGGGATAAGCTCTCTTTGTGTTTCATGGGTATCGGTAGTAATGGAACATTGATTACTTGATGTATAGATGGAGGTAAATGGATTTATGTGCGGCGTGTGGTGTGATTCGGGGATGATCATTGTGAACCGAAAAAGTGAGAGAATTATTAAGGCACATTTAGTCTTTTCAATCTCTGAGCATCCCCAAGGGGCAATGAAAAAAGACTTAATGTATGAAGATCATGTTGGTTTCTCGTCTGTGGAGTTAATATTCATAGAATGTCAAGCTGGAAGGGAAGGCACCCCTGCATGCTAGAGTCATTTTCCACTAGCACAAACTAAGTGAACTATTAACGTCTGTTTACAGCATATGCCCCCAATTTAGCATACCGCTACTTGCAATAACTCCATGGATATAGCCCCACATGGCGTTTCTATTTATGACATGGCTGCACAGAGAACAGTTTAATTACCTGTATCAAATGGGAACGTTTCACATACAAAAATAATAACATACAAAGCCAAAAGTTTAATTTTGCAGTGCAGTGGCGGTTGCCTTCGTTGGAGTTTGGTGTATGAGCCTATGTTTGGTAGAATATCCTTTCCGCGCCTGAGTTGTTCAGAATTAGGAAGGCATATTTGCAAAAGAGGTCGTTATCACGGTGGTTTTGATAGGTAAACATGACTAGAAAGACGCGGGAAAACCACCCCCAATTGACGGCTGCCATGCAACGCCGGTTGCTTGTCGCCTTTACTGAGATGTAGCCGGAACTGGTATATTGGACGTCGGCAGCCAGCGTCCAGCCGATTGTGGTCTGCTTCGTTTTGCGACACTGCCCAAAATGAAAGGAGTCACGTTCCGGGAAAAACGCTGTGGGGACAGCTCTGATCAGCTCCATTGAAAGACCCTGGGTTTTCCTTAACTTGTAGGTAGTGAAACTTGTTTACATAGTCCACGAAGGCTTGAAATTAACCCTAGACGGCGCGCCGGGCACGGAACAGACGCCAAGCCGACCGGAAACCTGACGGGACGCAGGCGCAGAGGAGAATGATAGCCAAGCACCGGCCAGGGCAGCTCCGCACTGAAGCAAGCAGCGCAGAAAATTATAATTTTCCCCCGATGGCATGCTGGTAATGCGCGGGGCCAAGGCGGATTTTGATGATAAACACAGATAAGCTACTTCTCGCCAGGGGAACGCAGATTCACACCAAGATTGGATTTCTACCTAACAAGAACTCATTTCCTCTGGCAGGCAGCCGTTCTGGGCTGTACACAGGGGCGTTTTGAAGTTTGATAGAGTGCAGGCGTGTATTCAGACATTGTTGTTTCTTTGATGTCTTATTTGTATAACTTTTTTTTCATATTACTTGTTGTCCACTTTACATCAGCACCCTTCTTATTGACATGGTGAACAAGTAATCAATGGATAATTCATGACGAGTGTGTGTTAGTGAAGGATAATTACACGAGCCTGACGAGGCCGTAGGCCGAGTGTAATTAGCCTTTGCTAACACACACGACTACTTATTTTATACCACGAAACCAATAAATAATCAATAGAATACCAATAAATTCAAGTTGAAAACAAAAATTATTCCCCTCCCCAGGACTCGAAGCCAGCCATAGTGTGTGTACACAGGTACATACACCTCCTCATCGCCCGGCAGCAGACAACAACAGCACCCTTCTTGGCTAGGCGTGGCAGCGACACACGGCGAAAAATAGTGTTTGTACACGATCGGTACATACACCTCGTCGCCCGGCAGCAGACAGCTACAGCGCACACGGCGAAAAAAGATGCGCCCGCACTGTGTTAGACTAGATGTACACCTCATTGCCCAGCAGCAGACAGCGACAGCGCACACGGCGAAAAAAAGATGCGCCCGGACCGGGGCTCAATCCGCATACCTCTAACGGCTGAGCGCAATGCACTAACCGCTAGACCACCACGTCTCCTCCCTTCTCGGCTTGGTTATGTATGAATGAGTCCCGCGGTTATGGTAGCGGACAGCCCGGAGTCGTCGCCTTCCCGGGCTTTGTATCATAGCAAGACCTGGTTCTTACCAAGCTTCTCTCGTCAGTCCCTGTGGCGCAATGCATAGGGAGTTGGACTAAGGACCTGAGACTGCAGGTTCGACCCCTACCATGGATAACCACACGGTGTGCGGGTTATCCATGGATAACCGCACGCCTTCCAAAATTCATGCTACAGCATTCATGCTGTGCAATATCGACAGGTATGTGCATGGGAATATCCAGCAAAAAGCACTTAGTAACCCAGAAATCGTGGTATAATCTATAATAAAGTAGGACCTGTACCTAATATGGAAAGACTATATCACTGTTGAATCACTTAATCTCACACATAATATTATTGGGATATCCCAATAATTACACTTTCATTAAAACCACTTGGACTACCAGAAGACAGATTGATAAGGGCAGTGATGAAATATTGATATTTCAAGAGCTTTATTTATCTCAAGGTATATAGCATAAGTAGCTACTTGTTGGATGCATTATTTACCATATAATCTAGTATATTGATAGTTGCTATTTGTGCTGCTATTGGTGCGGGTCTCTGCTATATACATGTGCGTGTGTGCGTGTGTCTATGTCTAAGGAATCAAGCATTCGCCCTCGTGCCAGGATGCTGTAACTGGTTGTCAGACATCATAAACCACTGCCATATAGCCGACTGCATGTACAAAATGTATATTATACTTATTTAGGTCTGTGATATTGCAGTTATAATCTCCTAGCACTAGGGCGATGAAGTGCAAATGCCTCCAATACAGGACCGAAAGTGTACATGACACAGCTATAAATCACTAATCATCTCATGAAATCTCTCATGTCCTTTGTTATGTTTGTACGTATCACTGTAAAAAGTTAATGTATACATACAGCAAAGTTGCTGTAATCTAAAATACAGCAGGTTTTGCTGTACAAGTATCAACTTTGTTGCTGTTAATACAACATTACAGCAAGTGTTGCTGTAGATATACTCTCATATATTTGTTATAGCCCCAAATACAGCAACACCCACTGTTCAGTTACTGAGTGTTTTGCTGTAGATGCAGGATTACAGCAAATACTGCTGTAGACACTGTGGTTCTGTGCTTTGGCACCAGGTGGCCTAAGTATCTCTTTGGCAGATAATTTTTACTCAGAGCTGAATATATTTTCATCTATGAAAAGGAAGTGAAATGTGTCACATAATTGAATAATTTGCAAGAGTGAACATATTGTATTTTAGTTTGATAACATGTGGAACTCTTCATTAAACTATATAAACTAAAGCAGAAACTTCTACATTCTGTCACACACACCTTTCCTGTGGCTTGGAAGTAAATATGAGTATGGACACCAAGCTTCCTAGTGTATCAGCTAAAGTGCTGGTTGCAAAGATGATGTAATACACCACACTTGCCTGTTGTGACTTGGGTGTGATATTCAATGACTAGTAAACACCCATTTTGTCATAAATGATGCTACATAGCTGGCTATTATGATGGCCCAACTACATATCTCTACTTGGTCAGGCCAACCAAAATGCCATGACCAAAACATTACAATCCTCTGTACATTTACAGCAAATTACAATCTACTGTGCATTTACAGCAAATTCTACTGGAACAATTGCTGCCAGCAACTTTTGCTGTTCAACAACAGCAGTATGATTTACAGTAGAAGTTACTGTAGTTCAACAGGAGATGTTGCTTTACCTTTACAGTAAGTCAGTTGCTGTAGACCTACAGCAAAATCTACTGGAACAATTGTTGCCAGCAACTTTTGCTGTAGATGTACAGCATTTACTATTTACAGTGTATGTTTTCACTAAATACAAAGCATGAACAGCGAATTATCCAGGAGAGTTGTATGTGTCACGGTACCAGCCATATCTAAAGCAATGTGAAACTTCCCGGCCATGTATAACAGTATAATGCTTCCTTTATGGTCAAGACGAGTTTCCATTAGGATCATTTGATCCCCTTTTCTCGATCTAGCACTTAGAGATTTTACCTTTTTTCATGAAAGTGTCTTCTTTGTCATTGTACATTGTAATCCCAGATTGTGCCAACCTAGGTACTATATTGACAAACTCTAAAACCTCCCTGAATGGGATTTTCAATATTAACATTTTTAATAAAGTGGTCGCCCTTTAAAGATCATAAAAGTAGAAAATGGCGAACATGGCATTTAAACCAGATAATGAATATTCACGTTAGTTCAAAGACCCATTAAATAGCTGGTTTCACAAACCATCCGATGAGATAAGGATATACTTTCCTATTAGAAGCAGAAACTTAACTTTTCAAATCAATCGTCTAAGTGCTATTTTTCTCAAGCAGTCCCTCACCATTTGAGAGTGATACAGACTACAAGGCGCATACCCTGAGACAATAAGTCCACTGACGTGGTATTTGCCAGAAACCCCTAGAATCTTAGAACATTCATACACCCATATGAACACACTGTCGAGGACATTTCTGAAAATACTTAGTCAGTGTAGTGGAAATATGGCTCCAGTGGGTATTGAGCAGCATGTGTGACAGTCTGTGAGTTGGGTGCTACAGCTTGGTGTATGTATTGGTTGTAAGATGCCTTGCCTGGATGACCAGGTTGGTAATGCAATGGTACACCAGTATACCAGTTCTCTAAGGTAGACTCACCCTGCTCCTTGGTAGATACACCTCTATGATACACTGTTGCACCTGAATGCTGCACTGGTGCACCTACATGTGTACAATCCAGTGGTGCATCTACACGATGCACTGCTGGATCTACATGGTGCGCTGGTGCACCCGAATTAACTGGTGCATCTGCATGCGGCACTGGTGCACCCAAATGGTGCACCTTCACAGCAGATTCTGCATACCATGCACCTGGTGATGAATACGCTGGTGTTGGCTGCCAATGTTGGTTCGAGCTATCTGGGGTGTGGCATGGAGTGGCTATCAAATTGGATGTCAACATGTCTTTGCTCTTTCCACCCACAGTTTCAGTCTGCATATATCTGGCACACAATCCCTGATTTCCCGAAACTGTTGCTTGAATGTTTTGAATGGCCATGTACGAAGGGCTCTCCCGTTCCTTTGCATATGTTGCCGGTAAACCAAAGGACGGCACTGTGTCCTGATTATGATTTCCAATTGGTGGTGATGATACTTTCCTAGCATCTTCTGATCGTGATTCATAGACATAGTCGGCATGAATATTTTGTTGGTAGGTGGAGTGGGTCGGAGGGTTAGATGTGGCTGCTTCAGGTGCTGGAGTCTGTTTTGGTTCTGGAGTGAAGCATTGGCCATCCCGGACTTTGCAATCTGTAACTGAGGAGGATAGAAATATCAAATCACTGATCAGAGAACAAAAAAAATCAAAATAATGTGTATTGAGGGTGGACAATGTAAGACCTGGAGGTTGACACTCCTGAGATAGGATCCGTAAAGGATCCAAAGGTCATCCAAGGAGGGCATTGTAGTTTTTAAGTGATATTTCTACATCATATCTAATGTCAATTAGGCAGGAAATGCATATTATTTCAAAATATGGCCATCTTCCATTCTAGGGCGCTTTCTCATAAATTCATCATTGACTGCAGAAGGATCGCCAGTTTTTATGAACCGCCCTACAGAAAGAAGTAATGTTACATCATGTAATTTATTCAGTTCAAAGACTTTGCAGATAGGATCAGATTTCAACTGCATGAACCAAGGAGCACATAAATATCAAAAGTAGAATATAGAGAAATATGCTATTCACTACATTTAATAACATACCTGGTATTTCAGCCAATGGTAGTCTCTGATGATGACCGTTTGCAGATGATGTGCATGGCTCATAGTCCGTAGGGGAGGACAGGGATGCACCTAAAACCTTCTTCAAACGTTGCCTGCGATTGGCAAACCAAGTCTGAGAAAGATTTGAAAAGACACAATTAATAAAGATAAATTGACATATATCTAAATGACTGAGGATCTTTTTTTTTGATATTACAACAGAAGGTAGTGGGTTTGAAGGGGAGAACAAAATTATTTCAACCCCGTCACTCCAGGATGGGGGAACTTTAGTCATTCAAGACCAGGTGGAACAACGTTTTTATGTATCTTCATGAACGCCAACCACCCTGTGTTGTTTAAGAAATACTTCATGTGACGATATATGAAATATAAATATTATGTCATAACTTAAATCTCATTATTATAAAGCTAAATATACTCACCTGCACTGACTTGATCGGAAGATGCAGACGTTGAGCCAGGCCATCCCTTACAAGATTCACTGGATACTGGTTCTTGCTGAACGACTCCTCAAGAGCACCAATTTGGTCAGAAGAGAACATAACCCTTCTCTTACGTTGAAGTGGAGACAGGGGCGATCCCATAGAATGTCCATGGTCAGGCACTGTTTGTTTGCTGTATGTAGCTTTCCACAGGGATGTGGCACTAGGCTGGCTCCAGCACATAGGTCTTCCTATATCAGGTTCAAATTCGATGCTGGCTGAAGCTATCTTTGCTGGCAATCGCATTGAATGTCCTTGGCCATAATATGCCATTGTCTTGTCAATGTCTGTATACTTCTTCATACCTGGAACATCAGACAGGGACGATCCCATAGGATGTTTATAGTGGCCATGCTTGGGTTTGTTGTTGTCTGGCTGAGCGTTCTCTTTTTGCGTAGTCCCCTGAGACTTTGTGAGAAATTGCTCAGTGTTTCGATACCCAAGCTGAGCTGTGTGATGTGTATTGACTGAGGAACTTTGCCCTTCCAAATATGCTGGATTATTGTTCTTCGAACTAAAGTGTGCCTTTTCAATTGAGGTTTGGTCGCTGTTCTCAATACCACTGCTATCAGTACCACTGCTGTTGGTGACACCTGTTTCCCTAACATTTCTTTTCCTAACATTGCTTTCAGTTGTCTGTAAGTCATTTGATGCCCTCTTCTGACTCCCTATGGAAGCCCATGTTGCATTTATTGCAAAACCTCTGTCAGTTGAGACATTATGCTGGCCATTTTTAGATGTCTCACGTGGGGCATTATGATGAGCATGTTCACTTTGAGAAATATCAGTTAACTGATGGTCACCATCTCTAGAATGTTTATCTTGGCTTTCAGCATTGTGATTGTCTTTTGGAGTATGATGAATATTTACCACAGGATGCTTACCACCCATTTTTACCTGCCAAATATTCAGAGGACTTATTTCCTTCTGATGGTTCACTGTGTTATGTGTGTCATCTGAGAGCACATCTAGTTTGTTTTCTCGGGCTTTGTACTTTTTGTCAGACAGAATTAGTTTCCTTCTAACCGGGTTGTCAAATTTGCCAATTGAATCCTGTAAACCGCCTGGCAGAGTGTGTCGAGCATTGCTAGGAGATGTTTCAGAATCCATACAATCAGTTTCCTTATGCTGACAATCTATAAAGGTATGTTGGTCATGTGATTGAGAATTTTGTTTACCAATTGGGGTATACCAACTGTCATTTTCATTTTGCCAGCTGCCTTGTGGAATGTGCCAAGTGCTTGTTGGAATATGCCAGCTGCCTGTTGGAATATGCTGACCATGCAAGGTCGATCGGTTATTTCCTATTGGACTAGTGCCCCTCCAGTTGTCACCACTGCTCACTGGAGTATGCCAACTGTCCATTGCCACTGGAGTGTGTTGTGTAACCATTGGGGCCTGTTGTCTGTAGAGTGGAATCTGCTGAAGCTGTGCCTGGTTCTGCCAACTGTGTGAATAATGTTCTGGCAGACCAATTGCACTCTTCCAACTGCCCATTGGCGTTTGACAGACTGCAATGGGCTGACTCTCCATTGGAGTCTGGCGACCACTGGGAGCAGTCTTTGAGCCGTCATCTTCATTTGCAGTTTGCGAAATGCCCCTTGGAATAAGATGACCATCTTTGGTAGTGTGCCAACTGTGTATTGGAGTCTGTCGATCACTGTTAGCAGGCTGCTTGCTGCCCATTGGAGACTCAGAACTGCCCAACTGAGGAGAAACTGTAAGACCGCCCCTTACAGCAGGTGGGGATGTCAGAGCATCAGATGTGCCTGGAAAATACAAAATAATTTACATGACTTGATATCTATAGCATATGGAATATCCTTTACAAACAAATCATGAAAGCTTTATAACCCAGTCTTCCCTGTTCTGTCACAGCATTTACACATATATAGATGCCCCTCTCTAACTCTCTCTCTCTCTCTCTCTCTCTCTCTCTCTCTCTCTCTCTCCCTCGCTCTCTCTTTCCTCAATAGCGATTCCTTTAAAATAAATTGCCCTAAGTAGAGTAGGATAATTGAGATGATCTACCAAGGTTCAACATCTATGTATCATATCTAAACACAATAGCATAATGCTAAACACCTTAACCTTGAAACATCTAAGCAAGCCATACCTAAACACATGGGTAAACCTACACCTAAACACAGTGAACACGTTACAAACCTAAAACAGATCTAAACACATGGAAATCCAAGCACAAAGGCTAATCACATAAAGAGGCTAAACATGTTTAGGCTTATAAAGTGTGTTCAAAAACGGGACAAGAGAATGTTTAGCAAAGTGCTTAGAATCTAAACACCTTTTTTCACAGTGCACTGATAAAAATAGAGTCTAATATCTTAGTCAGTAGTGACTAACTTAAGGTAGTCAAATGATAGTGCGATTTTTGGCTATCCCTCTATAGTAACCTGTGACTAACTTAAGTTAGTCATATAGTCAATACATAGTCATGCCTTAAATCTATTGGAATAGTGCTTAGTCAGATGACTATCATTTTGTTGCTAAGCAACATTTAGTTAGTAAATATGACTAATATGTACAGTCACTACTGACTATACCTGCAAGCAAACATTCACCCAATCAAAGATGGCTGCCATATGCCTTCACATTGATGAACAGTTTGAACCCGAAATAACTATTGTTAAACTGAGATGGCCACAAATATCACAACAAATAGATTACTTGCCTATCCATTAATGACCGGACATATTGAGTTTCCATGGATGGACAGGTTAAGATGATGATTTAGCCTGATTGTAATTGTCTCCTCCTAGTCCAGGCAACCATAAATATGTGCTCTTTCTGCATGGGTGACGTTTTTTGTGCTCAGAAACCTGTGACATCATCAGTATGTGAGCTCTACATATAGTCAGAATGACTATCTTTCTGACTAATATGTGACTAAGGTATATAGTCATCTGACGATGGGGCTCAGAATATGTGGGTATAGTCACTACTGACTATAGGTTTTATTATCAGTGTGTATGACTATTCTGGATGACAAACCCTGATACCAATTATAAAATATATATATATTAGATTTGGCACACCATTAGGTGAGGCTCCACTACGCGATTTTTGCAGAGAATCGAAGCAATTCTCAGAAAATAGGAGACAAACATGGATTAAAGAGTAGTATTTGTTACCATTACAAGGTAGAATGTGTATGTCGAGGGAGCTATTTGTTTAACTTGGGATGTGATTGTTTGGGATCTCAAGCATGCTTGTGTTGTCAAAAAGATGTTTTTGTTTACTAAATCAAGCTGATGTTATGTAAACATTGCAGACTTTCACATTGGGGAGTCTCTGCACCTCAATTTCAGACAGGTTTGATTTTTTAGCGCCTCCCACGCCGCGTAGCGGCGGTAACGCGAAGCGGTACGGGAGTGCGCTATGATGATTGCATTTGCCCCATGTGATGAGGTCTCACAATACAAAATTACTGAATAGAGAAATTGATAATTGTGAAATCTTCTTAATGTCTGCTTTTATGAGACATGTCATCAAACACTGGTATACCGACATTAACGGCGGGAGGCGTTTTTTTACGCGGTCACAACCGCATTTCTTGTTACAGTACAAGACCCTGCGATCTGTGTGATTGCTGTGTTGTTATTTAAATTTTGCTGTGTTGATGTTTATATATTGAACTCCCACCCAATCACAGAGTCTATCCAGGTGCAGGTTAGTTTGTAAATATGGCACACAAGGAGAGAGATCACCCATGAAATGACTCCTGAAATCTCATGTTTACAATTTTGAATCTCATGTTTACAATATAGGAATGTCAACACCCTATACCTTAGGCACTATAGCGATAGCAGTTAGTGAGAATGTATAAAAAAATCGCGTAGTGGAGCCTCCACTATACTTAGTAGTGACGTCTACTGTACTCTTCTTGCTAATAGTAGTGACTGATATATTAGCTAAATGGAGGCTGTAATGTTACTATTGTGAGTCACATATAATTGAGAGTGTTCACTAAAGCGGGTACTGCTGTCGGTCGGCCGAAATTATTATGCTAATCCGATCATTTTTGATAATACAAAAATTACTTTTGTATTATTAAAAATGATTGGATCAGCATAATTTTGGCCGACCAACGGCAGTCGAATACCCGCTTAAGATTTAAAGGTCTGTTATACACCAGGAGCTAATTTCAATACCACTAAAGACATCACAGTCCTCATAGGTCCGTTTTGAAACACCTTGCTGGCTAAGTGAGAATCCATGTACTGCAGGGGCCGGTACATATCGGTCAGGGCTAACAATAATGTGTGACATTGTCACAATGTGTGTTTATTAGCAACAGATACCGGTAGTTAATATGTTGGACTTCTGTCACCCAGTGATGATTTCTATGGCCCTACCCCTTTTTTTTCTTTTTTGGAGAGATATCTCAAATTTTATTCAATGTAAACTAATTCTGGCCAGAACTGGTTAATCATTTTGATGCCAAATGAATTATGATCTGTATTTCCCCGCTGTGACAATTTCTTTCCCTATATCTTCAAAGTCCGCCATTGCTTAATAATTGCCGATGATTTTATTTTTCTAGGAAATGATTGTCTCTAAAACATTGTTCATCCCTGGACAAAGCATTAGCCTTCTGATTGGATTTGAATCGCCCCTTGTGCTACTTTCAGGCCTAATTTCACACATTCATTGTTCAAGAACCTGTGGACCATACTATTGACTGTCAGGTCTCTAAAATACACACACTGTGTTGATATCATGTAGAAAATATATCATTACCAATGCAATTGAACCAGCCTTTTACGATTTCCCCTGTAAAATGTCCTTTCTCATTTCTTTTGTAATGCACAGCATTTCAGTCATGACCCACATCTCCATTTTATTCAAATATAACACTCCAGAACCGACCTGGTGACAGTAGCAAACACTTTGATTTCATAGCACTTGTCTTGATTTAAACACATCGGCACCCATTAAAAGACTAAACCCATTAAGGATTCCAGACATGGAGGTGTCGATAGACTCTAAAGCCAGTCAAGTCAGTTAAAAGCCAGAGACATTTACCACTTTGAAAGTCAAAAGAGCAGTCTGTGGGATAATACCAAGCATTTCAGGTATCACAGCCTTAAACGTGGGTTTGTCTTGGATGCCCTATCCCCTCATTAAGACCTTAGATGAGGGGGCCCTACCCCTTGATGACTCGATGTGGGGCATATTTTGAGCTGACCCCCTGAGAAGATAATAACAGATCACTATGGAAACCATGCTGTGAGCCAATAGACCTACACCGGCCGCACACAGAGGTATAGGGGGCACCACCGGCTAACTCCATCTTTGATGACAAAAAGGGCCTCCAGCTCCGCAGGCAATGCGAGGCAACGACCGCGCAAAATGATTTGATGGCAAATGTGAATGGGCCCCAAGCAGGGGGTTGCCACTAAAGGGGCACGACTTGAGGACATATGCTTTGGTCAGGAGGGCGGGGCGTTCTCCTGGGGGTGGGAGGGGTAGGGCAACACCTGTAGTCAAGCACAGGTGTGTAGCATAATGGTACATCAAAGTGCCGCCAACCACACGACTGACTGACGGGGTATATACTGGTTGTGGGAGTCATACACTGTGGAAGCAGCTGGGATATATGATGTGTAAAGAGATATTATCGACTTGAAAAAATACACATGAAATTATCCACGGGTTTAATCGGATCCAAATTTACAATAAGTTTCTTTCGTCCCTATCCACCTCACACCTAAGTCAAATAGCCCTCCCATGTTGGGGACCAAAAAGATCGTCAAAAAGGAAGTTACTCGTAGATTCTCTTTGACCAGTTCCCCCTCTATCTATCTATCTATCTATCTATCTATCACACGCACACATTATATCAAAACGAAAAATAGATTAGACAGAAAAAAGGCCTTCAAAGCGAACAACATGATATTAACTTACTGCAGACCCATGGATACCAGATCTCGGGGTACCAGATCCAATGAATGAGACCACAGCATTGGATTTTACAAGGTTTAACAAGTTTGTTTTTTACTAGGTAAAACCTGTCAAATTTAACTTGTAAGCCCTGGCACAATTCATCTAGCGGACTACTATTTTTGTTATGTAGAAAAACACCTTGGGCCATCGAAAATTGTCAGGACCCTATGCCTTTCAGGAACTGACAAGTTAAATATGACAGCTTTTCAGTTGTTTATCATACTTCTTATGCCGCTCACTTATATAGGAGATCCTAATGACCGTACTTTTTTTTTGTTTAAATACACTAAAATATATAGTTGGATGTTATCATCCGTAAAATAACCCTCAGTTTGGAAATATCCTCGTAAGCTTCTGTCTATTGGGCTTTTAGTCATTGAAGGCCATGGGCAAATTGTCAATGGCAGGTGTTGAAATTGGGAAATCACTGATAAATTGCCATGTATATAATAGGTCCTATCTGGTTTTAGTTATGGGAAAAGATTCCACTGTATTGTTGTCCCGATTCAAGCATTGATTGTCTGATGTGAAAAAATTGCATCGTGAAATAGAAATCATTATCTGTATGGTTGTAGGGCAACATATCACTATTCACATCACTGACTCAAATCTATCGGCCCCCGTAGTACAGTCAGCCCTAGCTTCCTCAGGTTTTGAAGATGCAAGGAAACATGTCTGAGGAAGCAAATTGTCGGAGGCAGGCAGCAGGCTGTTTCAAAACGGACTGATATTCCACACCTTCAAATCTTAGTGAAAACTCTAAATATGACTTACTACTTTAATATGGTACAATTGCAACCTACATTTATGATGGTCATTACTGTTTGCACAGTATGCTGTGCCCAGATGCTGTGCCAAATCTAATGTAGTTGGTATCAGCTAGGGCCTGTCCTCCAGACCAGCATCCAGAGCAGTCAAAGGGTCTTTCCTATAAAAATTTTATTAATCACCCGGAAAATCACCAACAACGGTTTGGCAGGTTTCAAGTACATGAAGTATTGGCTATTGCAACTTTAGCGTGTTTTGAAATACCCTGCAGTTGGGACTGCGACACTCAAGTTGGACAGTGGTGAGACTGTAGTACTCTTGGTGAGCCAGGTCAGATGACATTGAGGCCCTCTCCGATCTGGGTCTGGATGGCTGCATCCTATATCCTGGTCCCCGTCTCTATTCACGACACAAGGTGTCCATGCTGAAATCCACCTCCAGGATCCAATCTCAGCCTCTCAGATGGCTGTTATTTTAAACTATGGGCTTGGACCCTTGGGGATCGTTCAGGAGCTTCAGTGAAGTGTGAGAAGAATTTGACTTGAATAATTTAAGCATTTCAAGGGCCGCATAATGCACTATTGCAAGATGCCCAGTACATGAATGCAGCCATGGTGAGTACAGGTAAATCGCCAGCTCTGCAGTGGAGAATCGTCAAAGGAGCATGGACCTGCAATACTGCAGGCTCATGTACATGTCTAAGGAATTCACCTCATGGGTTAATTCTGTGGCATTGAGAAGCACACACCCATACCACTGTGCCACCTATGTAGTGCTCACCATGTGCTCTGGCACTCCCCCATTCACTCACTCTACAAATTTCTAGCAGGAGGACCAGATTTTTTTTTCTAGAAGGGCCACGAGCTGCCCTTTCTACTGCTCATAAGGCGACATGAGCGGACCCTCACTCTCATCAAACAATCCACCTACACACACACACACAACACATCAAACCATGTGCTCTGCCACTCCCCCATTCACTCACTCTACAAGTGCCTACCAGGAGGACCGGATTGTTTTTTTTCTAGAAGGGCCACGAGCTGCCCTTTCTACTGTTCATAAGGGGACATGAGCGGCCCCTCACTCTCACCAAACAACACACCTACACACACACAACACATCAAACTGATTTTTTTCAACAATAACCATTCCCAGCAGTGGCGGAACCAGGATTATCTAGAGGGGGGGGGGGCAATTAAGACCTTGTGAAAAGGGTGTGATATATATACTACATGCCCCGAGCACCACAAGCGAAGCGCAGTGGTCAACCTAGTGGGGGGGGGGGGTTGGGGGCATGACCCCCCCAAGAAAATTTTGAGGGTGTAGACTTGAAATGGTGCATTCTGATGCATTCTAATTGAACATATCAAGTGTCAGGTCTGTACAATTTCAGGTAATAAATCAGTTTATGTTAATGATCCTTCAGGATAGGTGCAATGTACCTCCGCTACAGTATAAAACAAACAGAGTACCTTGAGGTTTCTCCCCAAATTCCATGCTGGTGTATTATTTAACACCATATAGAATACAGTATTTGTATCAAGCTTCTAAAATTTGAAAGATTGGGGGTTGGGGGCTTGGCCCCCCAAGACAATTTTAAAATACAAGACTTGAATTTGTGCATTCTGAGGCATTCTGGCACACCATTATGATATATTGGCATGTACTTTCCCATCCCCACTCCCACCAAGAAATTGTGAAACTCAATAAATGAAACATTGCATTTTGATTACATTCTCACAATCATACCACAATGTACCTATTGAACTTGGCCCTTAAAAAGTACACCATTCTCTGTTAAATGGTGGCCAAATTGTAATCCTCATTATATGTGGTGGGTTTGGGGGTATCCCCCAGGAATTTTTCAGATCCTCAAGGCCAAATGGTGCTTTCTGGGGTAAATATCCTCAAAATATAAATATCTTCAAAACTTAAACAAGACCATGATTTATAATTTTTGCATTGATACATCAAGAAGTTCTCATTTTAGTATTTTCTATCTGTTTCTGGGTATTCTGAAGGTAAGACCCCTTCGGTAGTACCACCCACACACAAGTCCCTGTGACGTCTAATGTACATGCTTAGGATTTTACATGGACCCTAGTGGATAACTCACCAGTGTTCCAAAAGTGTATATGCATTGTGTTGTCCCTTTTTTTGCTTTAATCACCCCAGAAGGGCAAGCATGAGGTGCCGATGATGTGCCAATACAGCAACGTACATATCAGAGTTAAGGGGCTAGGCATACGGAGGGAGGGGGGACTGGGGTTGGGAGGAGGGCTTGACTGGAAAGTGAATTTGAACCTAAGAGAAAAGAAACAATTCATTTGAAATTGTGCAAAATCCCATTTCCATCTATGTGAGAAGCTGACAGTTAATTTCCTTATGATCTAGGCTTTCTAATGGTATATGGAACACCATATTCTGCCTCCCTCTCCTCTCCCCTTTCTTTCTCCTTTTCTCTTCCTCCTCCTTTTTTTTTGGGTGGGGGTGGGGGGAGGGGGGGGGCAAGGCCCGATCGCCCCCCCCCCCTGTATCCGCCCCTGCCCAGGAGAGGATCTACAATGGCTGCAGCTGCAGTAGCAGAGGCTCACATTGTCACAGAGCCTAATAGCCGCCGTCGGTCAGTTTTTATTTTCCAAACTGAATAAATGTATGGCTAGAGAGAGTAGTTACCTTTGCCAGCATAGAGGAGAAAATAGAAAATTCAAGAATTCAAAGAAAGGGAAAGTTATGTTACACAGCTTTACACTTTCACCAAAACCGTATGTACCTAAAAGACATGTATACAACACCCATGGGCCTATAGACCCTCACACCTGCAGTAAACCCTGATCTGTCTGTTAACAAATCAAGGTAACACCCCCTAGCCAGGGAATGGCTGATATATTCATTGGTGATTAACAAACGACATTTCAATGCGTCTCCTGCCGAGATGGCTATTGTGGATGACGTAACAGGGAGAGAGGTAACGGGAGAATACTGGGTATAGTACCTCTAGGCTCATCTGACACTCTTCCCATCACGTGGGAAATGTTTTATGTGGGCTCAGGTACAAATGAATGGATTCTCACACAAAGTAGCACTTGTGGTAGATACTTTATATGTATGTATACATGTTTTGTTTTATACATGTGTTGTATTATGTGATTATCACAGTTTTATCAAAACTCCAATATCAAGGATGGTAAGATTTAAATGTGGGGTTCGAGGGCGGAAATCCACCAAAGTGGTGTCTCTTTACTAAAACTTGAATAATGATTTTCAGATTCAGTCTCATTTTTCTAGGTAGAGGTAAAAGTCAAACATACATTTTTGGGCTTATTCCTGGACGAATTATTGATGAGCAGACGACATTTTTGGTGCTTGGGCGTGGTGGCGCCACCTGCCGTGCCCGTCCCAAAACGCCCATCTGACACACTCATGAATATTCAAATGAGTTCATCAGAACACCTCCTGCCCCCTGGTGGAGGTGTCACAAGTTACACTCTCAGGTAAATGTGTTATGTAATATAAAATATAAACTGTCTTTTCTGTTGTTAGGGTAACTAAGACACCCACGATGAACTGATTAAAGAAGTGGCATCGCTATTGTCGTGTGGATATTGACTTTTAGGAAGGAAATATTGTTACCAGTGGGTGGCACTTTATGGCCAGTGATTCGGATTGACTTCAGAGTGTAATAGACAGAGTTGGTTGGATTGAATTGACTTGGCTTGTATTGTGTGTCATTACGGTAATATTTGTGTCATTATGGTAATATTAAGTCCAATAGGGAATATGTCATCCCAAACTGCTGGTGCAATTCAGCAAGGAAAGAAGCCATATTCACCTTTTGTCTCATTTTATCAACCTCGCCCCGCCCCTCCCCCACCCACCTCCCCCCTATCTGTTACCAGTTACTATACTTCTTTTCTTTATGTTTTCTTATGATTGTTCTCTTTGCTTTGTAGGTCTTAATTTCGTTTATTCGTTATTGTTGTCAATTGCAAAATTGTATTCAGATCAGATTCATAGCAATTATTTTAGAGGGATGTGTACCAAACATTTCAAACATGCTTTCACGTGATTTGTATATGAATATGTAGCAACTTAACAACCAAACTATCTTCAATGAATGTTGTTTTGTCTTCTCTATTAAAATTTTTATCTATAAAAGGCCCCTTGATTTTAGACTTTGTGAACTGTCTTCAGTTTTGAATTTGGAACATCCCCCACCCGTACCATACATCATTTAACGCCAGATGGACCATACCTTGCACGCTAAAGCTGATAATTAAACAAGAAAGTATTCCCCCTTCAAACCTTTTCATTGTGCCAATTAAATCCTATTTTGTTACCCCAAAGGACACCATTGTCTCTAATGTCATCACCAATTGGGACGCACAATGGACCAGGTTCTCCACCAAACTTTAAGTCAGCTTCAGGTGGCAGACCACAACTTCTCTTTTCAGAGCTGCCTAAGCTAAGGTGACAGCAGCACAGCTGATGATCCCTTTGAGAATTATGTCGCTAAGTGTCAAGGGTCCTTCCCTGAATGACTCCTACCTTCCATACCCCCCCTGTTAACATTAATTTAGGTATCAGAGCACAATGTATAGCTAGGTGTCAGAGGCAGATAGCGGTAAAAGGCCCTGGTGAATAGGAAGGTTGACTTTACAAAAGTAGGCCTATGTTGACCAGTTTGTGGAGGGAGCAAAGGCACCAAAAGGGCCCCAGACACTGTGGCTACGGGGCCAGTGTTGTTGCCAAGACGAGCAGAAAATCTGAGAAATGCTGTTCCTCTGGGCGACGGTGGGGTATTCAATGGAAATGAACTCTGACCAAGGGACTATTGAGCCTGTCCACTGTGGGGCCCCTCGTGAAATTAACACGAAATCTTGTGCAGTAACGTTTTGATGGGGTACAGCAGGGGGTTGGGCCCCAGGGATGAGGAAGGAAGGTGTGTGTGTGTTTGGGGGGGGGGGGATGACAGAAGGGGTGAGGAGAGGATACCTGCAGATAGTTTGAACTATAAAGGCCTTACTATGGGCATCCAATGAGTAAACCATTTTGAGGTAAAATGCACTGATAATATATATTAAGGGTAAGTTGTCCCTGGATAGCACCCACTTCCAGGGACAAGCTGGGCCCCATCTTACCTGCCCTTCTCAGTGCCCGTCGCCAGAACCATCTCCAGTCACGCTTTTAGTCATGAATTAAACATTTTTATTATTAAACCTTTGGGAGTTTATTTGCCATTTTTCATGGATCTGCGAATCAAAACTGCAATTTGTGTGTATCTTGGGATCAGCACCAGTCCATCATGGCAGTGACTGATAATGTACACCACAAACCTATTTCTATTCTGAAGAGTCTGGTACTTCCCTGGGGAAAAAATGGAGAAAACATCTTCTTTGCATCGGCCCTGTTTTATTGGGTAGCATCGGGTTACTTGCAAATGCAACACACCTTTTCATTATTCTATAATGGCCTTTCAAAATAGTTTGGTACTTAATTAAGCAATGCCTTGGCACTTCTCTTTCAATCTCTATAATCTGTACCTGATATCTTGAAGAGCGTAATGACAAAATTGTGTGGTATTTACTGACATGCACCAACTAATCGCTGTTTAACTACAATCTGTAGACATCCAACAATGTCATAGACTGTTTGCCTCTACTCCACTCCAACAATGATATTAATCTCAACTTGGCAACCCAATAACTGCCCCAAACACTAGTCAATTCATCGCTTTCTAAATTTTCCAATTTTAGAATCATTATTCTGTAATAGATAGGCCTCATATCACTCTGTGCCCCTACTCCAATGTCAGGCCTTACTCACACATGGCTCTCAGCATGTAGCGTGCCACAGGAGATGACACCGTAAACCCCATACTATGAGCCCATGGTATAAGCCGCATCCTGAATTAGTGGCTCTGTCATAAGCCACAGTTAATTTCTAAGAGTGCTGCTATTCCTAACTTCAGTCTGTGTAAAACCTCGTATATCAGCCACATCCTGAACTCCTGAAGGCCCTACAAGCAGTAAGTATGGTCTATTAGCCTTGGATTTTACGTGGGGGATTGTGGTGGTGGCAATCTGCACCTCAGATTTCTGGTGTATAATGGATACCTCAATCACCCATTTTGGCTTCAATCACATCAAGCCTGTTATTTTACCTTGTGTACCCCCTGCTCAAGTATACCTGGGAATGTATTTTAGAATAAGGTTGAATAACAATATTCTGAAACAGATCCCTGGACATTTTACTGGGCACCTCTACCCAGGGCCATGTCTGCAGTCAGTTCAGTTGTACACACTACAGTGTGCCTATGGTGTGCCTATTGGTGAGCCCTGGGTCAGGTTGGGTGGTCATAGAGTAACGCCTGTGCCAGACCCACCCAAAACCCAACACCCAGCAAAGTTTTAAGCTATGGGTCGGAGGACACAAGGCTACAGTATCAGCGGACCCCTACAATGCATTCATTGACTTTTATAAAGCGTTTGGCTCGTCACCATCAGCACGGCACGCTTAACCCCCAGGGGTGTTCCTCGGGGACTTCGCCTGGGCTCAAAGATTCCCCTCCTCAACTGCTGCTTCTCTGTCTCTATTTATCCTTTTTTTATACATGAGCAGATATGTATTGATAAGAGATTGGAGTTTATCATCTACATTCTGTCATTTAGTTAATATCTTTTCATTTAACAATCAAAACATCAGCATTAAGATGTTTACTATACAGCTTCTTGTCTTTACACTATCTGGGATATATTCATCCATGTAGAGATTCACATGTAAAAATTAATGATTTCTGGTATGAGTTCTGAAAAAAATATAACAGCCAGAGGTTCACGAGATTTGCTGCAAACTGAGTGTTTCTTAATGAGTGAAGAAATATTCAGTTTGGAGCAAATCGAGTGGACCTCTATATTTATTTCATATTTTCTAATGAACCCCCTTCAAAGATCACCTTTTGATAATGGGTTTGAGGCTATTGTGGTGACGTCAGAGTGGATGATGGGGCCATAGAGAATGAGATTCATTTTCTTCATGCCACTGTGAGGAATGGGTAAGCCCATATAAATCTATGATGTGGCTTGTTCCTAACAGGAAATAAGTCAACCTTTCCAATTTACCCAACACATAACGCATATGACCATTTCCCGACACAATAGTTATGTCTACAAATTTATGTTGGCAATATGACTGTTTGTCATCAATTGCCATCACCCTCTAGAGGTAGTGACACTTACATAAATCATACCAAAGAACTGAAGAGAAGTTATTATGCCATAGGCTTCAGGGTTGACGATGTGCTTATGATTAAAATTTTGACCAATAAAGGACTGAAAGATTTGGTCAAAATCGTCATGATGTATTGATCAATGCAGTATATTCGTTAGCATTTCATGAGAAACAATCTTTGTGACAAACGTTTTGTGGTTGATATGCTGCATGAATGCTGGCAAGTTAATTCTCACTATCCTTCATGGAAATAAACAGTATGCATCATTGCACTATGAAGCTCTTTAGGGCTTAAGCCGTAGGTCTAAAGGTATATTGCAAGGTGTTTTCAGCGAGCAGTGGCCATATCTATATATATATATATATATATATATATATATATATATATATATATATATATATATATATATATATATATATATATAAAGCAAGTATAAAGGTAGCTCATAAGCTATGTGTTCAAGGGTTACGGACTCCCCCCTGAAAACCAAGGGTGTACCCGGAGGTGTACCCCATGTCAGGTGGTCAGTGAAAACAATTTGAACAACCAATCCATCAGGTATGTCCTCCACGACACTCAGCGACAAGACAAAGCTGATACGTCCACCCAAGTCAAGGCCTACTCCTCATCGCACCCCTAGTTTTGTGACCCCTTCGTCCCAGGACCCCCACAAGGGCATCTGTCAAGGGGGGATTCCCAACTCTTTTTTTTCTAATTTGCATAAATGAAAAAAAAATCTTAGGATGGTCTGGGATTATAGGAAGACAAGGGCTTCTTATTCTATAGTTCCCGGTATTGAATAAGCGCTGGGTATTGAAAAACGGTATGCTTTGAAAGTATCATTATAATGTAGGATATGCAATATCTAAAATAGTTATGTTTCTTTCTTTTTTCTCAAATTTTGTGATTTTATTTATTTCAAGCTAAGCAGCAACTGGGGATTTATTGATTATGTGACACATATGCACAATAATATTGGGAGAGCTAAACGTTATTTAAGATGAGTTGGCCAAATAAATTTAGTATGGACTTGCTTCGTTAATTTCTGAATCCACATATATCCACAATTAATATGAACATCACTATCACTGACAATTTTAGCTTTCTCAGCCTTAGAATACCTTCAATAGTAGAGAAAAGAAACTTTAATTCTTTTGACCTTTCTTGACCTTGTCAAACTAACCTTAACCAGAAGCCACCAGTCGAATTATTTCCCACAAACAAAGTTTGAAATTGAATTAATTCAGGCCGTTCAGGGGTGCCTGACTGCGACCGTAGTGTGAAACCCGTCCGCCTGAGGGCATCGCTAGCCTTGGTTCTAACCCAATAACCCTTTAAGGTCCATATGATACCTAGATGCATTATGTCCTTTTGTCGTGATGCATTGGAAATGAATCACCAGTGCTGCATTCGTGCATCATGCCCACCGCATGAGGTGAATTCGCACCTGAAGGATTGGGATGATGCACTAGTGCTAGTGCAGACTCACCAACACTGCATTGTTGCATCTTTACTACCAAGGGGCAAGGGCTTTCAACCCTTAATGGGATAGGGGTCCATACAGATAGTAGCCCAGGTAGAGTAAAGGGTCTCCCTTTTTAATGCAGAACCCCTACCATGAGACATAAATTAGACTTTTGAGGGTGTTTTCAGTGTCACTCTGGCACCCTGGGCGGATCCTGATTTGTTGTGGACAAGGTGAGCGATTGTCGCAGCTTAACGACCGCGCAAGCGCTGTGGATGGCAAAGGGCGAGGTCATTTTCACCATTTATCGCTCACAGGTGGACAGTATTGGCATGGGGATTAATCTCTCTCTCTCTCTCTCTCTCTCTCTCTCTCTCTCTCTCTCTCTCTCTCTCTCTCTCTCTCTCTCTCTCTGTGGATATCAACTTCGTTACAATTGTATGTGGACCTGGCCTGGCGGTCTAGATTGTGTGTGTGTGTGGGGGGGGGGGGGTTCCTTGTCACATGTTGATTCAAAGAAAAGGCCATGCCATTATGTCAGCAAACCTCTACATGTATTTCACATGTCCTTGTCACTAAGCTCTATGTCTCATATCGATTTAAAGAAATGGCTACCGGTACGTCACCCTGTCGATCTTACTGGTCTAGACCTATCGGCCTGGGGTCATTAAAGGAAGGAATAAAAGCTTTTTCCTGATAAAAAAAGATAATGAAGCTGAATTATAAAAAATAGTCAAGTCATCCTAAAAAAAACTTCGAACCAATATCAAGTCGGAAAATGTCAAAATAGCCCCAAGATTCTTTTGACTCCTTTCGCCACTTTGAAACTGCATGGGCTCATATGCCCTTGCTAACAGCATTGGAGTTAGGTGTTGAAAAGAGTATTGATTATTACAAACTTACCAACATTGTCATAGTAGGAGCTGATGGTTGTTTTACAATCGGACGGAATGGCAGAGTTGGCCTTGAGCCTGCGCACTAGACGGCCCATGGACGAGACACTGGGAGCGGAAGTACAGACGCCATCTTGGACAAGTCGCTGTCTCATGTCTTTGACACTTATCTTTGGGTTTGTAGTCTAAAAGAAAATGGTAAAATGGTAAAATGGTAAAATTGGTAGTTAGCTAGCTATTTTATAATTTAGGTGTGAAGGACTGCTAATCATTAGAAAAAAAATGTACATATGTATTACATATTATAATTTAGGTGTGAAGGACTGCTAATCGTTAGAAAAGAAATGTACATATGTATTACATGTAGTTTGAAGGCAGCCTATAAATTCAAATTATGAATATATGACCATCTAAATCAATGATTTATCGCCCTCCTACCTTATAGATTATGACATGCTTCTCCACTTGTGGCGTCATGACCACTGGTTTACTGCCGCCCACTTTAACTGCACTTCCGGTCTTCTGAAGAAAAAAAATTGGCCACAGGTTTTACAAGTAAAACAACTTACGGAAAAGGTAAATGGATGCATTGATGCATCATGTTTTTTTTTCATTTTTTTGTTTTTTGTTTTTTTTTCATTATTGAATAACTTGCCAGTACACGCCAGGGCTATAATATGTCGTGATGCCGGCTTTTACAGGGACACTCAAACAGTTGAGAAGGGTCTTCATAAAATCAGAGAAATAAAGATAGAGAGATAGGACTACGGGTATTTGTATTGTAGTACATGTACCAGGTTTGTCCAGGCTATGTGTCTTAAAAATTTGAGAATTGAATATAATTTTTAGATTCTTTTTTTTTGGTTTGTTTATTGTGTGTTTAAAAATTTTACCTGATGTCCTTTCATGTTTTTTGTGTCTTCCAGACACAGAGTGATGCCACTTTTATTTGTAATCTAAATGCCGTGATATCTCAGGACACAAGGAGGTTATGAAGACTAGTTCTGAAGTTCCCCGAGAGGGGGCGTCCGCAGACGGGGAGACGTAAAGAGGGACACGTCTTTAGTCGACGTGCGGTTAGCCGAAGGGTTGCTTTTTCTGCAAATAAAAAAACCAAAGAAATTGAAAATCATCCATGGCTACCGGCATTGTGAAGGAGGTAGGAAATTGTTTCCTATAAGTAATCATGCACTGATACATGTCCCCATGCATGCATTGTCATTCCACAGAAGCATTTTTGTGATACAGTCATACACACCATAGGCTTACATGATTTGGAAAGTGGCATGTTTATGGCAATTCTTTGGTAGGGGGCAATAATGAACCCCCTTTCAATTAGATCAAGTGTATTCAAATGTGATGTAAGGCCTACACCTAGGGCGGAAACAGAACAATAGCACCCCCTATATGAATTATTTATCATAACCCATACAATGACCAACTGTGTATACTAGTACCCGCGACCACGCCCTTTCCCTTTTTCTTCTTTTAATTTTAACCCCCCCCCCCCCCCACACACACACGACCCTCCTTAAGTAGGTGTTTAAAGGGGCAGTCTTGTGTCAGTCTCCGGGTGTGACAAGCTACCCCGTCCATACACAGTCTGGTTCAAAGCACATGTAGCCAAATTCCGTTATACATGATTACATCGCATGATATGCAGTTAAGTCCTAAAAGAAACCCGAAGATACTATGTTAGGTTAATTCAAAAGACGTGGGTTTCAGAGCCCTGAGGTAGCGGCATATGCACCAAGGTAGGGTTTAGACTTAATTAGCATGCCCTACCTGAAGGGGAGGGGAGAGGAGAGCCTTGGAGCCACGCATCTTTCATTAAAAACAAAACTGTTGCCGGTGCCAAATCGATGGTGCATCAAGGATCGGTCATGGGGGGCAAGATCTGATATTTTGAGGATTCATACTTTAAAGTCGTGTATTATGGTGTATTGTGGCATACCAAATTAGCCCCCCCCCCACCCCCTCCCTGGATCCACCACTACTAATATTCCATGTACTTGCTACAACTTGGCCGACATCCTCTGTCAATTCCGTCACCATAATCAGGCCTTTCACCATTTTGAGACAACCTCCCTCCATCCCTATCTAGGGCCAAAAAATGTAAGTTTCCGGTAACATGGGGCCTAAAAAAAGGTATTGTTTTCAGTTACCCGACCGACCCTAGCAAAACAGGGTTGGTCCTGGAATTTTTTTTGTGAATTTTTAACATTTTAAGGCAATTTTTAGGCATTTTCCCCGTGATTTTCATATTTTTTTCATCAGGTTTTCGAGGAGCTTATCTAGGTCCTTATTTATTGGTATACAGTTCATAACATTCATTCATATTTTTTTACATGAGCTTCACATTCCTTGTGTTTTTCATAACTCTACTGTAAAATAATAGAATCCAACATGTTTGCCCATACATTTCTATACAAATTCAAAAAAAAAAAAAAGTTTAAAAAAAAATCCGACCTACCAACCCTAGATATTTGAGGCATGTAACTGGAAACACAACTTTTTTTTTTTGCCCCTTCTAAAAAGTTGAGGTCGGTAGGATTTTTTTTTTTCTTTTGTCCAAAACCTTGTCTAGCCAGTTCTTGTTTTCACTGGTTATTAACTGGTATTGAGGTGGATTTCGTCAAAAAGTATTGAAATAAACAAATAGGAAACTGGATGCATGTACTCCGATCCCTTTTCTGAATAGAAACACCTACACATTTAAGAAAATTGAAGAAAAGTTTTAAAAATATATATAAAGTCGGAGTTTGGCCCTTTTTTCAATTTTGCTGCAAGGTGGGTCAGGTGACAGGAAACCAACCTTTTTTTTAGACCTAACCACATAGACCTGCACGCCATCCCGCTCCTCAAACACATGTGCACGTTAGAAGATCAGGAGTTGAGTGACCTGTTCTACATCCTGGGAGCCCTCTTCTAACACAACCTGTACAAACAAACACAGCGGTACTGGTCACTCTTATACCATACCCTGCTCTTTGATGTATCCCCGACCTGTATGGTCAAACCTCTAAGGAGCACATGATGCCTCAAGTGAAAAACCCTTGATCGGCATGATGCACCAAAACTGTGCTGGCGAGTCTACTCGCCATCACATCTTTGGTGCATCATGCCGACCTTATGGGGGCTGGGTATCAATCCCATTCAGCCAAGATGATGCATGATCCTAAAGGGCAAGGTTCGCATTTAATGCAAATGAATGGCCATGAAGCATTTGATGCATTTGATGCATTTGATGCATTGATACATCATGCCATGAGGTTGTCATGATGCATGGATGCAGCCCAGGGCTATGTTCATGCATCATGATACACCATTGAGAATGTATCAACCCTGTGAAGCCTGTATGAATGCATCATGTATACACGACTTTCTGTAGCCAAGGCTGCATCAGATGCCTGGATGCTAATCGGTCCTTGAAGGGTTAATAATCCTTAAGGGGTTAAAGGTCTGGACACGACATGACAAGACCCTAAACAAGACCATCACTTCACCGAGCGGTCATAAACTAATTAACCCGTTGGTTGTGGTTGATTGGACACCCTTTGAAGGAGTTGATTAAGACGGGATGGGGATTTCAGATGTTGTGAGAAGGAGAGTCGTCCCTACCCGGTATATATTATCCTTCCACCTGTATGCAGGGGATCCGACTGGGTGGGTGATATTATCACTACACTGTACTTAAAAGTGCCAGTCCATAACGATAAGGCCTACATAAGGTCCGAAAGGCGTGGCTTAAATCTAACTAAGGTACATGTATATGAAAGATAAATAACACAGGTCGGTCCCGCCGTTAGTATACGCGAGTATGGGAGTTGCAGCAGGTCACCAGCTAAATTAAAGATGTGCGTATCATCGGGAACCCTACAGCGTAATATAAAGTGATCTATCGTCTTGCTCGTAAAACCCCGCATTTTAGGCCACAGGTGCGACTTTAGGTAAAGCATTCTCCAAATGTCAACGTGCGTCTTATAATACGCAGGTGCAGTTAAGTCCTAACCCTGGAGGCGTTACACCCAGGAGGATGAGGACATGTAACATGGTTACAGCAATGACGGACCGTGAAATTGACACTCTCTTTGAGCCCCTCCCCCTTTGAAGGACGCAGATTCTATCTAGATATTTAAGGGCGGTTATTTAAGGGGTACAATACCTGCATGGATTTGAATCTTAACTCTTGAAGAACTAAAATGATGATTGGTCCCAGGCTAGTGCATCATGATCATACCGATCCCTCGGGGGTGTACTCTGGAGGAATTTCTCTAGTTACCCCCTGGGCTGGGTACGTACGGTCCCCGTACGCTAGCCATGTTCAAGCCAGCCCCCAGGTTCGCCCCCTCCAGCCCGACAGAGTACTGATTGCCGCTGGCCGAGGCTAGCCAGCCCGCCACCCCCACCCCACACACACACACTTTGACAGTCATGTCAATGCTACCTCTGAGTGACTCGCCAAGGTTGCACTCGAACATGATCGAACGCAATGCCAGGTAGCATGTTCAGTTGTTCGCCAGCACTCGTCCATGCATAATGATGACAACGCTTGATAACCATGCCGCCTGTACAGGGTTACCTGTCTTATCTTGGACATTATAAAAGGTGGGGTGGGGCAAGTGCGGGTGCATCAGTTGATGCGGAATGGGTGGGGGGAGGGAGTGTCTAAAATCAATGAATTCCAGGCTACAGCAACTAAATTTTCACACATTCAAAACCTTTCAATCAAGTCGGGAAATTTTACGTGTAAAACATAACGGTATGTCAAGTAAAATCAATCTATATCATGACCAATTTCTTTACGTTGCACTTTTTAAAAATTGAAAAGCAGATATCAAATTCCACCTACCTCTTTGCTGTATGACGCAGTATTTCAGGTTGAACCCCTGGCACCCTGGAGAAGATCCATCCACACAGTACTGAGGTGATGGTCAATCCTCACAGGCGATGTATTATCTCATACAGGTAACAGTTCCTGACCCCACACACCTTAACCCTTACTCCAGGATGGGAGGGTGGGTTAATGTGTAGATAAGGGCTCTATGCCTTACTCCAGAGTGCCCCAGTTGGGTTAATAATGAAATGGAGATGAGGCCCGGTGATGTCTTGGTATCTATGTCAGCTCCTCCAGTAGGTGGAGTACAATGGGTGCACGGGGTGGAACCTTATCTCAGACTGACCTGTGGTGGCCGGGTCATCCTGTGTGTCCTCCTCCAGGCTGCACCCGGGTGGTGCTCCAGGGTGGGTGGGTGGGTGGTGGCGTGGTGTACAGGTGTCATACAGGAGGCCATGTAGGAGGAGTATGGTACTACCCGGGGATACTAAACGTGCAATAGTCTTCATAGGGTCATCAATCATGAATAATTTGTCTTGTTTTTTTTATTATTGTTGTTGCTCCTACTACCCCTGTTGGTTGATGTTGGGGCTGTTCTTGCTGTAGTCGTCGTTGTTGTTATGTTTAACAGAGCGACAAAACTCACTCGCTGCCTCCGGGCCAGTCTCCAGGACCTAGATTAGATGGCGGACATTGGTGTCGGGAAGCGGGGGGGGGGTGTATATTTAGACAATGGGTGAAATGTTTTCAAATAGTTCCTTCATAAACCAAGAACTATATCCAATAAATTCGCATACTTTGATGAACTTTCCCCAAAATGCACCAAACTCTGTCTGAATGTCTTACGTATTGTTCTAAAAAAAGAGAGAGCTACAGAACTAAGGTGATTTAGGCTAGTCTAGTGTGACCTTATTGGTCGGTAACCTGGGGATCCAGAGGTCCTGGGGGTGCGTCCCGGTGCCGCGTTGAGATGACAAAGATTGGGTCGGCATGGGAGGTCGGTGGGTGGAGGGAGGGGGCGGGCTGGGCCCTTCCATCCCGACGAACTTCAAACTAGTCGCCGACCGTGGCTGGGGCCGGGGTGGGGCCGATGATGGTGTAGCAATTAGTACTTTAATATGTGATCTAGTTAAAGGGCCCGAATGTGACCATCGCAGATACCACATAGACATCGCTTGATCCTTTCTTGATGTAGGACTGAGGGTTGACCACACGCCCCGGGCCCGCCACATACATGTATACACGGGTTGTAGATGTTGTTTGATGCTGCAGAACAAACGGAAATAGTGGGGTTGTAAAAAAAAACTCGCACAATGTTATAGGCTTGCCTTTCAGATGAACCAGGCCCAGCGAGGCTATATTCACGGACAGGTACATTGTATTTTTGTTCCATGGTCGTGCGATCTCAATACGAATAACGATTAGATCGAACAGAGCAATCTCCTCTAATAGCCATAGTCCACAGAGACAGGCCGACAGAGGGGGGAGATAACCATAGTCGGGGATGTTTTGTCGGGATATTCTTAATTATTGTCGGGCATTTTACATCTGAAAATATCAAATAATTTGATATTAATTCTGCTTGAATTATCGGCCATTTTTGTCTGATTGTTTTAGTCAGAATATCATTATCTACAAGTAACTGTCACATTTCAAAGTCCACAGGGTATTTTCTACCCCCTTTGTTTGCCGATTATGCATTATCTGCCCTAGGATCGGCTGATAGAAGCTCTGTGGACTATGGGTATTATCAGAGTAATAGGGACGGGGCCGTGCATGTAGAAAGAACGTTTTTTTTTTCTTTTTATGTCACCATGCGGCCTTAAAAGGGCTAAAGGTCCAACCGAATATTGCTACACGGGCGGCTATGACATGGTCGCTGTGACGCGTTTATGACAGGACGTAAGTGTCCCATTATACCAGTACGTCATCTAAGATGCGTGTCTATGGTCGTGTCGTGGGTAGTCTTTGGCTGTATTTGACACTCTATATTGCTTTGGATATGCAGTCAGCCCTTGCTTCCTCAGATTTCGAAAATGCAATGGAAAAATGTCCGAGGAAGCAAATTATCTGAGGAAGTAAGCCCAAATATAATAGAAAATATAGAGCTAGTTGCAGATCTTCTGTCTGAGGTAATGAGGGAATCGAAGGGTCGAGGAAGCAAGGGCCGACAGTGGTAACATTTAACTATTATCAGTTAAGTAGATAACACAGTCACTTATAGTGTAAAATGGACGGACGCGACCGTGCTACATCAATGGATTTGTTACCCCTAATAAGGACCGCGAAAGCAGAACGTTGAAAAGTTAATTACTGGTATTAGAAAAATGCCTCATGACATGCAGATTATCGCCCAACCCCAATACGTGCACGTCGATCCCCAAAGTCAAGCATGTCGGACTCGCGTCCTGCCGCGCCCACCTCACATCTACCACGCGCCCTGCCGCGTCCATTTCGCGCCCCGCCGCGCCCTCCTCGCGGCTTATCGCATCCACCTCGCGTCCTACCGCGTCCACCTCGCGTCTTTACGCGCCCACCTCGCGCCTTGTCGCGCCCACTTCTACATTTGTATTACCGAGTGCCCTGTTCGCGTCCTGATATCGCGTCCACCCCGCGTCCTTACGCGCCGAACTCGGGTCCTCACGCGTCCATTTTGCGTGACAAGCACGGAGGTGTCTGACGCAAGCCGACGCCGGTGAGACCAAAGATTCCCATTTATGTGGCGCATTGAGACAGATTGCTCATGTGAACGAGCACTTCGTGCATGGCGGATGGGGGTGTACCTCGGAACCTCCCAGCACACCTATCTTGGGGATTACATTTACAATACGTGAATATTTCAGGGGCAGATTCAGAAATTAGGAAAGGGCATTGACGTAATATCATAACTCAATTGTACACAACAGCGACACTCCCCGAAGCACTCTGTGACTCGCGACCCCAGCATGCGACAGTTCGCACTAGAAAGCTGAGAGCGAAGTGATATCCGGGGGGAAATTTGTTCTTGTTTTACAATGTGAAAAAAAAAACTTTTTTTCGCTGGTTTCCAGAATCAGTTCCCGTTCGACTATACCCACACACTGTATACTAAAATGAATGATGCGCCATCTGGTGGGATGCAGCTAGAAACGTGCCGATCCCGACATCCGCCACGCTCATGCACACTTTATTATATAACACAAAAAAGTATCAAGGAAAAAAAGGAAAATCGTGGAATTGCCATGGTCTCTGACGAAACGGACCAATGGCTTAGTAGGACCACCCATGGTTGTGAGATTACATGAAATAACTGGTGGTGCCTATGCTTGATGCAACAACCCTTGAGGGAGCTCAGACTGTATTGATACATCGTCTCACTCACTTTTGTTTGAATGCAGCCATGGAGAGTAACTCGCCAGAACATTGTATGTTGCTGACACTAAAATAATAATGAGTTGCTAAGGTCTTCAAAGTCAGCAGCTTAAAATGTTAAGTTAAAACAGTCATGTTACCGCTAGGTTTGATTTGTCAGTCATGACACTCTTCATAATGACGACTTAAGATAACCAAGATTGTCCTTCTATCTGACAACATTTCAGAGACGATCTTGAAGTGGTCAACTTGAAGAGTCTGCACAGGGAATGACAAGTTATATTTGTCATGTTTCCATTCATTATTCTATATTGCTCTCTCTGAAGACCCATGCGGTCCTCAAATGGCTAAGATAGGATAGAGGAATGGGGTGAGGATGGGGGAGGAGATAGCATGAGATGAGAACTACCATTACAGAAGTGTTACAGGAGGTGGGCTTGTTGAGATAATGATAACCAGACCATTAACCTTTTATCTCTATTCATTTACATTGAATGAATGGCATTTCTGCATTCATTTAGCACAATCTACAGGTAAAATATTAAACATCTATCTCTGACTTCTTGAAATTGCTTTGACCTAGGCCAAGGGCACTGGCCAAGGGTATGGTAGAATTGGCCGTCGTTTTTTTTTGTTTTTTTTTATACATATAAATTGTTAAATCATCATAGAACAGTCATGTTACCGCTAGAGGGTCCACACATTTTTTAAAGCTGATTTTGTCTTTATTGATTTATGCAGCCAAAATGTCCTTGAATTCAATGACGTTTGGACAGAAAAGCCAAGGAACTGATTTTTGTCCACAAGTATGCATGGAGCTATACTTAATACTCTCAAAATAGCTCTACACTATTAAAACGTTGTTCATATTTCAAAAGGGTTATATGTGCTCCTATAGGTCTGCTTCTATATACCTAATAGAATAAAAAATTCCAGGCTAATCATGCCTTGATATTTCGCATTAAGATACCGTGTGGCAATATTTTCAGAGTAGAACAGATCCACCAACACTATGTTTTCCCAGTTAAATACATTCCAAATAGCACAATTAATCTAGTACCAAGTGCCCACTGATCTTGGCGTTTATGGTTTGTGTAATGCATACAATATCCACTCTCCGACCCCTGCATACAACCCATTACTGGCTAATACACATTTTGTCAGGCAATACAAAGCATAATTCCATATCCAAACACACAGAAACCGTCTCAGATAATATAGAACGGCATATTTACTGCATAGGACATAGGGATTATTTGGACGGATTGGGAATCTATTGCCGTGTTTAGCTTGCAAACACTAATATTGTGACAGAATTAATGTCGATGTGTTTCCACAATGGGTGAGTTTTAAATACTGCCCTGGGCATGGATTGTGGCCAGATTGGGCAGTGGGAGGATGTGTGTAGGGGAGGGGGAAGGGGGGGGGGCTGTGGCCTGTCTAGGAACAGGCAAATTTCAGTGGCGTAGGGAAATGGAGGTGGAGGGTCTGCCCTGGGGTCTGCCCCCACTCCCAGTCACAGAGGAATATGTCTACGCCCCTAAAAATTGACCAGGCATTATAATAATTATAGTGCTCGTAAATTCATAGGCTGACCTCCCATATAAGACCAATAGGGTGAGTGAGTGAGTGAGTGAGTGAGTGAGTGAGTGAGTGAGTAATAGATGTTTAACGCCCTTTCGACATCTAAGGTCATATTCATGGTGAGAACGACATTACACAATTTCACAGAGGAATGTGTCAGTGCCCGCACATATGTGCACCACACACATCTTGAGGGGATAGGAAAGAAGAGATATAGACCCTTTTAAGTGGGCTAGGGAAGCCCTGACCAATAGGGTGATGGGGTAGGGAGAAATGGGGACTTGCGGCAAAAATCATATCTAAAAATCACCAAAAATAAAAACGCTTTTCCCCCTAAAAAGGATCGGTGTGCACAAGCCGACGATTGGTCCCCTTTGCAGATCTACAGTTATCGAAAAATAAAATGGACTCTTCGTTAAGTCTGTTTGTGATCCTATATATGCGTTGTTTCTACTCCTGCTATTATAAACCGGAGATTTGGTGTATCTGTAGGGTATCTGTAGAAGATCGTCTTAAACGAGCAGAAAATATTTGAGAGATTTCTTATTTCACAGACTTATAGGGACAGGGGAAAAATCTCAGGGACAGACAGAGAGAATTTGGAGCGAGTTCTGTTGGTTTTTTCACACCTAATCATTTCACTTGAATGATCCCGTGCCAGGCTGTCTCTTGTTAGAGGTCACACTCTATTGAGAACACAGGATTAGCCGTGACCCAGGGAACAAACCGGAATTACCAGGGTTTTAACGTATATTCTCCACTATCCGTGCAGTGGACAGAAGTCTTCAGAAGCCAACGCAGGAAGGCAGCAACGCCGTGCTGCCCCCTCCCGGCAATATATGGAACTACAGAGACGCTTACTCTGCAGGCTTACTCTCCAAGCCAATATCCTTAAGCACAGTGAGGACAGGTACTATGGTAACTGCAGTTACCCGATCCAACATGGCAGTTGCTGACTGCACCAGTATTAACAGTTCTTCTCATATTATGCTCTTATTACCATTGTTGTATTTCATAATATATTGTATGATCATAGCTAAGGCATGGATACTCATGGAGACAAGCACTGGGATGACGTAAAAATCTGCCCACAAGTAATATTCGGTACTAGGGTAACTGTTTATGTGGTACTAGACTAACTGGTTTCCTGTGTTATGAAAGGTACTAGGGTAACTATAGATGAAATGTACCAGGGTAATTGATCATCTTTTTATATGGAAAAAAATCTATTCATAAAATGCCTGTTTGTTGGGTTAGAAATCCATTGCACTCCGACCAGGGGATCATGATAAGGGAGTGGTCATTATTAAAAAGAAGGAGGGGGGGGGGTCATGGATTTCTGTATGCGCATGGCCTCCCCCTGCATAAAGTAGGTTTTAACATAAAGTAGATTTTAACTATCATGTATTAAGTTTGACTTTTGTTGAAATGTTTGAAGAATTCCGTCAATTTTGAAAAATATGTGACTAAGCCCAATGTCAAATATCAAATTTAAGAATGGTCATGTCACCATGTTGAATTTAAGGGTCTAGAGTCATTATACTGCCATTACTTGAACTTTCTCGTTGATATTTCTGCATATCAGAGGGTTGTAGTTAGCATAATACATGGAACACCATCCTAGTACTTAGTAGTTACCCTAGTACATATGGTCTCTTACATGAACTACTTTTCTCATTTTTGGCCAATTTGGTTGGATTCTGCAGTTCTTATTACCAGATACTATTCAGATAACATAAACATCATGGATACATGTAACACATTTACCCTAACCATCTTATTCTTAGTGATCTGAGTTGTTTCCAGTCCTTTTTACCCTTTTACAGTTAGCCTAGTATCCCTGTTGCAGTTACCCTAGTACTTGTTATTGTTGACCAAATCAGTTACCCTAGTACACCCAAATCTAAAAGCACTATTTACTGCTGTTTTACACCACACTAGACTACAATTATTAGTTCAGATCATCGGGAATTTTCTGAACAACAACCATACAACTTTTCATCATTCAAATCAACAGGAATGCAGTGTAATTTCCCCTTTTATTTCTGTATAGGACAGACATCAACTGCCATGTTGGGTCGGGTAACTGCAGTTAGCGTAGTTCGTATCCTCAGGGTGAAAATGTCTTGTCTTTTAGAAGGTATGTTCTGCTGTGAGAGCACCCATAAAAGACTAAATTGTCCATCACTCACGGTCCAATGGGGTCATTGATTTTCCAAAGGAAAAACAAACAGAGGTTGGGGTAGAATTTGTTAAAAGACAGTGAATCCAGTGGCTTTGAGAACGACACAGTAGTTATGCCTTGTACAAACCTAGTGGGACTCTGTTGTCATTGGGTCTTATCCTGAGGTCCACCAGTAAATCCACGTACTCAATGAGACAATAAAAAGGCAGACTCAGGAGTTCAGCTATCTGGATAGCTACATGTACCATAGAAACCTGCGTATTAGCCACACCCTAAGTTGGTCGATTTGCTATAACTTATGAGTCGAATTATGGATCTGAAATGGTATCCATTCCTAACTCTAGTATATACAAGCAAATCCCCCATAGAAGCCGCACTCTGAGGCCAGGAAGTCTCTACAAACAACAGTAGAACTCTAAAATGGTCTATAAGTCGCTGCTTACATCATGCTGGGTTTTACGGTATAGTGCCAACTCACAGCACCGTAGCGCTGAGATGGACTCCTGTTGAGATCAAGATTCCTACAATATTCATCCTAAAATGCTGTACCTACCTTCTATTTGTCGACTTCGGTCTTGATAATGCCATGCTATCTGCTATCCAGTGTAGTTCTGTTACAAACAGGCCTACTGACCAGTGCTGGTTATCGTGTACTTATTGACATGTGTACTCATATTCACGTCTCCAATTAGCCTATGATTGCCCCCATGCAGTGAACTACAAATCCGGAACACCCTTGCCTATAAGATAAGTTACTGTTGATTGAGTCCCCGGATTGCGTCTATTTATATGCACCTGTGGGAAAATGCACTGACCCTGATTTGGGCATGTGTAGGGTAAGGTGACTGCCGGTATGTTTCAATAGGGTAAATAAGGCTTCTGTGGTTTACTCTATATAGTAAATTGCCTGAGCCAAGGGGAGCATAATTACAACAATCTAGCTAGTCTGAACCTCCCTCTCACGCACATGATCCCTAGTATAGTGGGGGAGCACTTGAGAACTGCAGTTGGCTGCCTGCTATACGTCAAATTGTTGTTATCTACAGGCAAACATTGCATACACGGTGTTAGGTACATGCACCAGCTGTAGAACCCTCAAACTGTGCATACCTATGCAATACCTATACATTATTATCCTTAATTAATAGAGAAAGTCCAAATACACAATTATCATTATGTTTTTGAACTGCAAATGACGCATCCATGATACCTCAGTATAATTATTACTGAGATAATTCTATGATTCGCTGAAGACAGTCTTTTAATATCGACTACCATCATAATTTGAAAACGGCACCAGAAATGTGTGCATGAGAACTGTGGGAAAGAAGTAGCTGAGTGGCTGCAGGCAAAGTGAGAGTATATCCTGGTATTAATCTGTGGGTTTGTCTTTTCTACTCCTAAGGCTTACTGTTGAGGACGTTCCCATGACCTTCCTGATGACCTATAATTACAACTACTATTGTCACCTGCTTCGATGACCTCAACACCAACAAAATATATAGTTTTTCCTCTTGAATGTACAATATCCGAATATGAGGGGCGTGAGAAGCAATGATAAGCTAAGTCTGTAAGGGGGGGGGGGGATATTGTCGAGAAGGATGTGGCTTTAATATTTTTAGAAGGTATCTTTTTTCGGAGGGGGGCAGGCCTTGGAGGAGGCGGGGGGCATGTTCACTCACATTTTCCTCATACCCTATCTGCACTCGGCCGGGGACATAGGGGGATTGGGGGGGGGGGGGAGTGGGGCTTGCCCCATATAATGGGAAGGTCCACTATATAAGCTTATATAAAAGTATGTCACCCCCCCAAGCGAGACCACTGGGCCCCTAAATATAAAAAAAAATGCTTCCGATGACTCTGTCGGTGAACTGCAGATACCGGGTATATCAAATTAGAATTATGTACGGCTATAAAAAATCATCCGTCCTCCCATGATGTGCCGCTACAGAAGTATGATTATTATACAGGTATTCATTCAATGTGTAAATGGGACATCTATCAGTTTTTCTTTTGGGCATGTAGGCCTACAGGGGTTCGATCACAACGGCTCTGGCTCTCGGCTGGATAATACTCAACAGGTGTAAGGTGCCATTTGGCACACATACCCCAGCTGGGGTATAGGAATGGAACTAATCCTTGAAATGCACTATGTAGTGTTGTAAATCATGCGACGACCTGGACGGTAATTGTATTTTTTTTTCTAAAAATTCTCAGAACTGTATACCTCCTTACTTAGAAAATGGCAAATTGATCGTATCTCTAGTGGCAATTTTATTACTGATTTTGGCCAACAAGGGGCAGTATTTATGTGGGCACTGCACTGAAAGATATACCACGAATAGTCTTAGACCACTTTTTATAGAGAACCCAGTGTTATTGAATTATTCCCCCCTTTTTTTCTTTTCTTTTTTATTGAACACCTTCACTGTAAAATGGGCACATATGACGCTTTTTTTTTCATTTTCATTTGCGAGCTGGCACTAACCACACAGAGAAAATAAAGGGAGTCAAAAGGAGAGTCCAGGCTTGCCTTCAGATTGACTTCCCTTTCTGATGAAAGGGAGTCAACCGACTCTCTTAAGGGAGTCCAGGTTTTGCCTTCAAATTGACTCCCCTTTACTCCAAAAGAGAGGCCAGGTCACCTTTGACTCCCTTCCAAAAGGGAGTCTGGCCAATCATTGACTCCCTTTCTAGAAGGTATAATTATTCTTAATAATTATATCTAGACCATAGCCTCTAGATATCAAGTGTACTGCCAGTCAAACTTCATCTTGTACACTTGTGCTTTGCATGATGAAAGACATAGCAGGGATACTGAACTTCCCTCAAGGTACATTAGTTGATATGACAAAGCAGTTGACTCATTTTGGCTTTAGCTTTCTGATATCGGTACAAAATGGGTGTCTAAGGCTTTTTAATGTGATTAAATTGCCCATATATCAAGTAGTTTGTATTATTCCAATGTATCTTTTTTGGAGGGTATGTACTGATCCTATGATAATTGATTTTTTTCGATGTAAATTCCATTGTCTTATTTCCAATCAAAACAAAGATTAGTGCATCCAGATAAATCCTCTTAAGAGACAGTGCCTCCACCTAGTGGAAATCATTTGCTTGACTCCCTCTGGCTTACCCTGACTCCCTTTGGGAGACCAGCTCATTCATGACTCCCTTATTCACCTCTGACTCTCTCAGATGTTGTCAAAAGGGAGTCAGGATCTTGTGACTCTGAATAAAAAAGGGAGTCAGATAACCTGAGAAGGGAGTCAGGGAAGCATTGACTCCCTTTTTATACCCCAGACTCCATTTGTGACTCTGTTTATTCTCTCTGTGCACGCCAGCCCTTTTATTGAGCAAATTGCACGACATAAATGAAGTGATTATGATATTTGCTCAATATATAAGCTAATTGAGTCAACCTGTAACGGTATATGTTCTGCCCCAAATGATTTGAAAAGTTCATAAGAAGTGAACAGAAACCTAAAAAAAATCCCCTAGAACCAATTTATGATGGAAAGAAAACATCGTCTGTCTTTGTATATTGTCCTGTACTGGGTACGGGACAATCTACTGTACCGTCAATAGATTTGTACTAACGGCAGCTCTTAGTGTTTTCTAAAAATACAGTAGAATGTCCTGTTAATAGCTTGGCGCTGTATGACAGTGTATTATGTCATTGACACTGGGTTTTTACAGTTGTTTTAAATATGATTTTAAGATTATACATATCATTAGCTCATGATATTGTACGCGCGCATAGCGATTGAATAAGACAACTAGGTCGGCTTGATATTATTCGGTTGCATATATTTTAGAGTGACTGGAAACCTTTACAAGGTATGAAATATGAAATATATCTTTCAACAAATATAGTATACACGACCCAGGCATTTAACAAAATCACAAGAAGACAACATACATGAATAGCTTAGAAAACATTAGAAAATCATACAAAATATACCACGCATTCTGCTCCAGGCAGATTGAGGTATATTCAAAATGCATAATAGTCTCTTTTTTAACTAATATAATCCTTATGCATAGATATACTTATACCAAGACAGTAATCATAATTGATAGTCTCAAAATACATGTTTTTTCTTTTTTAATAGTTCAAGTGACCACAATGCATTGCGTATAAGCTGCATTCCCCATGTATGGCACACCCTTACTTTAGAGCAATCTATAATTCTATTCACCTGGGATATAAGCAGTTTATAGTACTATATATAATTTTATCGCGCCTATGAGGTGCCCATCCCCTCCTTTGGGAAGTTTTATGAGGCGCACTGGGCAGCTTATATGCAAGGTACCACGTGACATAATGCACAGTAGTTCCCTTGTAAACTTGTTAGGAGAAGGAAGAAGTTTTATAAAAACTTATCATGATAGAAGTCTCTATGATAGTATTGTACTCTATAGTCTATAGACCTACAGCTTTGAATACACGTTCAATTCTCTGATGCTTTTGATTAATTATACTATTCAATACCATTGTGCTCCCTGGCAGTTTCGCAGTCTTTTTTCTGCAATACATTAATATCAGTTCATTATAAACCACCATGTGCAGGCACATTTGCACAGTTTATTTGAAGAATAGTCCATAACCGTTCTTTACAAATTCTACATAGGTATATACGTAGGCGTCATCGCTCTTGAGCAAACATTTTAAGGGAGTGGTCATTTATTATCAACGGGGGGGGGTGGTGGGTTTGAGGGGGGGCGTAAAAAATTTTGACCCCTCTCGAGGGGGGGGCTAAAAAAATTTTGACCCCTCTTGAGGGGGGGCTAAAAAAATTTACCCTCTTTTTAGCAAAAAACCCGTGCGCTACTATAGATCAAAGAGGGGGCGCGAAAACTGTCCGCGCCTCTGGCGCGGGGGGGGGGGCGCAAAATTTTTTTACTGCCGTCGAGGGGGGGGCGTAAAAAATTTTCGCGCGTCCGCGCGAAAACCCACCACCCCCCCCCCCTGTTGATAAATAATGACCACTCCCTAAGGTGGTTGTGGCAGGGCCCATGCTGCCCCCCCCCCAATGAAGATTTGCTTCCTACGCCTCTGTATAAGTGTCTATATCCAATTGGGCATTCTAAATACATACATATATATATATATATATATATATATATATATATATATATATATATATATATATATACACCTGGTAGAAAATATGATGTGGTAGAAAATAACTCTGATGGTAATACATATTGTTCACGTCCCCCTTATTAAGCATAAATCATTTCCCAGGTATTTCATGGGAGCTGACCAACCCAGCTTTTTGGATTGAGGCAGGTCGTTTGTTATTGGATCGAGGAAGATCAGTAGCCATTGGATTCGATCCTAATTTTGAAGAAAAAAAAAACACCTGTTTTTTTTTTATTGGCGGAAAATAGTTACAGCGAACCAGGTTCAATTCTCTTATGATGCAACTCAACAAGGAAATATGATGCATATTTTTTTTTTTTTTTATAATTTAGAGTTAACACTGTTGCAGGGATAGAAAGGGGGCTGTTCCCCGCTGTGGCCCTATTCCCCATTCTCTCCAGCGATGGTTGGATCCCTTGTATAAGCCTATAAAAAAATCAACTGCACGGAGGTCACCAATGAAATCACTGGGGTCCTTCCCGATAGGAGTGAGTGAGTGAGTAATAGATGTTTAACGCCATTTCAACAGCTAAGGTCATATTCATGGCGCAAACAATATTAAACAAGTTCAGAGGAATGTGTCGGTGCCTGCGCATATGGGCACCACCCACATCCTGAGGGGATAGGAAAGAGGAGAAATAGACCCTTTTAAGTGGGCTAGGGAAGCCTGCCTCCCGATAGGAACATGCTCCCTCAAACCTAGCCAACTCAAATAGATTTGCATAGATTTTCCCAGTGAATTATTTTACAAAGACTGTGCAATTTTTATCTCCTTCCCACAGATATGACAGAAGGCCTGCTCCTGTCTCACAATACAAAATACCTCCCCCACATATCTGACTTCTGTCCTTGAGTTGCTCACTCTAGATGTGCCAGACACACGAGCAGCACTTGACGGGTTCGTAACACATCCCGGTCCTATACCGCAGGTCTAGCACTGACTTAGGCCACACTCTATTCACGATCCAGAAAGGTAACATCACAACGACGAACACTGAGGGAGAAAACAGAAAAAAAGTGTTTAATTCTATTACAAATTCATTAGTGGTTAAATGTGAGTTAATACGATATATGATCTTGGCGATTATGTCTAGTGCTATAATGAATTGATGTAAAGAATGAAAGAAAGATACTGAGTGTATCAATATATGCCATACATGATCGAGTTTTACACACAAATGCCCTAAAAGCAAATTAAAAAAATGGTCAGGGGCGTAGGAAGCAAATGTTTTTTGGGGGGCTCAGGGGTCTCAGTTGGGGGGGGGGGGGCTGCTATATTTTTATATAGGCTACGCCCCTGAAACGATAGATATAATTGAATGACTGAATTAGGACCTCTAACAGCAGACTTACCACTTGCCAGCATACAGAGGACAGCGCTGGCTACCGAGAACCAATAGAGCTCGTTTGTGTACACTTGCTATAATGGTGAAGAAAAAAGAGCATTGGTCTATATAATCATGTATATTTGCGTTTTTCTATTGCATAATATATGAGTCTTAATGGGGATATGAGAATAAGTTATTTATATCCATGATCACATTGGCCTTGATGAGCCCATTGTCAGTCTTTACGAGGAATGAATTCTTAAAACATGCCTAGGGAGATGGCACGATTTCTGCCTTTGCTATTCCACTTGCCAAAAATAATGCATTTGTAACGCTAAGAAAAGTTTGAAAATAGTTTCAGTAAAACCATTTGTAAAGGATGCTTTCCTTGTGTGCAAACGCCATTGTGAAACGTTTTAGAAATTGAAAAAAATTAAGGAACGAAATGTTTCAGAGACGACCGTTGACGTTTCTTAGGCAAGTTCATTTCACGTCAACATACGTTTTTAAACGTAGAAATAAAAATGTTTCTAAAAGCATCAAAATCGGTATTCAAGTGTACGCTTTGACGTGTTTTTTTTTCCCCGTTTAGAACGAACATTAGCAAAACTTTAAACCCAAATGATAACGATTTCATATAAAATATATAAATGAATGAAATACCAACTTAGATATCATTATAATCTCTAGGTTTACTTACACATTCGCCAGCAAGTGCGGTGAAGGAGGTAGTGACGACACCCACGATAAAGGTGATGCCACCAAACACGTGGAAGGCCAGTTTTACCTCCCAGGGCACCGGTTCCATAACGCTAAACAAGAACGAGAACCCTGAAAATGTGTAAAATAATAATGTAAGTATTATGGTTAGAATTGTAATCCATTGACATGGGTCTGGACCATTAAATTTGACGTGGTGAGATGACCGTTTCCTAAAACATGAGACAAAATTTTAGTGACATGACATAGCTGTTTTCTTAAAATCGACATGTGACATGATACATAGGTTCTTAGGGGTGACATGGGATATGGGAATTTAAGTGGCATGTGACATGGGAATTTTTTTAAAAATCGACATGTGACATTAGGGTCCCAATGTCCCCCTGGCTTATGTCACCCTTCATGGTGCATGGCTGTAGCCCCTGCCAGGGCAGCACTGCTACACCATGACCACTGATGACGACCGATGTGTATGACACTCCAATGCACATATACCATAAATCCATACAGAGAGCAGCTCACCGATCATGATGAAGGAGAAGACGATACACACAATGAGTAGCTCCAGTAGGTGCTGACCGCAGTACCGCTCTGTGTGCGGCCTGCTCAGCACAAAGATCTGTGGTACCAGCAAGCCAAAGGTGAAGATCATTGTTACGACCCGGCTGTTATAAAGAAAGAAAAATGGCTGAAGTTGATTATTTCATTGAGTTAAAACAATATTATATGGACCTAGAAAAAGACTGATAATTATCACTTGAGTCTAACATCGCTTTATCTGCAGTTGGCCTCTATCAAAAATGGATTTATTTGTTAAGCGCCTTATACGAGGGGTTCTACGGTATATGCAGGGTGTGCCTAGGGGTGTGCCTTATATGCAGGAGCCACTATAATAGTCAAAGATCTGATCTATAATGTTGTGTATAGGTTTACTTACATCTTCACCCTGTTGTTCCTGGGAAACCATCTGGTGATGTGGTAGATGGCATGAGCCCACAGATAGTGCCACATCATTACCCACACTGCATGTACACCTGCAAGAAATATAACACAATACTTATAATGTTATACCATATCTTTATCAATGTTTTTATAAAGGGCCTGCCTCTACCAAATTGATATGCATCTACACTCAAATTAAGTCTTCACATAATATGTACTGATACATACATGCACCCCTATTAATGGGGGCTATACCCGGGGGGACACTCACCGTTTTTCTGACACAGGTGTGCAGCTGGAGCTCTTACAACCCTTACCCTTGCTAGGGGGAATTTACCTACAAAACCTTCCCTTTGTAGGGCACTTTTCACCAAAAACTAAAGAAAAATCTGGCTGTTGAACTTTGTGTTTAAAAATTTAACAGTAAAAGTCCCTCAGTTTCAATGATTTTCTGGAAAAATTGGGAAATCATAAAAAAAAACACATGAACATCTTGCCGGGAACCTGGGCATTTAGATAAAAAGTGGACCCTTATTAGCCATAATTAGGGGGATTTTCCTCAAAAGTTGACCCTTGTTAGGGCAATTTGGACTGAAAATAAGACCCTTGTTTAAGTTGTTAGGAGGATTTTGGTGAAAAAGTGCCCTTGCCAGCCGCACACATGTGTCAACAAAACAAATGAAGTGCCCCCCCCCCCCCGGGTGGCTATACGTTCTCTAGAGACTCTGCACATATCGTCTACTATCGTACCTACTCAGACTACTAGTATAGCTACTCTAGCCACTATTTAATGTTACAGCAACTGTTACTTTAATGCCGTCTATAGGACAGGTGTACCAAGAGTAACACTACAGTATACTACATAGCCCCCCCCCCTAGGCTATGGCATGCCTACCATGTAGACTCGTAGTGCAGTACTACTAGTACCAGGTATGGAGACTCCATTAGAATTTAGAGCGTATACATGCACAGACTTGAGTGCATACAACAGGTGGTTTTCACTGCAAGTTTGGCCCTGACAGCATTATCGAGCTTAAACCACACACATCAGTAAAGGCACCACTAAATCCATTATTCCCTTATCCATTGTAACTCTTAGCTGTCTAAAACTCACCGAAAATAGGAGATTTCTGATGGAGGAAACTCCGTTGCACAGCAGTTGTTTACCTTGGTGCAAAATGGCTACCGGATGTCGATGTAGTGGCGCCATCTGTGAGGAACGCTGAACACTAGAGACTGTTCTCAGTACATTATAACATAGGTATTAGTGCACAATTATTAACATCGATGTTATCTACAATATAGATAAGGCTACGCAGACAACTCAAAATTATTGATATTGGTATTTCTACATGGTAAGCCCCAGAAAGATGTAGGCCGGTACCGGGGTATCTATGTATTAAATCATCATTACCCATCATTATATATTCCTCCATAGGAAGCCCATAGGCATAGGAGCATATTCATTTCCCAAGTAATGAATATGCCAAGAATTCATAATACCGGGGTAGATTGTATAACTTGCTAAAACTTTTATTTCAGATTAGATTAATATGGTAATGGGATAGGGGAAATAGGGGCCTGAGCCTCAAATCAGATATAAAATTCACCAAAAATTATCTTTCTATAAAAATTCTACATAGGTATGTATACCTAGGTGTCATGACACTTGGGTCGACAATTCAAGTTGGTCGTGGTTGGCCCCCAGCTGCCCCCCCCCCCAAATGAAGATTTGCTTCCTACGCCTCTGATACATATTTTCCCCATTGCACTATCTGTTATTTACTTAGCTCCATTACCCCCCCCCCCTTCATTGTGTACTTCCCGCCTTTGCATGTATACACTCCCATCACTGTTGTAAATAACAACCCCTCACTAATTGGTAAAATGCAAAATTTGTCCATAATAGTCATAATGTAAGAAGTTTCACCAAATCAAAAAATAATCCTCTTTCAAATCTCTCACGCCGTTAAAGTTGCATCACTTCAGTTGCTGGGGGCATGCCGCCTCCCCTAAGAACCATCCAATATCCTTTCTATAGCTAACATTTCGAAATCTGTAAATTGTAAGATGGCCATAGATGCTGCTTTATCACGTCATCTCGTACACATACGACGCTATCCCAATGAGTCTGTACTTAATTTTCACAGCAGTAAAAAGAAATGACAGCACCCATAGTAGGCCTAAACCTTGTTGGACTTTTGACTTCGAGAACTATAAACATTCTCATCCCCTTTTTTTGTCTGCGAGTTTGTAGATAATGAGAGGGGGATTTGTGAGTAGAGATGATAAATCCCTAAATGGTACCATACGCGCATCCATGGAGTCTCTCTGCAGAGGCGTAGGAAGAAAATCTTCATTAGGGGTCTCAGCGAGGGCCCCATCGCAGCGACCTAGAATTGTTGGCTCAAGCGAGACACCCCTCATACATATATGTACATGGAATTTGTTTAGAAAGGTAGTTTCTAGTCAAATTTGCATCTGACTTTAGGCTCAGGCCCCCATTTTCCTATCCTATCACCATATCAATCTAATTTGAGATGCAAAGTTTTACCTTCTTTTCCATTTTGTTATGAGTTTGTGGCAAATTTTTTTGGGGGGGCAGACATACTTGGGCCCCACCTCCTTTGTGATTGGGGGGCCCAGGCCCCCCTGGCCCCCCCTTTCCTACGCCCCTGCTCTGATGTATCAAACATATCCTTCCTATACGTCTCATTTCATTTTAATAGGGAAGGCGCAAGGAGGAACTGCGCAGTGGCATGCAGCTATGATAAAGTCAATATCACCCCGAAAATTGAATCATCAATGGCCACTATTGATACTTTTTTACCACAGCTTTTGACACTAAACCACTTCTGACTATCATCCATAGTTTATGACGTAACCCTAGTCTATGTCATCATCAGTCCTGACTCTCTATCAGTCAATACTGATAATACCCTTCAGATCACACTGATGTGATGTTAATGATTGGGTTGATACTGGGAAGTGGGTAGTTAGCCTTGTTCCCGTGTTGCCATGGCACTTGTGACGTCATAAAAAGTCACGAGGAGCGTCAAGAAGCATCAGTGGAGAAAGAGAAGGAGAAGGGGTTTTGGCAGTCGAGGTTAGGTGGATAGCAACTCTGAGCCTTGCCACTGTCCTGACTTTGTGATCAGAGAAGATAATACAATACCACAAGGTTAGGTAAGTAGTTTTCATGTCTCACTGCACCTCTCAGAGGTAGAGTTTATCGGGTTTCCTCTCGTAAGCCCCCTGATTTAAATAAGAAGAGGACAAAGTAGGTAACATGGATGAATATAGTACAAATACGTTTTATAGGGGATTCTAGGAATATGAGAACTTTTTTTAAAGAGACATTAGAATATCTCAAAGAAGGAAGTGCACATACAGTACAGTACTATTATCGCATTGGTATATAATCTAATTTCCTTTACAGGTACATTGATGGGCAAGTACCATGTGTGCTACATGAAAAGGATGGCGTGTGTACAAACATCAAAAGCCCCAACCTCAACTATCATTTTCTTCTTAATATTTCTACATTCCTTGTGTAAGTACAACTCAGAACCCGAAGATCCATTCAAAGACCAACCGCGTGTAATTTGCTGCGGACAATGTCATGGAATTTGGCAAATTTTGAAGCCCCCTCTTGATTAATAAAATCATACTTAGGCCTATATGTAATAGCGAAAAGCAACAATTGCCTGCAGGTCAATACATAGCCTACACATTGCTTCTATTTTTTGGAAAACAGTGGTACTGGCTGAAGCTCATGAGTTTGCAACAAATAAAAGTGAAAAAAATCGTAAAAAATAAATATTTCTTTTTTAATAATTTCTCAATTATAATCGAAAATATATGTCTTCAGGAATATGCACAAGAAATTTCATAATATAGCTATGATTCTTTCTTAGGAAATTATTACCTTGAAAATACCTTATAAAATCATAGTTTTCATCATTGCCCCTAAAATTGGAATATTTTCTAATAAAATGGCCCCTTTCTAAGCAACCATTGGGAATAGAACAAAATAAATGGCACCATTGGATTCCTTGGCATCGATTTAGGGGGGTAGGTAACCTTAAATTCTTCGTAGGATGATTTTTGCCAAAGATAGGGCCTGCCACATTTTGCACTTTGCACTACTTCATATGGCCCCATATGAGCCTACTTGACCCCATATGGTGTAACAGACGCATAACGGACACTCTTAACATGGTCATTTTGTGACATTAAGGTTAAAACATTGTAAATATGCAGAAAATGCATATTTTCTATTTCTAAAAATGTCCATTTACATCTACGGAAAATTTCCAATCGCTTCATGGCATTTCCAAGTACCTCTCTACCCGATTTGTATTTTTTTTTAAATTTTCATAGAAAAAAAGTAACAGATTATTATTTTATTTGTATTTCTAAGGGATTTTTCTGGAAAATCAGAAAAATATCATAGAAACCCATTGATCACATCATGGGAATGGCAATGTTACCAACTTTGTCAGGGTTAGGAATCTGATTTGTAACAAAACCTTTTTATCTTTATATTTTCCAAATAAAATGTTGATAGGGCTTTTGTGACATCCTCATGTATGGTGTCTGTGGCATCTTCATGAGCTTCACCCGGTAGCTACTGTCAATACAAGTCCAATGACCCAACAGTGGGTTGCCCTGTACCCAGTACAGTGGTCTTTATAGCCCATTTACAATTGGGGCTGAGAGTGTAATGACAAGGTCTGGCTGAGCATATGTATCAGTGCCCTCTTTATTTTTAATCTTTATTTATTTCAGATTTCCTTACTGAAGCAAAAACACCACGTAAGAACATTCTATGGTTCTACTCCAGGCATGTACAGTGAGCTCGATAATCATCCCGCACGGATATTTTAAGGGCATATACCAGGAATTGATGCCCACTTCAATAGCTGTTTTCCCACCGATTCTGAAATAATTTCTACAATATATCTAGGATTTCTTTGTATTATAATGTATAGTGATCAGAGATTTGCATACTATTATATGATGAACGAATAATAACCCCTTTATGGTGTACAATCTTATTAGAATGGACGAATAGATCACAGATTCTAAATTCAGCCACCAGGCGACTTTAATGGATTTTATGTGTGTCTAAATGTGTACTCTTTATCCCTCCTAGCGGTCTGTACATCACCAAGAGATTTAAGAACAGGTCTTTGCTACGTTCCTATCATTGTGGCTAAAAAGACCTATCAGCATGCCACAGATTACTGCAATACCTATGTCACCGGAGGCTATCTGGCAAGGGTCCATAGCAGTCAGACACTCAACATCATATTGGACAGCAATGTTTTCACAAACTAGTAAGTATCAAAGTACTTTTCCTTTATAAGTCATGTGTGTAGGGAATCTTGTGAGGAAGTTACCCTCGCCCACACCCCCCCCCCAACAAAAGAATAAATAAAAGAATCTAAAATGGTTAAGTCTAGGCCTTAGGCCTACGTGTGATTGAGTCCTATGTTCAATGCCCTTGTAGGGTTAATAATTTTACTGCTGCTATGTGGCACTGAGGGGGTTAATGACCACTGGTGCATGCAGGCTTGAAGAAATACCTTAATCCCCTATTGTTCTTTGCTGCTGACCTGTGACCACCCCAGAACGGAGGCTATTCTCTGTCTCTAAGGTGTAAATGCTAGCTGTACCATATACATGGCCTAGGGGCTACCTTCAACTATATTATATACCAAAAACATATACACTAATACCAATGCTTAAAGAGACAGAGTATGGGCCAAATTTCCCTCTTTGTTCCTATGTCTGTCAGAATCTCTCTTTGTTTCAATGTGATTTTGTGCAGCGGTCTATGTATATATAAGTATGTGATTGACGTCTAGTCAATAACATAAAAATCCTTTCAATGTGACTTTTTGACTATCCAAAACCTGTAGGTATACTATTTCATTATCCCAGTAAACAATGTGGGGTTCTGTTGGCGAGAGGGACATTTGGCAATAAAAATCATTCAACTTCAACTTCAACTTCTAGGACCCCTAGGTTACCTAGCAATAACAAACAAAAACATTTACGTAAAGCTGTACTTTTCATTGTAAGCCAAACAATATTTCCCAAAGGTCAAGCCAGAACCAAATACAAATGTAACTTGGTTCTTACTTGCAAATAAGAAAAATTATAGCCCAAAAGCTAGCCCCCTACCCATTTTGTTGTCTAAATTTACATTTATGATGTTCTGTATACGAACGTGGAACTTGAAGTTACTGTCTCTTCCATTGCTAATTATATGTGGATCAACATGGTAAAAGGTCCCCCCGCGGGGGGGTGCGCGGGCGTACCTTTTACCGTGTTGATCCACAAAAAGGTCCCCCCGCGGGGGGGTGCGCGGGCGTACCTTTTACCGTGTTGATCCACATATATTGAAAACTCGGTATTTATATAGGGTAGATTAACCTAAAGATGATTGTTCCTGTGCAGGTTTTCAATGAGGAAAATGCAGTAGCTAATATATTTGAGCCTAATAGGTCCTTAGGGTCCCCGAAGGTACTAAGTGAAAGACAATTACCGTAATCTCCAGCGTATAAGGCGCAGCCTGCGTATAAGGCGCACCCAGAGTTTAGAGATTTGACCAGAAAAATAAAAGATTCATAACTTTTGTTCTACTGAATGGATTTTGAAAATTCAAAAACCTATGTGTTGCATGGACCCCCCAGACCCCCCTGATCCCATATTCAGCTGATTAGGTTATATGGGAGTGTAAGATATCAAAATGAAGGTCTTGATCTCCCCCTTGCGGATCAAGAAAGAACTAAAACCTCTCATATAAGACGCGCCTTATACGCGAGAGATTACGGTATTTGGGCTTTTTGACCAATTACCTTTCTCAAATCCATGTGTAAAGTTTTTCATCATTTCTAAGACCATCTTAGTTAGTCTATTTTCACCTTGCACCTTGAGTGGACCACTTGATAACTACCCTTTTAATGGTGCTATGATTATTAAACTATTATTTGATTAAAGAATAAGTGTCTTCTATAGATATGAAGTAAAATGGCGTAATTAAAACTATTGCATCATAAGAAAATGTATGTTTTTACAGTGAGTCAATTAGAATGGAAATTGGAGACAATTTTATGGCCATTGATATTGTAAATCTCATCAAAATAGAAGCTGCATTATAGAGGCTTTGTTTTAATGTTCTTTTATAGACCTTCAATGGAGTACATGTGAGAGTGAGAAAATCTAGCTGACAGGTGGTCGACTCTAGGTATGTGGTCGTCTTAAGGTTAATCTACCCTAACTGTATCAGCCAATGATACCCAACATGAAAATTAATAGACTTATCTTAACATGTTCTTATGCTATTTGACAGTCGCAACAAATACTGGATAGGAATAGGGGATTCAGATGCAGATGGAGTCCTGACATGGTGGAACGGCACTGTCTATGCCGCTGGCGACTACCCCCCTGAAGATCCTCCAAGGTAACAAGATTATTCTACTCTACTACCATGAAAAACATGTATAAATCGAATATAGGGTTTCAGGGGTCTTAGGGTATAAAGGCATATGCATTGAGGAATGGCAAACCTTTCAGACCCAAAAGGATGCGTATTTATAACAAATAAGGGTAGAACTGAGATGGTTTGATTTTCAGCCAATGAAATTACACCATCTATTCACTGCGGTCCGCTCGGGGGGCAGTGGTACACTGCAAAAATGGTGTTTAGATTTTAAACATGTTGAGGTCTAAACATGTTTAAAATCTAAACATATGGGTCAGTTAGGTGTCTCATCAATTACACATTTAGGAAATAAACACTTTTCTTCTAACTACATAAATATGTTTACAGCTGAATAATAGGTGTTTAGATTTAAACATCAATATATTTAGATGCTTGGATGTCGTATCCACACCAGGTAGCAGCACTACCTTTGAATGGACTATCTGTACACAATTATAATCAATTGTTGTGACAAATGTCCCCAAATACCATGTTTATTGTTGTTTCTTTTTACTGAATGTCATGAGAATAGGAAGAGCAATAGAAAATTGACTAGATTCTCCTTACACCAGCATCATTGCCATAAAATATTCAATATGCTACATGACTTACACCTATTTCATTTTATTTTGGAATAGGTAAAGCAATGTCCTTGCTGCCGAGCTGCTGTACTTTCTGAATTCTATCATAGTGGGTACATACATGTGTATACGTGTAGCTGTGGCTGACATCTTTGGAGACTTTGACATGTAGATAAATACCTGCTGATGTCCCCCAGTAAATGAGAAAGCAAACAAAAGATATTCCTTTATTTTTTCAATGCATACATGTCTGCAAATCCAAACCCTAACAAATCACATAGACATCTAAACACAAAAATTCATAAACATCTAAACACAAAATTTCATAGGTATCTAAAAACAAATTTTAAACCTAAACACCTACATTTCTAAATACCTGAGCTAAGCACATTGTTTGGCTAAACATGTTTAGGAAACTAATGTGATTACAAAAACGTTGCAAGAATATGTTTAGAATTGTGTTTAGGATCTAAACACCATTTTTGAAGTGTACCCATCAGCTAATTGTTATCAGTGACCAGTGCCTTTGGCGCTGGGATGATTGGCAAATAGATATGAATAATTTTGAAAAAGATAAGCAGCCGTTAGCAGTGCACGACCATTGTGTTCGAGCAGTGTCATTGCATGAAATTGATCTAATATATTTGGCAAAGAACAGTAGACACGGACTAAGGGAGTGATCATTTTTTAACAACGGGAGGTGGGGGGTTACTATAGGTTAAAAAGGCGCATTAATGCTCAATATATGTCTATTGTCTATAGGGGGGTAAGAAAAAAATTACCCTTGAGAGGGGGGGGGGGCATTTTTTTTTGTGCGTCCGCCCCCTCCCACGTTGTTTGAAAATGACCATTCCTAACTTGGCCTAAGACCTAAAGAAACGTTTTTTTTACCATGAAACAGTTGAACAGGCACTGACATTTGGTTCTTGAAAGATGTCACCCCCCCCCCCCCCAGATTGTTATGTACAGAGGGCTAACTGTAGTGAGCACCTTAGGTTTATGTCACCACCTATCGCTGGACAAACTACCTCACCCTCCTCGAACTGGCCTTTAATACACTGGATTTTAGTACGACCCCTTCAACGTAACTGCCCAAAGCAGATACCCCACAGCACCGACACAGGGTAGGACTGGGTTGAGTGAGGCTGACTTCAACCCTGTTGTTCACCCGGCAAAACCTGGCTCACCCGGGCCGTCTTGTAGAGCGCATACTAACCCAGGTATCAGCCAATGCTAAAATGACCTTCACACTACAGCATGTTGCTGTGTACTTTGGCAAATCACCTAATTGATTTATTGCCCCTTCAATCTAGATAAGAATCTTTGAAGGTACATACATGTGTATAGGCGTCAGTCTACACACGGCACTCCCTACCCGAGAGACCACATCTAAACACAAAAATGCTCACCCCCCTCCTCTTTGCTTGTAGCTAGGAGTTTATTTGCCTCTTTTAACCTCAAATTTTAGCCAAAAGTAGGGTCTTAAATAATGGGTCTTAAATAATGGGCACAGCTCCTCATTTTTAAAATCATGAATCTGACACTGCAAGGGAATCCATTTCTCACAGACTTGAATGAACTGGAACCCATTCTCCACAATATGGCCTTATCAAAATAACCCCTCATGAAATCGGTTTTGTAATGGATTTCCCCTTTAGAATTCTATAAAAGAAATGCTGAGATTCACTTGAACTATGTATACGAACCGACATTTTCTTCGTATATTGGGCTATGCAGCACATTTCCCTTGGCTTCACACCAGGGGAAGTGTCGCATAGCCCACTCGTAAAGTATTCAAGTTCTGAGAGCTTTTTTATGAAGCTCTCTCTGTGTATTCAATTTCTCATGATTCATTCTAGATGGAGGGTTGCCAATAGTAATTCGCTGAGTGGGAAATGTATGGTGTATAACCATGAAGTCGAGAATGAAGGCAGCGTTTGGGATTTAGAGGACTGTGACCAACAAAACCACTTCATATGCGAATTTATAGGTAAGAACTAACTTCATGACGTGTAGAGATAGATAGAGAGAGAGAGAGAGAGAGAGAGAGAGAGAGAGAGAGAGAGAGAGGGAGAGAGAGAGAGGAGAGAGAGAGAGGAGAGAGAGAGGAGAGAGAGAGGAGAGAGAGAGAGAGAGAGAGAGAGAGAGAGAGAGAGAGAATGGCATCCAAAGATGGAACCCAATACAATGTAATACATTTGCTAATACTTAGGCCAAAAGTGTGTTTTAGTTTGCATGATATCAAATCTATTGTGTACAGTGTGACACCTTGATGGCAGAATAAACTAAGAATTAAAAACACCCAAAACATGGCTTGAAATTGGCATTTCTCCGCATAATTGAAGGAAGGAAGGGATAGGGCTAGCATTTAGGTCCAGTACATTGTAACCTGCAAGACATTGGTCGTATACATTTTAAAACTAGTAGGTCTAATTCGCCCATTGATATTTATCCGTACGATCCCAGTATGATACATAATGAATACATTCTGCTCATACCCATAGGGCTTGGCGAGTATACATTCAACAAACCTTCAGTTGATCATTAGAAATATCACTGATTAGGGATAATAGGCCATCTACAGTTTACCATGCAATACTGAAATTACAGCTGCCCAATTACAATGTAATTGGGACCCTTATGTAGGAAATGAGAGTGCACGTGGTGACAGGTATCACATGGCATGGTATTTTCTGATGAATGCTGCTACGCCAAACTTACTAACATTTTAGGGTAATATCCCCTTTTTCAACACAATCACATACAATGCTATGACAGACATCTTAGCACACATTAATTACTTTCTCTCATTTTGACAGGAGCTAGTTGTGCCACTCTGGAAGCATATACTACCAATGGCATAATTGTGGCTGCTACAACAGATATTATGGACGCTGGCAGTGCCATGGTAGTAGGAAAGACTATCAGTTTTGAGTGCGATGAGGGCTATGCGCGTGACACAGGTAACGGACAGCGTCAGTTCTGGTGGGAGTGTTCGAACACGCTAACTGAAGACCTCTATCATCCTAGTAATGAATACCTACCACGCTGCTCCGGTAAGTCATGTTCTCAAGCTCTACTAGGATATAAATAGGGCTAAAATAATTTAGTGAATATTTCATGAAGAAGTGGAGAGCGTTAAGTGGGATTTGTATTTAATCAGGATTAATGATCCAATTGCTAACAATTCAATATTATTTTATTCTTACTAAAACACCTTTATTGTTACATGTATGACATATGCCGGTATAGCAAGGCCTATTCCGTCTATTGCTGTAACAGTAATTAGTAATAAAGTAAGACCTGTTCCGTCCATTGATATTACAGAGAGAGAAAAACATAGCAAGGGTGGTCGTTCCTTCAATTCGTATAACAGCAATATAGCAAGGTCTAATCAAGAACTAGATCCAGGATGGAGGGGGAGTGGCGGCCGTTGTCCAGAACGAAAGGGAGGGGGGTACAGACCTATGATATAAGGTGATATGCCACAATTCACAAAAAAATGCACGATCTTCAGAATAAAATATACAAATGTCAGATCCCCCCACAATTCCTTCAAAAACCTGGAACGGCTACTGTATCCCTTCCATTTCTATTACAGCAACATTGCAATGCCTGTTCCTTTTATTATTATTACAGCACTGACATGTGACGCGGCGGTGACGAACGGCACGGTGACGTTAAAGGATACGACAACTACCATCAACCAGGGCACGACGGGCAATGTAGTGGTGGTGACGTGTGAAACAGGATTCACTGTGAGCGCCAGCACAGATCAAACCATTGTCTGTGTCACATCTACTCAGTGGAAAGACGCCCCAACATGTGATCGTAAGAAATTATTCAAATGACTGTACTGTGGGTTATGACCTGAATAATCTATGAATTTGCTTTTGAAATAACATGCTAACATACCCAACAGGAACCAAGATTGGTGATGAAAAAAATGTTCTTACCATTATTTTATTTATATGTTGTTCAAAATGTTAGCCACATCTTAGCCAAAATTAAGTAGTCTAGTGATTTTCAGATAGGCTTTTCATCTCACCAAATCTGCGGAGTGTGTCTCATGAGATTGCACCAGAAAGCGGAGGTTTTGAACTGCTCTCTTAGATCTTAGTTCCGACATTAGGTTGGCATTACATAACCCATTTTCTATGTGGCCACTGACCTCTGTTTTATTATACCTATCCAGTATAGGGAAGGTGAGAATGGTTACAAGCAAAGTTTTATAGGTCAGTTAGTAGAGCACCCCCCTTGAAGCTAAGTGGCCTGGGGTTCAAACCAGGTGAAATCAATAAACCGTTTTCACAGTTCACTCAAAATGACTATACTTTGTGTGCATGTTTTGTTTGACAGCTCATAATTGTGACCTGGTTACAAATGCCCCTACCCTACCTAGTGGACTGACTCTAGGCACCCCTGTTAGCCCTAAATCTGGCTATGACATAGAGGCAGACCTGACATGTGCCGAAGGCTATAGCCTGACCTGGCCTGCAGGAATGTCCAACAAGATGGTATGTGATGCTAGCATGGCCTGGACTAACATACCCACATGTGAACGTGAGTATATACTCAGAAATTTCATATTTCCCGCCCAATAATTATCTTAGGCAATACACATGTGCCTTATGATTAACGTATAGAAATCTAGCTTAGATACCGCTTTCACCTGTAAGCAGTATGCAGAATGTGTTAGTAGTATATAGAAATGTGGCTTAGATGCCAGGACCACGTGTAAGTAGTATATAGACATGTGGCTTAGATGCCAGGAACACGTGTAAGTAGTATAGAAATGTGGCTTAGATGCCAGGACCACGTGTAAGTAGTATATAGACATGTGGCTTAGATGCCAGGAACACGTGTAAGTAGTATATAGACATGTGGCTTAGATGCCAGGAACACGTGTAAGTAGTATATAGACATGTGGCTTAGATGCCAGGAACACGTGTAAGTAGTATAGAAATGTGGCTGAGATGCCAGGAACACGTGTAAGTAGTATAGAAATGTGGCTGAGATGCCAGGACCACGTGTAAGCAGTATATAGAAATGTGGCTTGTATATAACATCCGCATGTAAGTAGTACACAGAATCGTGGCTAAGTTGTCAGGACAGCATGGAAGTGCTGGGAATGTGGCTTGTATACCATATCCACATGTAAGTAGTATACAGAATTATGGCTTAGATGCCAAACCAGATGTAACCACAAAAAAGAAAATAAACTCTTAAGTACATACAAAAAGGAGGGGCGTGCCTCTGTGCCCCCTTCTATATCCTCCACTGATGTTTGATACAGAAATGTGGCTTAGATACAATACATGGCCACATAATATATAAGCATAGTAGTGTACATAGAAATGTGGCATAAGGGCTAAAATATTATTATCGAGTAAAGAGAAATAGGTCTCGGGTACAATATACACATGTAAGTGTAAATGTGACTTTAATAGATGCCATATCCACTTGTAAGTAGTATTCCTGGTAAGGGTGACCCCTTATGTGTTCGTTCATTGCTTAATCTGACACTGGGTAAACAAGTACAACATGTATTGATAACAGCTCTCATGATGGGGACCAGATGCAATCTAAAGTAAATGCGAGGAATTATCTGTTTTTCAGTTTCTGTTCCACACACAAGAGATATTCTCCCATGCCGCCTGCCTCTGACAATTAATGAATAAATCAAATAAATTGGGTCAATGAAATGCTGCCTTTCTTTCTTACAGCTAACCCATGCAATAATATAACAAAGGCAAACGGCGTAACACAGGCAAGCCTTGTTGCTGCCAAAACTGGGGTAGCCTTCACGCTAAACTGTGATAAGGGATATGCATTGAGTGGAGTTAATATGGCTGATACCGAACTCATCTGTACAGCCTCTGGAGCCTGGGAGAGGGATATAATTTGTCAGGGTGAGTACAGCATGATGATAAGAACGACATACCATGATGGCTATTTGAATTGCCCATATTTAGTTTTGACTCCCCCCCCCCCACCAGTGTGAAGGATTATTGGGTCCCCCCCCCACCAAGGAATCCTTTTTCAAAATGACCCCCCCCCATATATCTAACAAGTCCCCCCCACCTGGTAATAAAATGACTCTAAATGTCCCTAACCCCCCATGTTTATTATCTCAAGTTGAATACTGAGGCTCTATAGGTTTAACCAAGGAACCCCGTATTGCATGCCCCCCATGCAATAACCCTATCCCGTATTTCATGGCCAGTTGCTCCACCCTGAAAGGGCAACTTACTACGATTAAATTATTATTTTGTGCCAAATGAATGGATTTTAAAACTTTTCTCACATAAACAACATGAGATAAATGTAAAGATTCACTCGAATCAGTCTGGGTGAGGGTTATCTCACGAGGCAGAGCCTCGTGAGATAACCCTCACTCAGACTGATTCGAGTGAACCTTTACCATTTAGGCCTGAACCCGGGTCGACCTCTACCCATATTCTCTCCTTTTTTCCAGCTAATACATGCACTGGTGACTTGACCATACCCAATGCAGTACAGGTTACCTTCCCTGAAGACTTAAAATATACAGGCAGATCAGTGTATGTAACATGTTATGAAGGCTATTACTTGGATCCTGAAAACTATCTCACAATACTGTGTGAAGGCGATGGAAGTTGGGACGATAAACCCGACTGTACAGGTAGGTCTTCTGTCTCAACACTTAAGTATCACTAATGCATTTGTGCATCATGTCTTTTGATCGGCATGATGCACCAATAAGGTGTTGTGTAATGCTTATGTATTACACCAGACTATGATCCATAATGTCCTCTAGATGGATACCTCCTGATCCCATGGATGCACCAACGCAGTGCTACAATGTTGAAATTGGGTCGTGTACTAGGAAAATGCCTTTGAATTGATACAAAGTGTAGTCAGGGGCGTAGGAAAAGGAAGGAATCATGAAGGAGGTGGGGCCTGATTATGTCTGGGGCCCCCCCCCCAATATTTTCCAAGAACTCATAAACACAAAGGAAAAGAAGCTAAAACTTTACATCTCAAATTAGTTTATTATGGTGATGTCATAGGGAAAATGGGGGTCTGAGCCTAAAGTCAGATCCAAAATTTACCAAAAGTTACTTTTCTATATGAATTCTATATACACATTATATAGACGCCATCACGCATCAGCCAACAATTCAAGGTGGTTGCGACATTGCCCTCACTGGGCCCCCCCCAATGAAGATTTGCTTCCTATGCCTCTGTGTATATAGCTACGAATTGTCTCTCCAGTGGCGGATTTAGAGGGGGGCAGGGGGTACGCGCTCCCCCCTCCTTTTGTCCAATATTTAAGACCTATTTTGGACCCCAAAATTTGTCCAAAAATAGGGGGTGCGCCCCCTCCTTTTGGGCCGCGCCCCCTCCTTTTCCAAATCCTGGATCTGCCACTGCCTCTCTCTGTAATTCTCTTTTCAGACATGCTCTGCTAAAGTGCTGTGTTGAGAGGGTGTCCGAAATACCATGGTGGGGTGGGTTGGGGAGGAGGGGCAGGAAAGCATGGACATACTCGTTTCCAAATAGGGGGTGGGACAATCGTTTCCAAATAGCGGGTGGGACAAACGATATTCTGCCCCCTACCCCTATATCTAGGGAGCATGTCCCGCCCCCACCTCCCCCTAACCATTCTGAAACCCCTGGATACAGTTTGCACTATCAATGGTTTCCCAATGACTTATGATATATAAAATTGTTATCTGTTCCTTACAGCCTACAGTTGCACCAGTGCCCTGGCCATGAGCAATGGTGATGTCACACCTTCTGTGAACGTGGTGACAGGAGGCATTGTAGAAGTTAACTGTGACTCAGGATACCAGCCACTTGATGTAGCTAACCCATCATACTACAGCGTATTGTGTGGGTCTAATGGTGAATGGACCAACCCTGTGACGTGCAACCGTGAGTAATTCCTACCGTCAGGGGCGTATTTCAATATCACTGCCGATAACATAGACATCGCCAAGAAATGCACTTTGTGCCATCACTGACACAGACTTATAACAATGCCTAAACTTCTACAGTTGCTGTACCGTTTAAATTCCATGTGCCTGATCAAAAATAGGGACCAGTCTCAGTGAGGACGCTAAAGGCTCTGCAGTAAGATAAGGCCATAAAAAAGATGTGTTTCTGGTTGGGGCTCCAAAAAAACCTTTGTTGGGAGGGGGGCAAAACTTTTTTTTTTATTATTATCATCATCATCATCATCATCATCATCATCATCATCATCATCATCATCATCATCATCATCATTATTATTATTATTATTATTATTATTATTTTCAGTAAGGCATTGTCGCATATGAGGCAAAGCATGACTTTCATATAAGTCTGTAGAGCAAACCTGGGGGTTGATTGTAAGCTGTCTAATAGAATTTAAATTCAGGTATATCCCACATATAAGGTGCACCCTAGGTTCAGGGACATCCTAGAGGGCATATGTGAGCTTGGGTTTCCAGTTAAAGCTATGGCTCATGTTTGGGGCCCTGTGTACAATCAACAAGTTGACTATTCTCATGCAAAATGCCGACGGTAGAGTGGCACTGTGTATATATAAAATCTTGACACCTTATAGTGTGTCTTACACCTAACAGAGATCTGGTCGAGAAGGAATAACTACCCTAAATTCTTGCTTGAAGGCCACACCTGCATAATTATAATCCACACCATGAGTGGAAGGAACTATAAGCCATGACTTGGGCATACAAATAAAAAAATTAGAGTGCTGTTCTAATGTGTTAGATACCCATCCTTAAGCCACAGCTTTTGTTTGGAGCATTCCTATAGGCCATTTACATAGAATTACCGTAAATTCTCTCGTATAAGTCGCAGTCAGTACCAGAACCCAACCCACGAGGATAGAGCAAGGGTGAAGATCCATTTATAAGGAAAAAAGTTTTCCCCCACAAACTTAGGGGGTGGCTCATACAAGGGTGCAGCTTATACAAGAGAATTTATGGTACTTAGATTATGGATCTGACAGTGAGATTTTTGGTATTTTCAACAATTTTCTTTTTATTTTCTTGGTGACGGCCAATAGGATTAACAACATATAAATCTGAAAATAAATCTTTTTCTGCAAGGGACCTGCAGCTTGGCTGTGAAAGCCTGCAATCCAATTATTCAGATTAAAATGGCCGAAGCCCCACCTTGACATTTGAGCCATTGTTTATATGCCAGCCATTGTTTATATGTCTGAGTTCATACCAAGTTTACCGGCAGTATTCAGTAAGACATTGTTACCATTGCAGAATACAGAGCTTAATCCCAATCTTTAACAAAGAACAATGCGATGATTGGTGATTGTCGATGAATGCTGTTTAGGGGTTATTCTGGAAGCACTCTAATAGGCCTAGTTTGTACAATTGAACAAACAAGTGCTGCTACTGGGTACTTTAGATTGTGAAATGACTTTCATATGCTTTGAACTTCCATTTCCTTTTATTTGATCTCAGTCATATTTAGATGCTCATTGTAAGATCGACCTATTAAGTACAGATCAAAATCACGTGTGGGCTAAATTAAAAAAAAAAGTCCAAACATGAGAAAAAATGTCTATGTCTAGGTAGGGTGAATTTCTCAAATTAGGTAGGGCAACCAGGAACACAAGCTTTTTTTAGACCTAACCATACCGTCCGTGAATTTCCAGATTGGCAGCTATAATTTCCTGTGTTTATGTATTTGTGAGATGGTTGTTATGTCTTTTAGATTTGTGTGAGAGGGGCCGATTTTGGGGTACGTAGAAGTAGTGGGTATAGTGATATTCAGAAATTTGTATGGATCGGGGCCAAGATCGCACATGCACGATTTATAATCAAAGTAAAAGAGGCGATATCTACATGTGAGTAGTATGTAGAACTGTCGCTCAGGGGCCTATCCACATGTAAGTAGTACATGAAAATGTGGCTTAGGGACATGAAAATAGCCTATAGAAATGTGTCCCACAGGATATATCACATGATAGTCATGGGCATATTCATGCTTTTACAGACTAAATACACACATTGGAAGGAAATGTTAGTACGGGAAGATAATGGTTGTATGGACACACCAATGCAATCTAATGTCTTTTCATGATTATATCGTACAAATATCATATTGCAGCTAACCAGTGTGCCAACCCAACCTTCCCCTTCGCGGCCGTTGTGGCGTTCCCGGAGGAGAGGAACCAATCAGGAGAGGTGCCTGAGGTCAAGTGTGTAGATGGTTACAAGCGGCCCAATGAGAACACGGCAGTACCAGCAGCTAACTGTGCAGCCGATGGTACATGGACGAATCCACCCTCATGTGAACGTGAGTGTCTTCAACATGTGCACATGTCTTGTACAAATGAATACATGATGATGTATTTCACTTTAGTCTACCCAGTTTTTTCCAACAGAGGGAGGTGCGTCATGTAAGAAGGGGTTGGGTGAGGGGGGGGGGTCTCGCTAGAAAATGGTGAGACAAGTAGAACTGGAAAAGGTTGACAAAGATAGAAGAATCAATTGGGGGTGATGAGGCAAGGTCACCACAAGAAGGTAGGTACAACACATCAAGAAGTCAGGATACGATGTATCCATGAGTGGGGGAAAGAACAGGTCTGGGCTGCATTGAAACATCAAGTCGATCCTTACAGTGGAAAGCTACCCTTAAGTACGATATATGAGGCCCATTTGTTGTCATGATGCATGTTTGCAGCGACGGACTTTTTGGACTTTTTATCATTCAGAGCGCACTTAACTGTATCAACCTGCAGTTCGGCATTATGCGTGAATGCACTCAGTTTGTCTTTATGTATCTGGAAAAAAATCTACATGCAACAACAGTAGCGATCTTATAAAGTTGTTTGTCACCTTCATCTCCATAGGAAAACATCAAACACCACCTCTCAGCTCTAAAACAAATCAATGGTGTCCCCCAGGGATCGATCTTCAGCCCCCAATAAACACGGTGTGTCACTTGGTGGTCTATTGATCATATTGATGCTTCTAGTTGTATAGTAATTGTGTGCTAGTTTATTTATGACTGTTATTAGAAACCACGGGTGGTACTCTCTGTGGATATACTATGGGGTTCAGGACCATTTCCAACCATAGTGTCCTGTAGTGCATCTCTATTAAGATGTTAATAAAGTATATTGTTGATCTCTGTTACCAGGGGCAGTTATAGACAACACAGGCTGAAAGTGTTACTTTGTCCCAAGACACAACAAGAACCCCATTGATTTTGGACAGGGTGGGGTAGAGGGGGCTTCAAATCATGTCCCCAGGAAGTTTGAGTTGAGTTTGAAAAGTTTTTATTGGCCAAAGATCAAATAATAAAATTCTCTGTTCACTGTAGCCAACAAGGAAAACAAAAAAAAATAAAATAAAATAAACAAATTAACAGAGACAACAGCCTCATTAACATGCAAATTAGTTCTCATATAACGTAACATTTGAACAAGTCCTTTCTCAAACTGTTCATGACAATAGAAGTATCAATATTGTGTATAGCATTCAGACATAGAGTATCACATGATCGCAAAATACTCTTATTTGTGTAATTTCAATTCGGTAGCCGGTCTAAGAACTCGCGTTTACTTACACTAGCTTGCAAGGCTAGGATCAACAGCTGCTACAGTCTTTCCCCCTGATACAGGGGACTTTTTTCATAACATAGTTTACATGCCCTTCTTACCCGTATTTTTACTTTGACATTCCCTCGCAAGAGGCGTACTGGCTGTATGACATTGAAAGGGCATTTACTGATATCATACATGATTCCTAAGAGTTGCCCCTTTCGCCATTCCTGCAGGCGCTTGCATCCAGTTCTCGCTAGCAGCTTGACGCGACTAATATCAGTGGCAGCCTTTATGCCTAAACAACATCACAAGCAGCTATTTTGAACTGTCTCTAGTTTTTTCTTATATCTGCCAGCTGCACCATCTACTACAATGGTGCCATAGTCAAATACAGGCATAATCATGCGTTTGTACACAGTTAAGGCTAATGCCTGAGGCATCCATTTTTTGAGCCTCCGCAGTTTGTATAGCCTATCAAGAGTTTAAATTTACTGGACTTCCTACTAGCAGAATTGACATTCATATCCCCAAGTAACCAGACCTCACGGGTTTTTTTTTTAAAGTTTGGGATCTAACAATTTCGGTTAGTTGTTTGTAAAACTCCTTGACATTACCTCTCGGTGGTCTGTATACTGACAGCATGATTCTGTACCTCTGCTTTTCAAATTTTGTTATGATTCCTAGACACTCGATGTCTTTTTCACATCTCGTGAATTCAGGAATTCCAAAAGAGTAATCCACATATCTATCATTGATGTACATTCTCACACCTCCACTTTTCCGTTTAGCATTAGTGCGATCTATAGTCTATAAAAGGACATACCAGGGAGTGACACAATGTGTGAGGGATCTCTTTTTCCCAGCCAGGTCTCACTTACACATATGTAGTCAGCCTGTATTTCCTTCGACCTGAGCAGCGATATCTTGTCATTTAGACTTTGTGCATTAAATGCGACCATTTTCAAGCCTTTCATTTGCCCTACATCTTGATACGGAACCATGAGCGATGGTAGTATGATACCAATATAATTTACCAAAAAGAAAACAATCACAATATTTATCAGTGCATTACAATAGACAACATATACATCAAAACACTTATGGGGCTTGAGTTGGAAAAGAGTTACCCTATTTGAGTTGGTCACTCTATAGTGAAATCCTGTTTTAAAATACAGGAAGAGAACAAGTGCAAGAAAAAACACAAAAACAACAACATGAGTTTACGGGAAGAAAATTTACCCAATCACCGAGAAAAATTACAACTATGTCTGATCAGTTCAATATACCGTTCTGATTCTAGACAAAATGAAATAATATAGCTATATGTGATAGCAAAAAAGTTGTTTGGTGGCCAGCTCCCCCTGAAGGCACCAGAATACTGTTGATGTATTACCAAAATGCAAATGACCAATAATCATGAATTCGTCGTTATCTAGGCTGCCAGGGGGGTCCAAAAAAAATTGGAGCAGCCTAAAAGGTTTTAGGGTACATAAAGTACAGGTATTGGGGCTTAGGCTCCATATATGTGGGTAGGTCAAATATCAATTCTAGACCCATGGCAGTGTGGCAAAGGATACTACCTCAAATATGTTTCTCACCTGACATATACCCTGCCATGCTGTTGGCATGGCAGGGTATATACTTCTATACTGAAGCCAATATAGTAGAGGTGGTAGGGCTTAGGCTCTATATATGTTGGTAGGCGAAATATGGTTTCCAGATCTATGGCAGAGAGGAAAAGTTGACTACCTCAAATAGGCTTCTCATCGGACATATATCCTACGCTTCTCACCGGACGTATACCCTGATATTGCTGTAATACCTTAACAATTCTTAACCATACCTTAATAATTCTTTGTGATATATAAAATGTACATATTTGAGCATGCTGTGGATCCTAATCCAATCATTACCAGTAGTTAATGGATAACAGGGGCAAGCTTAAATGCCAGAGTATATGTCGGGTGAGAGGGTATACGTTCAGTGAGAAGACTCAGTGATGTCAGCATATCTCTGCCCCTTAATGGACCATGGGGTTGGTACTTATTGGGTAAAATACCTTGATAACAAGGTAATTTATCATACATGAGAATATATTATGCAGGGATGGTAGAACTATATAATTATAAAACAGGGTATACATCGGATGAGACAGAAATCTACCCCAACTGTACCACATGAACTGGATGGAGCACCCAGGCTATGATATTGGAGCTAGGCTTCCAATTTTTTTTTCATGCATGTAGGGACATGTTAAAGCTTTGCATGGTACATGTATCTCATTCCTGTGCTATATTTAAAATATAGTAGGGGAGCCATGTTAGGATATACGTCGGGTCCCATACAAAATTACCCAACAACTTTTTCGCCCCCTGCATAAAAATTAATTTGGCTATGTACACCTATATGGTCTTAAAATTTTCCCTTTGCTATGGGGCAAACACCAAAACACAATAGGGATCTTATTGACCTTTTGTTTTTATTTTTTTGCAAGTTGCAGTATTTTAATGTTTTAGCTTCAAAAAACCCTCATTTTGGGCAGTTTTAGCCCACCAGCTCCCTAAATATGACTCGCAGATAGGCAAATCCCATATACCACTTGCAGCTCTATCCCATCCTGACCAGAATAAATGATAAAAACACATATATTACTATATTTGAAGTCTTTATTGAGGGGAAAACAGGAACAGGCCAAATAACGATGACTCATGATTATCAGTCAAATACATATGAGATGTATATACATATAACTGTTTCATAAATACCATGTAATCATGGATTTAGTGAGCAACCATTTAGTTTTAGCAATGCGCGATTTTGCAAAAATTAAATGCTTTGTTCAACGTCTAGCAATATTCCAGATTCACTGTCAATTACTGACCTAGGTAATCATCGGAACTTATGTCAACGTTCAAAAATATAATAGAACGAATAACTTTCTGAACACACTTGTATAGTGAGCCTGCAGCTAATTGTGAGCTTTATATCCATAGATTTTGTGTGATATTGGAGAACTTTAAGTCTGATGTATATTGTATACATCTGTCATATAATCATAGGATTTTAGACATCTCATTCTGCTAATTGAACCTTGGCTAATATGATTCTTGGGCTTGTTAACCCCATAAATAACATTCAACCAACAAGATACGTCATGCCATGTAATCATGGACTTTATCTTACCCTATGCTGGAACAGTGTATATGTCATGTAATCATGGACTTTATCTTACCCTATGCTGGAACAGTGTATATGTCATGTAATCATGAACTTTATCTTACCCTATGCTGGAACAGTGTATATGTCATGTAATCATGGACTTTATCTTACCCTATGCTGGAACAGTGTATATGTCATGTAATCATGAACTTTATCTTACCCTATGCTGGAACAGTGTATATGTCATGTAATCATGGGCTTCATGATTATGTCAGCTTGAAAGAGATATTTAGTGAAAAAAAACGTAAAAACGTTGAAACCAAATGAACACAGATCAGTAGGGTGCCATGTGATCATGGACTTGAATGCAAAATTATCTTGTAAGTACCATAAAGAAATATTATCTTGTAGTCAACTAAATCTAAGGTTAACAGTGGAAAAAGACAGAAACATACATGTGATTAAATATAGCACAAAAATTCACGATTGCCATTTAATCATGGACTTTAAGGCAGATATTTGTGATCATGTATGTCAGAAATGCCATGTAATCATGGATTTAGTGAGCAACCATTTAGTTTTAGCAATGCGCAATTTTGCAAAAATTAAATGCTTTGTTCAACGTCTAGCAATATTCCAGATTCACTGTCAATTACTGGCCTAGGTAATCATCGGAACTTATGTCAACGTTCAAAAATATAATAGAACGGATAACTTTCTGAACACACTTGTATAGTGAGCCTGCAGCTAATTGTGAGCTTTATATCCATAGATTTTGTGTGATATTGGAGAACTTTAAGTCTGATGTATATTGTATACATCTGTCATATAATCATAGGATTTTAGACATCTCATTCTGCTAATTGAACCTTGGCTAATATGATTCTTGGGCTTGTTAACCCCATAAATAACATTCAACCAACAAGATACGTCATGCCATGTAATCATAGACTTTATCTTACCCTATGCTGGAACAGTGTATATGTCATGTAATCATGGACTTTATCTTACCCTATGCTGGAACAGTGTATATGTCATGTAATCATGAACTTTATCTTACCCTATGCTGGAACAGTGTATATGTCATGTAATCATGGACTTTATCTTACCCTATGCTGGAACAGTGTATATGTCATGTAATCATGAACTTTATCTTACCCTATGCTGGAACAGTGTATATGTCATGTAATCATGGACTTTATCTTACCCTATGCTGGAACAGTGTATATGTCATGTAATCATGAACTTTATCTTACCCTATGCTGGAACAGTGTATATGTCATGTAATCATGGGCTTCATGATTATGTCAGCTTGAAAGAGATATTTTGTGAAAAAAAACGTAAAAACGTTGAAACCAAATGAACACAGATCAGTAGGGTGCCATGTGATCATGGACTTGAATGCAAAATTATCTTGTAAGTACCATAAAGAAATATTATCTTGTAGTCAACTAAATCTAAGGTTAACAGTGGAAAAAGACAGAAACATACATGTGATTAAATATAGCACAAAAATTCACGATTGCCATTTAATCATGGACTTTAAGGCAGATATTTGTGATCATGTATGTCAGAAATGCCATGTAATCATGGTCTTAGCAAACAGTTATCACAAGTTTAAAGCCGTCCCATGTTCACCATTTTTGTCTAAGGCATCAATCATTAAACTACCTGTCCTCTTCTGATGTTTGGGGAGAAGTGACAAACCGTCCTCTAGTCGCCTGTATTTATGGCTGTAACCTGTCGTTGGGTCGTAGCTGTGACATTGATGCTCGGTGTACAGTGTCATACAGTTGACTTGTTCACGTAGTTGGTACTCTTTATCCAACCATTGACAGCTACAATTGTATCTTCAAGACAGTGCTGATCTTGTTCTAAGTGATGGGCGATAGTGTAATCGCAGACCTTTGCCAGATCGCACCTATAGAGAGTACATTGGATAATTTTTACATGCTGATTGACAGCATAGACGGATTCAAGCAGCTTTTTCAGTTTAGTGATGACTTCATGTGCAGCAATACTGGCATCAATATTAACCAATGGTGATGCACTGCGAGACTCTGCAACGTGTATGATGTCGTATATTCCTAGCCTAAACCCGGCTTAATCAGCCTATACAAGGCTGGTCAGCTGATGGCAGGCATTGGTCAATCGAAATTTGCATAAATTTGTCAGGAATTATCTGATTGGACACGGGAGCTGGAGCTTGGTGTGTGGCTGTCTCATAATGGGAACCAGCAGTCATCTGGTTGTTGGTGTATCTTCTCACCAAGTCTATCACCAAGGCGAACAAGCGAAAAGGGGTAAAAACCTACCTAAAATGGCAGACGTTCATAAGCCCAATTTGGGATTGGTACATAGAGAGAACTAAACGACCGTGGTGCATGAGGTGGCCAATCCACCACGAGGGGGAGACACCCCCCGAGGGGTGGATCGGCCACCGAAGACACCAGGAGAGTTTAGTTCTCTATTTATTTTATGTTTTTAGAGGGTTTAAATAAGGAAAAATTAACAAAATCTGTTACTTTTGAATGTTTACATGCGCCCAGAACAAGGCTGCAGTGGTGGATCGGCTGCTGTGGTGGATTGGCACACGTTATGCCACTGTGGGTGTGGCGATTGGCCCTGCAATGCTATCTCTATGGGAAGAAGTTATTAAAATAAAGGCTAGTATATTCCGCCCATAAAAATTATGACATCGACCGGTCGCGGGTCATTCGCCATGCGTTCAATGATCATATTGGACAGTGCATGTTGTTGTTGTTGTTGTTGTTGTCAGGTAAGACTATATGGGTCATGTAGTATGCCCACTATACTGTACTATGTAGCCGGAGTTACCGGTGACTGGTATAGCAATTACCTTTCATTATACCACGATTTCTGGGGTACTCAGTGCTTTTTGGTGGATATTCCCATCCACATATCTGTCGATATTGCACACCCTGTAGGCTGTAACATCAATTTTGTAAGGCGTGCGGTTATCCATGGATAACCAGCACGCCTCTCATGTCCTTACATGTCATATTATAACACAGTGACGCTCTTTTGTTGAAATGAACTTTTAATGTGTGATCATAAATACAGACTTCTCGTTGTGTGTGTGATTGATTAGAAATGGTTACCAGGATCTTGTCAGGTGAGGGCCAGGACTACCATAGTACAGGCTACAGGACTGGAGTCAGCACGGCAGGGTCAGGCAGCAGAGTCTGGCAGCAGGGCTCTCATCCCTCAGGCAGTCGTGCCTCGGCTGGTGTGGTGCAGTCTTTGGTGGTCTGAGCAAGTCTGGCTATGCCTCCTACCTGCCAGCCCTTAAATACCAGTCCCAAACAGGCTATCTCCAGATAACCTCATTTACCCTTGTCCTGAACCGGCCCTGTCCTGTCATTACCTGATCACCTCATCACCTGACTTCACCTCGTCACCTGATGGTCTCCACAATGGGATCTTATCAGTTGTTTGTGAACTCAATAATCTAATTTCCTGGAATTATCAGTCTCCTGTCCTCTGTGATTAGGTCCTGAGAGTTCAAGATCCAGTTCACCTCCATGGTCATGGTATAGTTCATATATGTGGGTATTAAACTAATTGAGGTATGAATATAATCACTTCTAATTGCTCTCAATTAGAGGGGTAACTACTTTGTTACACTATGTTACATGTTAAAACCCACGAAATCTTATGACCTGGGCAGGGCTTGAACCAGCAGTCTCAGATCGCTAATCCAACACCCTATGCATTGCGCCACAGGGACCGACGAGAAACGCTCGGTTCGAACCATGTCTGGATATGATACAAAGCCCGGGAAGGAGACAACTGCGGGCTGTCTGCTCCCATAACCGTGGGACGCATTCAAACATAGCCAAGCCGAGACGGCCGCTGAAGGTGGTCTAGTGGTTAGCGCATTGTGCTCAGCCGCGTGAGGTAAGCGGATCGAGCCCCAGTCCGGGCGCATCTTTTTTCGCCATGTGCGCTGTCGCTGTCCGATGCCGGGCAATGAGGTGTGTGTACACTATTTTTCGCCGTGTGCTGCTGCCAAGCCTAGCCGAGACGGGGGCTGTCGCTGTCCGCTTCCGGGATTATTGGTTTCGTGGTATAAAATACTAAAAATAATATGTCACACAAAACCCAACTTCAGTCCAAATTGTTTTTTTGTAAAATTTATTGCGTAGTAATATTTGTACAGGCAGTAACAAATGTTGGTGATACTGTTGATTATGAATGTAGAATGATCAACCGTTTTGGCCGTGGTGAGCCTTCATCAGGATGTGTTATAAAATAAGTAGTCAATGGATAATTCATGACTCGTGTGTGTTAGCAAAGGCTAATAACACTCGGCCTACGGCCTTGTGTCATTATCCTTTACTAACACACACTCGTCATGAATTATTCATTGATTACTTGTTCAAGATCCAGGCTATGAAAATTAATAGCTCTAATTGAGCACTGTCTAGAGTTTCTCTATACCTTTAGACACCCAGTATTACACATTAATCCAGGTATTGCTTAGTGTAAACCGTGATCTTGGCGGTTGCAGGGGGAGCGCCTACATGCTAGTCATGTCCAGTCGCATCTTGTAGCTCAGTAAGGGACTATCGATCATTTTCTGTGACAACTTCATTAGGGTTGTAATTACGTTTTCAGTAGTTAAAGCATAGTGCAACCTCAAAGGATATGAGCCCCTCATTTCTGCCTATATTGAGCAATGATATCACAATTTCATAGAAAATCAGTTTGCATACCCTGATATGAAGTATGTTGTATATCTATTTTGATAGTTCGTTACCAACCCTGCCCTTATCCCAGGACACAGCACTTACCACCACTTACATCTGTAGGGCATTTCTCAATAATGTCAACCAGCATCAGTTATTAAGAGATGGCCTCCTAGTTAATGTTTAACAAACCCATGGTTGACCCATAAGTTTAATTACTAACAATTGTCACCTTTTGCAGCCAATTCATGTGGAAACCTGAACAATATGGTACAGAATGGGGTGGCCAACCCTGAAACTGGACTAGAGAGTGGTGCCACAGTGACTGTGACATGCAACATGGGACATTACTTCCCCTCAGGTCCCACTACCACTGTCTACTGCTATCCTAATGGCACATGGATCCAACCTGCTGTCTGCTTAGGTGAAGTCTCCTATTTGTTTTCTTTATTTTTTTCTTAAAAAAAAAACCAAAAAAACAACAATGTATTGAGAACTATTGAAACATCATCCTTAAAATCGAATACTTGGTGCGAAGTGTGTTGGGCACTTTCAGATGACTGGAAACAAAGGTTTTATCTCGTCTTCTTTTGTTTCTCCCCGGAAGATTTACTAGAGATTTAGAAACTGAAGTTACATTCAACGTTAAATGAAATAGTTCAATAATGGGTCTTTTAGGAATTCCATCAGCAAGCTTCCAAATTACCACCAGTAGATCATTGATTGGAGTATGCAATCTTAGTTTTAATCATCCTGGTTTAATTCTAGCTCCAACCTCTCAAAGCTACAACCAGAATTCAATAACCGCCATGTCCTATCTACCTACAGGATACCCATGTAATTCTACCACCATATCTAACGTGGCTAGTCTGAGTTTTGACCCCACACCACCTCGGTCAGGCAGTCAGCCCACCGTGCTGTGTCAAACGGGGTACAACCGTAATCCTTCCAACCTGGCACCGGCCATGTGTCTGAGTGACGGAAGCTGGTCCAACAGACCTCAGTGTCAACGTGAGTATTTCTAACGAAATCCGGTTAAAAAAAAATAACTGTTTGTTTCCAGTAACATGACTTGAAGAACTAGGGTCGGTAGGTCAGTTTTTTTTTCTTACATTTGTGACCAAACCTGGGAAATCGTAACAATCGTAAGGGGAAAATCCCTTTTTTTCAAATTGATGTCTTCAGCTACATTATTGTACTTTGCATGATGAAATACTCCCAAATAGCTACAGAAATATAAGATCTTAAACATGCAACGTCAGCAACATGGAGAAATTTAGATTTGCCCTTAACTCAATTGCGTATTGAAATATTGTGGCATAATGTATAAAAATGCCATTATTGGAAAAAATTACAATTTTTAAACATAATCATCCATAATTTTGGATCTAGAAGGGATAATTCAATTCTGTTTTTTAGTTATGGAAACCTTATGGACAGGTGGATAGGATAGAGTAACGTTTTCTTCAAAAAGAACAAAATTATGGTTTCCATGGCAACCAAATGTCAACAGATGTGCTAAACTTAGGGGAAAACATTCTTTTTGGATTCTAAATAAGATCATTTGAGAATACAAATAGAGTTTTGTCTATGGTATAATCAGCTTCTTCAGAAAAAGTTACACTAGACTTAGTTTTGCTTAATTGTTTACTCTTTTGGTTCATTTTCTCCTTAAATATCGTATTTACGGCATTTGGGGGTATTTTCCTTAATGTTATCATTTTCCTTGTTTCGTCACATTTATGTAGAGAATGACAGGGGAAATTTCAATGGATGTAGGCCCTAATGAATCCTTTGATTTTAAAGTAAGACAAAAAAGGGAAAATGTGAAAGAGTTTAATCACATAATAAAAATGGAAGAGAGAAGAATGTAAAAACAAACGTTTGCAAACAAATTCGATTTCAATTTTTACACACCGGCAATAAAAAGAAAATAGATAAATGGAACTGCCCACCTTGCGAGTTTTAGATTGGTTGTAGGTATACAAACATGTGTATTATCTGAGAGCATTTATATTTGGTTGGTGTCTTATCTATACCCAGAATACAACAACTGGGATCAGCTTAGATTTTCAAATAGAGAAAGAAAGTGTATATAGACAAAGATGTTACAGGTTTCTTTATATTCTAAACGGATTTTATGGGGTGGGGTTGGGGGGTGAGTGCTCTCGCCTCAGTTCAGCTGTGAACGGTTTGGGGTCTGATCCTCAATATAATACGATCATCACCTTTGAGCCTTATCCCAATTGTTTCTTAAATTTAATGTGTTACTTTATGTCTTATCATAGCTAATGAGTGTACTGATCCAAACCTGCTGAACGTGGCTAATTCAGTATCAGTGACCTTTCCCAACTCAAATGTTATATCGGGTATGGTGCCCAACATTGTGTGTCAACAAGGCTACAGCATCAACATTACCTCTGCAGTGTGTCTGGCAAATGGTATTTGGGGTAACAGACCCATCTGTTCAGGTGAGTAGGATTTATCATTTTGTAAAGTAAATCATTATTACCTTCTCTCTTCTCCATTGCTATGCCAACAAGCAATCCTGTAGTACCCCGGGTTCGAGGCGACACCACATACAAGACAAACCTTGAGTTCAAGCCAGAAAGATTGCAGCCCTGGGATGTTTTGTGTCACTTTAAGTCATACTCAATATAATTTAATCCCACCTATAAGGCGCACCCTCTCTTTTGGATATTCTATTAGGTGCAGTAGGTCCCAGCGTGGTGTGTAAGCCGCGCCTCATACGCAAGGTACTGCACACTAGTACATATATAGCTAAAGAAGGGTGCCATTTTCCTAGCTGATTTGTAACAAGCCTTTTAAAAAAACAAAAAAAAACACAAAAAAAAACAGAATCAATTCATAGATGGGCTTTATATTTAAAAATGGAAATCCAACTTATAATGCAGGGCGTGGGAAAAGGGGGGGGGGCAGGGGGGCCCGGGCCCCCCAATCACAGAGGAGGTGGGACCTGAATATGTCTGGGCCCCCCAAAATGTGTCAAGCCCCACTATGAAATGTACAAGATTCCCATAGCTCACCACTCAAATTGGACAAATATGTCATTAAGATAGGGAAAATTGCAGCATTGTTTAAAGATAAGCCATCGCTCAAACCGATAATTCATGGTGGCTGGGGTGCCCCCCCCCCTCAATAAAGGTTTACTTCTTACGCCTCTGTAATGGCTAAATTCGTTGAACTTGTTAGGCCTATCTGAAATAGGCTACACCTGTTTAAAAACCTATAACGATGTACCAAATACTCTTCGCAGTTGGTGACTGTTACGGCATGGAGGTGGCCAATGCCATATCTACCCCCAGTATGGGTACATTTGGTCAGTCCAGCCAAGTGGTATGTGAAGCATACTACGGACCTAGTAATGGGGACGGCATTGTGGTCTGCAATGATAACAAACAATGGACACCTGCTGTAAGATGTGATGGTGAGTATTGTCATAATTATAACTATAATCATAAGTATGTAGAGACCGATTCCTTCTCCCACCAACATAAATTTATGTGCTTAATGGCTTATGATCTGGATATATATGATGATGTTTTGTGGATCGAAAACGCCAAATTGTTCGCCTGAAAGTGGATCGTTATTCGGCCGACTGCGTGTTGAATCAGTATGTAAGTAGTATACTGAAAATGGCAATTTTCTCAGGTTCTCGGCAAAAGAAGAAGTACCCTTTATTTAAGACCTCTATAGTCAGTCCAAATCTTGCCGGAGTGAACATCAAGATGTAGATCTAATTGTGGCATCTCTAGGGGGGGCTCCAAAAGTTGTTTTTCAAGCCGAGGCCCTTGTAGAACTGCTAAGTGTAACAAATCTGCTAACTGTTATAATAACACTTAGCAGTCGACCATCCAACTGCTAACTGTAACAGAAAATCTCTAAGTGTTATAAACATCCAATTGCTATGTGTAACAATTGCTGCTAACTGTAACAAAACTCAGATCATCCTGTAAAGGGACATGGAACTGCTAGCTGTTACAATCAATGAAGGTGCGTCATGGCCGTCGCCGCGTGAGTCGAGTCACCGCGGAGCGCTGACAATTTCTTGGATTATACCAGCTATATGTTGGATTAATGCCAAATAATTGAATACTCCTGGATTATAAAGGTACTGAGACACCATGGGACTTACTAAGGCCCAGAAAGACAGGAAGAAGAAGGAGCAGGAGAGGTTAGAAGCAGAGGAGAGGGTGAAAATAGGGGCAGTTGGTGGCACACTGTCACTAGCAGGTCACTCTACAGAGGAGGAGGAAGGAGGTCAACTTGACACTACAGTGAGTCCTGATGATTTCTTGAATCATTTACGCAATGTCACTGTTGAAAATGCCAATGATGATGAGTGGGATAAATATATGGAAAGTGAGAAGAGCACTAACATTGAAAAAGGCTTCTGGAAAAGATTAGGTGCTATTACAACCGGGCTTGAATTTATTGCTTCAACACTTGGTTCTGTCAGTGCTCGCTCTTCTAAATTATTTGACACCACTGAAAATCTCAATGCAAAATTCAAAGATTTTGAAGGGGTCCATGATAGAATTAGAACATTGGAGGATAGGGTTGAGGCCCTAGAAATTAAGAATGCCATGAATCAGACCCACATAAACCAGCTACAGGAAAAGGTACAGCGTTTAGAGGTCAATAAGAGGAAACAGAACATTATTATAAGAGGTGCTTGTGAAACCAAATACCCCAGGCCTAAAGATCTTGTCACTAAACTATTCACTGACATTGGTATTAAGTACACCACTGCAGATTGTGATGCTATTTTCAGGCTAGGCACGCCAAGAAAACAAGTACCCGGTAAGAGAGCTCCCCTCCCTCGCCCTATTCTTGTACAATTAGCACCTAATAAGCAGAAAGGGAAAGTCTATTCTAACTTGAAAAAACTGAAGGACAACCAAGACTGGAAGGGCATTAGCATACAGGACGACCTGACACCCGCTGAATTGTCTGCCCAACGAGCCTTAAGAATTGTAGCAGCCCATGCTAGGTCACTCGGCAAAGAGGTAGACCTAAAAAGACGCTCAGTTACTATTGACAATACTACATACAATCAGTACAATCTTGAGTTATTGCCACCGGAGCTATCATTAGAAGCAGCCAAAACAATCAAGGTTAAGGAGGGAATAGCATTTCAATCCAGCTATAGCTATCTGAGCAACCTTTACCCATGTACCTTCACGTTTGAAGGAATTACAGTAAAAAGTGCTGAACACGCCTTTGCACATCAGGCAGCTCTTGCATCGAATGCCACTCAACTTGCTACTAGGCTACTGAATGCGGAAGATGGGTATGAAGCAATGAGACTGGCGAAAGAAGTGCAAAAGGCCCCCGAATGGCAACCAGTTAAAATTGGGAAATTGGAGGCAATCCAAAGGGCAAAATTTCTCCAGAACGAGGAGCTACGTAACAAGATAATAGCCACTTCCGGATCCAGCCTATTTGAGGCAACACGCTCAAAGTCATACGGAACCGGGTATACTCTACAAGATGGTGACAAAAACTGTGCAGCTGCCCCTGGACAGAATTTATGTGGCAAGACTTTAGAGAAAGTGAGAGATTACCTCATCTCCATAGCTGACTTGGAAAAAAGAGCCAAACAGACCAGCGAGTCAAAGGTAACACAGCCCAGGAAGCAGTAACTATTATAGCCCCACCCAAAGTTGTCCCCTGATGATACAAGTAGCTACCCATGGACTGTCCAATTTCTTACTAGCTCTCTCCCTTCGATATTGGTGTAAGTATGACACCATTTAAATCATTAATTGCTATGGACAGCAGAGGGGCTGGCATGGAGGGGAGGATATCCACTTTAATCCAAAATGAAGAACTGGATATGCAGGTTAAAGTCCTTAATGAATCGGGGGCTAAGTTAAATGACATACTGGAGAAAACACTTCTGGAGCTACCACTTGACAATTACCACCTAGTAGTAATTATTGGTGGAATTAATAATCTCACTGAAATACATGCAAATGGTAAGGTCACTCCCAGATATGATTCGGTAGGCAGCCTGCTTAATTGCATGACAGACAGGTATACTATGGTAAAGGATGTACTTCTTGACCTGAACTATGACGTGGTGTATGGCCAACTTACAGGTATATCCATAAACAAGTTTAACCATACAGAGGGCCTTTTTCCTGAGCATCAAGAGGTAATTGATCAATCCATCCCATTAATAAACCAGATGCTGGTCTGTTTGAATAATGGAGACAATCCCTACTTCAACTGCCCTTTGGTCGGTCCATGGCTGCAGTCAACAGTGCACCCAATTGTACATGGAAAGCGCAGGCACAAGTACAACCAATACTATGATGGTATACACCTATTTCCTAAGTGGAAGGACATCTGGGCTCACGAAATCCTTCAGAGCCTCAAGACCAACAAAACAAAACTTGAACAGTTTTATGACTTTGTGCCCTGGAACTAGGCAACTTTACAATTACTAATGACAACTGTAAATTGATAATATTTGTCTATACCTCCCCCCCAAGAACGTATACATCTTGTAGGAGTCACATTTAGAATGACTCAATAACAATATAGCAAGAGTAGTAACATGCAATAGCATGAGAACTTCATTGCTATACTGTGCTCTAAATTGCCCCCATCAGTTTCATAAGCAGTAAAATATGTAGGCTATACTCATGAACTGAATGAAGACAGCGCTACACGGTCTATACTTATGAACTGACTGAATTTACAGTGCAAAATATAGAACTTAATAACATCTACCGTCTACTTAAAATGAAGTATAACCAGCCTGAATATATCATTCACTAAGTAAAATTAAATATGCATTGGCTGTAGATATGTATTTGCAATTATGTATATCGACAAAACACTGGTAAAGAAACTCAATAAGTAGCCATGAGGTATTATTACAGCACCATTATTTAAGTTTAGATATATATTAAGCAACATACATATATCATTCGTTAAGTAAAATTAAATATGCATTGGTTGTATATGTGCTTTTGCAATTTATGTATATCGACATAACACTTGTAAAGAAACTCTATAAGTAACTCTGAGATATTATTACTACACCTTTATTTAAGTTTAGATATTTATTAAGCAACATAGAACCACATACAATTTAGTTTCATGTATATAATCTATGTTTTTCCTTGCAGTTTTATATATGATGTATATGCATATTCATGACTAATCTCTAACTCTTACTTTTAAGACGGGGATTACTTCCTCACAATTAGCGCTGGGACTACCACATATCCCTCTGATGGGATGGGGGCGGAGCAGCTGAAAAATTGTTGGGAATGAGCTGTGTGAATCCTATTATATTTCAATATAATCTATGGTAAACCTGGAAAAGTGTGGGGCGGTGCATCCTTCACATCCCCACTGCTCCGCCACCACTGAATTACCTGCAAATAGACAGAGGTTCACGAGATTTGCTCTGGTAAATGGAGAGTTTCTTCCCGAGTTGGCATCGAGGCAGGATTCCACCAGGCATAGCTTCGAGGCTAATGATTAAAGAAATATTCAGTTTAGAGCAAATCGCCGGGATTTCTTTATCTATTTCCTTATATCTTTAAAGAAAAACTCCCTCTAAAGGCACTTTTTGACAAAGGGATTGAGGTATTTAGATGGCGTCATACTGGGACTCTGGAGACTGATATTCAGTTTCTTCACGCCCATGAGAAGAATGGGTGTTCCCATATAAATCTTTAGTAATGCACGTTCTTAACATGAAATGAAAGACCAAGGTCGCTCAATTGTGACAGGTGTATACCTGCTGCTCATCTCAAACAATTGATTTTCAGCGAATGAGTGCAACAACTCAGAGATGGAAATACAGAACGCAGCCACTGTCACATTTGAGAATTCCACTTATATACAGACAGGACACGCCATGAGCAGCTTAGGCTGTGACGTAGGTTACGTCTCGACGTCTAACACTGTCGTCATCCTGTGTCAGGGAGATGGTGTGTGGACAAACAAACCTCAGTGTCAACGTGAGTAGATAACTTTTATTTCACGTTGGATCACGAAAAAGCACACCCACTTGCAATAACTTCTGATTTCCACCCTCTTTCCTTCTCATTACATAATATTTCCCCTATTTCACATTGATAATAGCCCCCATGTTTTTGTTTTGTTGTTGTTGTTTAATTTTGATAACAATCAGTTTTTTCCTTTGGATATTAAAGTTTTCTATTCTCGATTTCTGTACAAAATACCAATCTGATACAAAAATTTAAAAGATACCATAGATGAAAATTTCTCACTAGCCTCTATGCAATTCATATTCTTATATAGGGGTGACATGTCCGAGCCTGCCTTTAGTGAATGGTTTCGTTGAGGATGGCACTGGCAGTCAGTATGGTGATACGGCCACGGTGAAGTGCTATAACCCCTACACTCTGAGGACCTCCACAAATGGTGGGGCAGTAGCAGGAGGTATAGGGACAACTACATGTGATTCCACAGGCGACTGGTCACCTGCGTATGTCTGCACAGGTAAGTGGAGTCTACTCTAGTGTCCAGAGATATAGGGCATTAGCATATTAGGCTATGGAGGCCGCTATCTTGGTTGGGCCCCCGAATCTAGAGCTGGGCATTCTGGGTAAATTTCTTATCAGCCTCCAGAACAATGGGCAGTGATAAGACTGATAAGCTGCACCCTGTCCCCTATCTTAATCAACCCAAGTACCTCTCTATTGTTTCAGGTGTGAAGTAAGATGATAACCCTGATAGGGAGACAATGCCCTGATTAGCTTACATGTGGTGTCAAACAGGAATTTCAATGATCTATTACTCATTTATTATAGACATTTAATCTATATCTGGCTAATCTATTTAAAGTTGTTGATATGGAGAACCCACATATATGATTTATAGAAAATCCCAATTATAGTAATTTTTTGGCAGGTTGTCAAACTAGAATATACAAAGAGGCCAAATGATGATCTAGCCCCCGACTACATGAGCCACCTAGCTGATTTTCTTAGTATTAGCAATGTGCTAGTCCCGTATAAATCCTCAGGGTACCGCCGCACAGGGAAACCAAGGACATGCTGGTTGAATCTAGATGCATACTGGTCATTGATCTCCCGCTATGCACCTCTTCCGGTCGGATAGCAGGAACAGGAAATACAAGGTCTAAACAATCATTAGGATGAATACATACCTTTAAAACACATCTGAAAATCACTGGCCTGGTATGGTCATAGATAACCCTCGACCTACTAAAACAGAGTTCATTTTCTATAACTGAACAACTCGAACTAGTGTGTCCCCCAGTTGCAGCTTAAATAAAGAATATTGAGTTGATTGTTATCACAATGTTTCCAGTGAACGACTGCAATCCCCTGACTTTTGACAATGGTTATGTAGTGGATCCACCGGCACAGATAACGTCTGACGTGTCAGTGACGTTAATGTGTAATGAGACGTACGTCGAGAATGGATTCGCCAATCCCTTTGTGGTGAAGTGTGCGGCCAGTGGAGAGTGGATCAACAGGCCCAGCTGTGTACCCAGGCAATCTGGTGAGCTACTCAAGATTGTGTTAATTAACCCTTTACCGGTGTAGCCTATTACATAACAGCCATACTCTGCACATGTAATGCATCCCCACAGCCGGCCATTTTTGAGAATAATACATCATGTACACTTTAGCAATACAGTACATAATTAAAGCAAAGTTGTCTTGTAAAAACACCTAGAATGCGATTATAATAATAATTCTTATGTCTTACCAAAAAGTGTACTTCATAGCATCATTATTTCACCATAAAATCTAAGAAAAACTTTTCAGAAAGAAAATGATAAATAGTGCATTAATGCCCTATTGGCGTTTCCCATGGTAGTGCATTAATGCACTATCGGTAGGCAAAGGGTTAAAGACTGTGTGTTAACCTAATCTAGTGAGCTACTCTTGTGTTAGATCAATACTGTGTGTCTATCAAATCTAGTGGGCTGCCATTGCGTCAATTCAAGACTGTGTGTCCACCTAATCTAGTGGGCTGCTCTTGATATCATTTACGACTGTGTCTCCACCCAATCTAGTGGGCTTCCCATTGATAGTCTAAGACTGTCCAGCCAATCTAATGGTCTGTCCTTTGTTAATCTAAGACTGTTTCCACCAATCTAATGGTCTGTCCTTTGTTAATCTAAGACTGTTTCCACCAATCTAATGGTCTGTCCTTTGTTAATCTAAGACTGTTTCCACCAATCTAATGGTCTGTCCTTTGTTAATCTAAGACTGTTTCCACCAATCTAATGGTCTGCCCTTTGTTAATCTAAGACTGTGTCAAACAATCTAGTGAGTTAATATTGCGAGTAGCCTTTTGTTTGAAATTCAATCCAATCTACTTCATTTTTTTTTATTGTCCAACATCAGGTAGTGTGTGCCAGGATCATGGGGTGGCTCATGCGCAGACGACACCTAGTCAACCAATCACGACGGCGCAGACGACATTTATCTGTGACGCTGGGTACCAGCGATCAGATTTGGCCACCGCCACCTGTAATTCTGATGGTTCCTGGACCGGGATAAATTTACCTTCTTGTAACCGTGAGTTATCAAATGTTTCTTGTGATTTGAGGATGAGTGAGTGAGTAATAGATGTTTAACGCCATTTCGACAGCTAAGGTCATATTCATGGCGAGAACTATATTATGCAATTTCACAGAGGAATGTGTTGGTGCCCGCGCATATGTGCACCACACATCTGAGGGGATAGGAAAGAGGAGATATAGACCCTTTTAAGTAGGCTAGGGAAGCCCGATTTGAGGATGAAAAAGTGTTGTTCTTTTTGCATAAATCTATTTTTCTATGGCATTGATTATGCACGTAAATAACAGGTGTGTATACATGGCCTAAATGCATGCACTTGCAAGGCAATAACCTATAGGACTTTTAAAATACCTTTACATATTAATCCGAGAAATATATCATCTCATACTTTCAGCCATTCCTTAAATCAATACACCATGTCTTTTGGTCGTTATGGTGCAGGAATGCAACCCTGGCAAAGAGATTCGCCATGTAGCTGTATTCATACAGTGATACACTCCCTACTCACTAGCACGGCATTTATATTTATGACCTTAAACGGTTAAAGAATTAGATAAGTTAATTTTCTCTTTTCAGCATACCCATGTGACACACTGACCCTACAGAACAGTCCTGCGCCTATACAGGGAGCTGCAACAGGTAGTGCAATAACGGTACAATGCAGTAAGGGGTATGGCACCTCTGTGGATGAAAACTTCACCCCCTTATGTAATGAGACTGGTCATTGGGCACAGCAGCCGGCTTGTCTACGTAAGTGTGGTTTTGCTTCTGAAAAAAAGTGCTTGGATTATAATTATCATAAGTCTTCGCGTTAAGAGTAATGTGGGGTTATTGGAATAGAGGATTCATTTATAAACTAGGATTGGGGGTGGGTTGGGTGGGGATGGCTAGGTCCATCCAAACCCTGACTAAAAAAAAACTCCTTCAAGAGCATGGAAAACCATATCTAGCCTCCCTCAAATATATACATGTCCTATGCCAACCTATCTTATAATCTTCCCACAATCAGGCTGATATGATAAATATATTAGGTATACAATGATATCAAATTTTCAACTAAAAAAATAACAATGATGGTTTTACTAAAGCTACATGAGATTTCCACTGCATCTGAATACCAGTGAATTCCCTTACAGCTAATGAATGTGTCGGTATCGTTGTGACCAACGGGGGTCTCGGCTCGGGCTCTGCAGAGACCGGAACTCAACCGGTCCCAACATGCATCTCGACCAACTACATAGCACTATCGGTTCCCATCATATGTCTCAGCACGGGCCAACTGGAGATCAAACCAGAATGCCTTAGTAAGTCAGATATTGCAGATCAAAACTACACTGTGAAAAATATTCCGTGAAATTAACGTTGGTTCCCTGGCAACTTTGAGGAAAATACATTACCCTTATCTTTTACTTGATTCCTTGTAACAAAATGCTATATATTGTACTGCCAACATACCACTGTCATCTGGAGCTTCATTGTTAAATCTACGCTGATTTACTGCAATACAGGTATAGTGGTTCACTGTTACGAGCATGCCTGGTAGATTCAACAGTTATTTTCTTAATGTTATTATTAAAAAAAAAAAAATACCATGTACATTTTCACATTTTGCCACAGGCTGTAGTCAATGCTTGACAAAGTACAATGACAACTACCCTACAATACTGAAGGAGTTCAGTGGCACCCTCCCAGATGACAGCACACATGACGTTGTGTGTGGGTAAGTAAAATGAACTGCTGGAAACTCAATCCCAGGGTTTAACAGAACGCTTTCATGATTTGCTCGCAATGTCTGATCCTTGTATGATTAAGAGAAGCAGAAATTAGAGAGAAGGGGATGAGAGAACAAAATTCCACTCATTTCCATTGTGACTCGTTCTTTATAAACGGAACAGAGCGAGTGTGTGATGTTTTGACAGCTGAAACTAGATTACACATCACTTCCGCAAATAAACTCATGTGTCCATGTGTTCGTACAAAGACAGAGATGAATGTGCTTGTGCCCGTGCATATTCATGAACATAAGGGAGTGATCATTTTCTAACAACAGGGGGGGGGGCGGTGGGTTTGAGGGGGGGTCAGAATTTTTTCAACCCCTTGACCGGGGGGGGGGTGGTCAGAATTTTTTCAATACCTCTGATGGGGGGGTCAAAATAATTTCAACTGTTTTCAGTGGAAAACCCCACGCGTTACTATAGGCTAAAAGGGGACGTTCGCGCGCGATTTTTGTCCCTTAAGGGAGGGGGTCGAAAAAATTTTACCCCCTCAAGAGGGGGGGTCGAAATTTTGTTTGCGCAAACCCACCAGCCCCCCCTGTTGTTAAAAAATGATCACTCCCTAAGACACTTCTGAAGAGAGGACAGTTAACGAAGACATAGCCCGACCCCTTTAGAAATGGGCTAGGGAGGCCCTGATAGGGATAGAAGAAGATGAATAGAAGGGTTCAATGACAGTGAATTATATATATTCCATAATTTCAGTCGTTTCACCAAGTATGACACGTGCTTGTCAACCCCCCAGTGCTCCTCAGTCCGACCCACAACCGACCGGTGGGTTAGGGAACGCTCACTGCTGGAGTATGTGTGTACACCGAGTGGTAGAGAAGGTGAGAGTATATATTTCTAGATCTAGTCAAACACTTTGAATAGTTCTAAGCTAATCCAGAAATAATATCTATGCACTATTCTGGGTTATACATGTAACATCTCCAAGAGGTCGACATGGCCCATGGTATACATAGAGGGTACATTAACCTGCCGGGATTAACCTTCAGGCGTCCACATAATCATCTTGAGACTTAATTCCACCACACTTATTAGCCATGCAAATCAGTTTGGCGCTGAATCACACACACACACACACACACACACACACAAATATATATATATATATATATATATATATATATATATATATATATATATATATATATATGTGTGTGTGTGTGTCGATAAGTATCAATTCAAACGGTTTGCAATACAGTTCTCAAGTGATTACTATGTCCAATAGCATGTGGGGTGGACGTATTAATGCATGTGGACAACTCAAGGTAATGCTACCCTAGAATACGGAGCAGCTCTGGTCCTTGGACTTACCAGGGCTGTATTTAAGCATCATGGCAACTAAGGGAATGATGCATGGGTTCACTATAGCTATTTTCAAAAGCAAACTTTGGTTTCCTCTTTTCAAAGTTGTTTTTTGTGCATTGGATTTCTTGCTAGAAAAATAATGTGAATGTAATACAAAATAGTTGAGAATTTATCTTGATAACACTTAAATCAAATTCAGGGGAGCACTACAAAAATGGTATTATGCTGAAAATCTTAAATGGATTTATTGCGTTTTGGAACCAAACTCTTCATATGTAGTATCATATCCCTCGTTGCTCTTAAGAGTCCCGGTTAAGACTATAATGCAGTAATACTTTAAGTAGTTTTAATGGTATAAATCTTACGATTGGTTGTCTCCAGGTCTGATATTGCACAAGTCGTGTATAGAGGAGACAATAGCATCAGCCGCCGGCCAAACCTGTATGACTTCAGACAACGTTGTCACCATCATGACTGCAGGCCAGGACGACCAGTGCAGGTATATACAGTGTAATCATTGTACAGAAAATATCATAAACCCTTGTCAATGTAAATGACGGGACATCTGTTTCAATTAAAACAAAGTTGCATTGAAAAAATTGAGCTTAATGCTGTCAAAAAATAAGAACCAACCAATGTAGACAAGTAAAATATGATATGGGTGTAATACGGCATTTAAATGAAATATTTGAATTTTCACTCAAATTAGTCATCTTTTCTCCTAGCTGTGCCCCTCCCAGAAACCTCTTCTTGAATCCAACCCCAGTTAATCTAATATCAGTTTTCTCATTTTCCTCATTTTTAATTGAAAGATCATCATGATATCATTGAAATATCAACATACCAATAGTCCCTATTTCCCTTGGTTAACAGTGGCCGTGGTACCGTCTTTAGCTGTTCGTCCAGCGTACTGAGGGGTGCGTCCTCCAGGTGTGAAGCCTCGATAAGGACGGAAGCAGCTAACTATTTTGACGCCTTCACAGTCAATGCCGACCGCGTCCCTATGAATCTATGCCAACCTAGTACGCCCTTATGTATTTTCACATTTGGCACAAAAAATAGGTTTTTTATGTAAAAAGAATTTCGGGTTCGTCAGTTTTGTTAAAACGATACTCAAAATAGACGTGTTCAGATGTTCATAAAAGTTTTTACACATTTTTATGATCGTCTCTATCCAAAGACTTTCAAAAAGTACCCAAACATTACGAAAACGACTGCTCAATTAGTAACAGAACACCTGGATATCTGGCAAATTTTAGTGGCTTTTTATTGTAATACATTGTACACCATACACTTGAGGTTTTCCTAGACAGCCCTCCCATCGTCTACAATTGAGAAGGGGTGCTGCCTACATTGGTTTCTTAGAATAAAATCATAACTCCATAGATAACTACTGTGATAATGGTCAGAATCCCAAAATTGATGGATACTATGATTTCATTTCAGGTGGCTCTGGTGGGAAAATACTTCAACCAAGAACGATGCTGCTATTTCTATGTTCAGTTGTTGGTATTGCCGGTCAAAACCAACTAAAATAGACATGGGCATGGAAAAACTCATTTAGCATTGGCAAATATAATAAAGCAGAATTCTACATGCTTTTACTTGGACATTTTCTGGATTTATCATTACAAAAATTGATACTCAACAGAAACTCTGATCTCTTGTATACTGCTGGAACCTTAGACATTATACACATCTGTGATTCTGAGATGGACGCTTTTGAATCCTTCAAACTAGAAAGCCTAAGACTGTCTGTGATGGGAAAATGTCCATTAGTTAATGGGATATTTTACATACAATTTTATTCCTTGTATGAGTACAAACATGACTAACCTCATGAGCTAATGTCAACTGTTTGAGCCCCTGATGAAGCTAAGAGTTAATAGCGGAAAAGCTGAGCTCACAGCCTGATTTCAGAATGTCAGGTTGGTCTTTAGCAAAAACCTGATATAATGTAATGCTTATTTAAATGTGTCTAATATAGCAATTGCTTAATCCTTTAAGGGTCACACGATAGCTCTTTTATGTCACTTGGGGCCTAGAATTTATTCATGATGCAAGGACTCATCAGTGCTGCATTCATACAACATGATGACCCTGTGAGGCTGATGCAGAATTGAAGTCTCGGCATGATGCACTAATGCAGTGTTGGCAAGTAAATTTGCTATCACTGATGACAGATCATGGCAACCTAGCAACATGAACCTGGGGGCATCATGCAACTTTTAAATGGTTAACATTGATTACCGTCCTGTATGATGCTGTATGGAGATCACGTGACTTTACAGCTGAGCAACTTGGATGGTATCAGATAATGTTTATTAGCACATTAAGTACGACATGATGCATGTAACCTTGTATTTTCTAGGCATTATGATCCATTAGCACACCAATGACAACTGGCCTGTTGCTGCTGCATAGATGTACCACCGAGAGTGTATCTTGTAAGGTCAGCATGATGCATGAATGCAGCACGAGCATGGCACATGATTGTAGTTGCAATAGTTTGGCTAGGCCCTATATATCAGTGTCGGATCCAGGATTTTGAAAAGGAGGGGGCTCGCCCCTTATTTAGACTTTAATTTTGGCTAGAATCTGGGCTAAAAAGAGGTAAATAAACTCTTAAGTACAGGGAAAACGAGAGGGCGCACGCCCCCGCGCCCCCGTTTAAATCCGCAACTGTTGTATTGAATCTGTGTATCATTATACAATGGTTGGAGGGTTAATGTTAACAAGCAGTGTCACTGGTAACCACGGTTATTCACCACAGAGATATAGATATGTATAGCTTTACATGAAATAAATGCACACAAACATCACCCCAGTCTGAGTAATAGTTATATTTTCTGGTTTTTTTTTCTATCTCAACTTAAATGTGGAAATAATATAGACCAAGTATCAAATCATAAAGGAGATGTCCTTTAAAATCTTACTTTTCATGTTCAAGGGTGGTGATTTTGCTATTGTCCGATAATCCTCCCTCCCTTTAGTTTTTTTTTTTTAAATGTAGATGATATTCTTAACAAATTAGTGGTGTTTGTAGAGTTGGTATATCGGGGTCACACATTCTTAGACTATTTCTTACAACATATATTGGAAAATGTGATAGGTTTACTAGACAGAAAAGGGGACTAGTCATCTTAGTGAGAAATAAGTCAAAAAGCCTGACTTGGGCAGCCAAGGTGGGATTTTGCATGTGCCCAAACGTCCTAATTCTTCTTGGGATTTTACTAACCATTAGGAAAATGTCCCAATGTGCCTTATTATGACGCGGTTCCTTCTGAGGCCTACTGCCTTATATGAATTATTTCTGAATTTTGATGCAACCATCGTCACCTGGTGGACAAAAATTGAATCTACCTGATTTTACCTAAACTCATGATATTATCATATACATTTTAATAATGCCATAAATTTGTAACATATGATTATATTAATGCATATTATATGAGGCATGAATACATATAACTCCATATGAGCGTTCACGGTCCACTGATCACCAGCTATGTGAATATATAATGTAAAGGAGCAAAATGACTGACCTCATGGTTCACTAACCATGGACAATAGTGTATATAATTGTTTAAGGACCAAAAGGTCCAACCTCATGGTTCACTGACCATGGACATAAGTGTATATAATTGTTTAAGGACAATCCAGACCGCCGTCACAGTCCGCTGGCCACCATACACTAACAATAGACTATAAAGGTGACGACGTTGTGAACTTTCAATGGTGCTTACGCCATCTCATGGACTTCATGGCCCAGATAATGGAAAAGGCCCGGATGCACCCAGACAAGACGCATTTCATGGTCTTAATCCGGTGTTAAAAGTCCCATTATTAAGGAAGCTAGGCCACCAAGAGTGTTTGGAGCTCTCGGTGCGCCACAGACAAACCAGCACAACCTGTGCGCATGCATGATGGCTACAGGTAGCTGACAGGTACCCCTTTTCGCATGCGCAGTTACAAGTTCACAGAGGCACGCATCACCAAGATACGGGCGGTTGAACATGCCAAACCGACTGGGACAATGGGGACGCCGCACTGGTGATAGGGGCTTCCTATGTACCCCCAGGGACATCAGAGACTCAGCACTAATGAACAATGGCAGTTGCAGTTGCCATTGGCTCCAGCTATTCTGGAGGAAGAAAGCTAGGGTAGGGTACTTAAGCTCAACCCTACCCTCCATCCAGTCAGTATCCAAAGAGTCACCTCAGAGACATCATCTCCAGTCCAGCTCTCCTGAGCCTGCTATGCACCTCCCACAAGAACAATCTGCTGGGTTAGACTATGTCAGACAGACAGAGGACTAAACCCCACTTGTGGCCAGAAGCGATCTTCTACCATCTATCTACAAGAGGGTGAAGTTGCTATATTTTATATTATCCCTCCATCAGCAGGCCAGGGGCTAGGTTGTGGGAACCCACCTAGAACCTATATTGGACAATGTATAATTATTATTATTATTATTATTATTATTATTATTATTATTATTATTATTATTATTATTATTATTATTATTATTATTATTATTATTATTATACATAGGAGTGGAACACTTGTATTATATTTACTGTGTGTGAATTACCTGTGTATTGACATTCGTATCACTGGTACATAACTACTGCCTAAGCTTGAATAAATCAGTGATAACTGGAATACATAATAAGAGCTTGATATTATTACTTTTTATAGCCACTAGTCATATGATATTTCTCATATGACAACCTGATCATACACATATTCCTAGTATGACAATATATGCTCATTTCCCTTTTGTATATGCCCTAACTCATCACTATCAAGCTGTTGATTATTATACCTTTGCATTTTTCCTGACATAGCACTAAGATTCACTATTGGTCAACTTCATGGATTTCTGCAATTGAGGAAAAAGATTTTTTTTTCATAAATCCATATCTTCTAGATTCTGCCTGTAACCTTCCATTTTTTGTTCGTACAATGTTCATAATGATTCTCAATCCTTGCAAAGTCTGGTGAACAAATTCTAGATAGTTTCTTTTCTGTAATGAGAAATGTAAAAAATGTAAAAAAGGTCCAATATTTTTTCATGGCTCTTTTGTTTGTCCAATGACTACCTGTTTTTATTGCTTGACCATGGTACAGATGATGTCTACTAGACATATGAGATGTCAATAAATCTGAAACTAGCATAATGAACCATGTTTTTTATTGCTTTGTCTATCTCATGATATATAAAACTTATATAATCCCAAATGATTTGGAGAAACTACTGGTAGTTTAGGATTTACCGAATAGTGGAATATCCCTTTAAGATGGGGTTTAAACACAAACGAATATCTATTTCATATTGATATTAATCGATGCCATGTTGATATTATTCATGAGCTAGATTGCTCTGGGTTTATAACATCACCGATCCACCAATGTTGATACATAGACAAACAGTGAATATCGGAACAGTGAATATGCAAAAGTTTTGAGGAAGGTACAGGGTGCTTAAAATCTGCCGAAAGCACAAATAGGGCTTCCCTAGCCCTTCTTCAAATGGGTCTTTATCTTGTCTTTACTGTCCTCTCTTGGTGGGCTCTATTTGAGTCCCACCCTGATATAGTTTAGAGCAAGTTGGGCAAAGGGGTAGTGGGGCAGGACTCTTGATCATAAGGTAGTGGGTTCATACCCACCTTGGTTACACAGAAAAACTCTGAGTTAGTCAAGTCTAATTTAAGTCTAAGACAAAATGCACAAACGGGCAAAACACCTAACATTGTCTAACTACCGTAATCTCCCGCGTATAAGGCGCACCTCGCGTAAAAGGCGGACCTAGAGTTTTAGAAAATAGTGAAAAAAATGAAAAATTCATAACTTTTGTTCTACTTAATAAATTCTCAAAATTCAAAAAGCTAGGTGTTACTAGAGCCCCCCAGGACCCCCCAGGCCGCCTTAGATCCTATTATGACTTAGGGGAAGTGTAAGATATCAAATGAAAGGTCTTGGTGTCCCCCTTCTGGATCCAGTAAGAACTAAAACCTCTCGTACAAGACGCGCCTTGTACGCGGGAGATTACGGTATGTTAGTAACATTGACTAACCTATTCAGGCAATAGTAGTTATGTCTAACAGGTGGTGATCTTCACCCAAGGTGGCAGTGTGGTTTGTATGAGGACTTTTCTGGTGCATGAAATGAAAATGTCTATAGATGTCAAAATATGGGTTCAATGACTATTCACATGATGAGATGTTTACAGTCCAACCTGACATACCATTTAACAGAATACATCTAATGAATAAAAAAGGTATAGGAGAAACAAACAAGAAGCATAGAAAACCCTGTTTTGTGGATATTCAATATACTCATTTATTTCATGTTGAGAACGAGCCTTACTATAGAAATGTATGGGAAAAGCCACTCTTCATAGGGACATGAGGAAACTGAATGTCATTCTCCACGGCCCTGTTCTCCACTATGATGTCATCAAAATAGCCTCAAACCCATTAACAAAAAGTGATTTTTGAGGGTTCTTTTACCTACAAAACATGCAATAAATAAAGAGATCCACTCAAATTACTTCAAAGTGAATTTCTCTTCACTCGATAGCCTCAAAGGAGGATTCCACAAGGCTCCACCTCGTGGAATCCTCCTTCGAGGCTATCTTGTGCAGAAACACTCACTTTGGAGTAATTCTCGTGGAACTCTGTCTATTTATCTCAAGTTTAATATGATAGCCCCATAGGTTTAACCAAGAACCTATGTATCACCCCCCCCCCCCCCCAGTGTGATAAACCTTCCCCCTATCACACTGCCAGGTAGATCATTGCAGGCTCACGTTCGTGAGTTTGCAACAAATAAAAGTGAAAAAAAAAATCATAAAAAACTAATCTTTATTTTCTTATTAATTTCTCGATTGGAATGGGAAATTTAGGTCTGCAGGAATATGCACATAAAATTTCATGATATAGCTATGATTCTTTCTTGGGTAATCACTATCATGAAAATGCCTTGTAAATCTTAGTTTTTCCTCTTTGCCACAATAATTGGCTTATTTTCAAATAAAAGGGCCCATTGCAAAGCAACCATTCTAAATAAAACAAAATGGATAGTACCATTGGATTCCTTGGTATCAAATTGGGGTGGGGGGGGGGGGGTAGGTCAGCTCGAAATTTTCATAGAACAATTATTGCCCAAGCTATGGTCCACCATAATCTCCTTCACTTCATATGGCCAAAAATAGCGTAATGGACGCCCTTAACATGGTCGTTTTGTGACATTGAGTTTAAAACATTGCAAAAATGCAGCAAATTAAGTTAATTCACATCTACAGAAAGTTTCTATGAAAGCTCTATGCCATTGTCAAGTATGTCCATACCTTATTTGTATTTTTAAGAAATTTTCTTAGAAAAAAAGTGATGGATTATTATTTCATTTGAATTTGTAAAGGATTTTTCTGGAAAGCACAGAAAAAGTGACCTGTACTGGGAGAATGGCCTTATTCCCCCTGAAATAAGGTCCCATTTCGCAGATCCTGTCACAAATTACTTATTCTCTTTGCATTTTCAAAAAGATATTTTAGTAGCACTTTTGTGACATCCTCTAGTATGTGGTCTGTGGCATCCTTATGATCTTCACCCTGCAAGTGGTCACGTAACTAATGTTGAAATAATGACTAATACCAAATAAATGAATTTTTGAACATTTCTGACTAAAATAACTTGAGATAAATACAAAGGAGCTTCACAGAATCCAAACCAAAAGTTTGTACAAATGAAACCCTAACACGCTTTATATGGACAGAAATGTCAGTAGGGTATTGGTCAAACCTCTGAATATTTTAGGGCCCATGAACATTTTATAAGTTGGGGCATTTCTCAACATATGAAACTGCACTTAAAGTCTAAATTTGAAGGGCCTCTGAATATAGACGAACCTCTGAGGGCCTGACATCTCTGTGGGGAAGCTGTGCCAAATTGCATTGAAATTAGAAATTAAGGTGCAAGTCATCTCAGGATTAGATCAATGTTTAAGCTATAAAAATCAATCATAAAAACTGGTGAAATATTAATTCTTTGGTGAATTATGATGTCAAAATTCATCAGCGTATTTTGATGCATCATTAGTCAAATTTCTGGTTGCTATGGCAGCAGACATATTAAAACACAGGTTTTGTATAGATTCGGTTTCCATGGTAACATAAAATAACGTTAGCAGATGCATTTTATCCCGAAATTCCAATAAAATATTTTATTGTCTATATTTTATATACCTTATTAGACCTATTTTGATAAAGGGAAAGCTGAAAATGATCATTTGAAGTTTGGTTGGATTACAATGTTTGAGCAATACTTTAAGATGATAGAAATCTCTAGGGTATTTATTCACTTTCTGATCATTTGGCCTTGCTTAACCAATCTCCATTCCCTCCCCCACCCCCAACCTACAAATGGCTGCACAGTGCTGCCACCTAGCCATGCAATGCTGCCGCCTAGTGTCAGCAGAGCACACTACACAAGTGCCTTTTAAAGCATCCCAGCCTTTAGGCTGGAAACCTACCCCTGAATTCCGCTCCCGCTACTCTCCCACTACATATGGGGCAGGTGGAAGCCTTGGCCAACTTGTTGGAAACTATTGGATGTGCATGAGTAAGCACACTCTCCCAGGAGATGTTACATGTATCACTGATAGGTTATCTGAATATGTGGGGGAAAGTGTGAAATGAAACTGAGACAGACAGAGTGCAGAATAAACATCCACTAATTACACCCAATTGAGGGATTAGGATAAGAATCTCTTTGATATAACAAGATTATAGTTCTGTAATCCTCCCTCTCCCTGTCTCTGACCTGACCTTGACACAGGAGGAAGTAAGGGGAGAGGGGTTGGGGGTGGAGCCCTATGCCTGCGGTAGTTATACAGACCGCACATGCCCAGCGTACCCAGCCTTGGCATCTGGATCCAATCGCCTTTACAAATGTAATTTGATTGGCATTTAAATGTCTAGAATTAAATGGTCTATCATTCCCTTTTAAACACCAATTTTAGAGTTTAATTCACTTTAAAGGGCAAGTGTTGGATGGACCCATACAAATTTGGGTTATACATTGAATCTCGTAATCGACATAAGTGTGCTTAAAAAAGCAACTAAAATGTATGACTAGAACATAAAGAGTGTAATTGGGAACTAAAAGCAGAAATATTTGATCTCTAGTTTAAAATGTGACCAAAAAGAGGGTCGTGCGTTTATTAGGGTATGATTATGAGCTCGTTACCGCAAATATGGCAAGCCATTGAAGAGGAAACAGGTTTGTTTCTCTTTTTTTCAGTGTTTTTATTCAGTTATGAGTTCACAGAGTCTAGAAAAAATGGCAAAGCCTCTCACATACTCACAATAAGAAACCTCGCATTTCTCACATTAAAGCTTACCTCTCAAAGGCATGACATCTCAAACTTTTATATATATATATATATATATATATATATATATATATATATATATATATATATATATATATTTCTTGGAATGGTGTATCAATGCATTGCTGCATCATACTGACCCACTTAATGGTATTAGACCCACATGGTCAGCATGATGCGTAAATGCAGCAGCGTAGCGAGGGCTCCACCGTTGCACCTGCAAACAAAGACGGCAGAGTGCATCAGAGCATAATCCCGCCCTTGAAGGCTTAGTCTCTTTAACAAGTTGACACTGGAAACAAAATTCAATCCAAGACATAATAAGACCTGACATCCTTCAAAATTTGTCACTTAAGCTCATTATCTAGTAAAGCTGAGTAAAATATTAATGTGGGTATGTACATCTGTACGCCTGTAAGTGTGTGAATCCCATACTGTGACATAAGTGTATCAAGACTGAGGTGGGAACCAAGATATATTTGAAACACTGACAGATTACTTAGCTTTCAGACTATCTACCAATCAATGTGTGCAGAGAAACAAATAAAACAAGTAATTAAAATGCAAGCAATCAGTGAACAGGATAGTTGTGGTTAAAATAATAGAACGCAAGTGGCAGGAAACCAAGCACACAATAGGCACAAAAACAAGACAAAAAAAAATTAAGAAGCATTAAATTAAACATTTCTAACATCACCAACGTACAATCTAGAGTAGCCTTAAATCAAGAGGCAGGGGGGGTGGAACAAAACAAAACAAGAAAAGAAAGTTTGAAAGAGTGTCTGCAATGTAGACCTACATCGCATTGAATAATATGGAGAATATGGAAAACCAGAATCATGTAGGCTAGTGTTGGCATGTCTAAGCTTGGTTAGTGTCAGAGAAACATGCTCTGTACTAGCCTCTAACCCTTCTGCACAATACAATGTATGCATTAGGCAAAAAAAAAGGGGTGTTTTTTACAGCCTCAGGTCTACCCACCTAAATGTAGCAGGTACTTATCTACCACTGCCATACTTTTAAAGTTTCACTTTGAAGGAAATAATTATACTTATGCAACCGTTTTCTGGTATTACTTATACTGACAACAATGACTGTAACTGAGTTATTTTCTATAGGACCTCAAAACTAGTTTATGTTGATAATAACTCTATCAGTTATATCTCAACAACTCTGGGTTTTATCAACAGGGGGAGGATGAACATTGTTAGCTATCACATATAGTATGTTTGAGTTTAAACCCTATTTTCCAATGAGAAGATAGATATCTATCATCACTCACTACTTAAACTACATGTACTGGTATGATATAAATGCTGTCTATGGGACAGTCACTTATATTTCAGGTGGGAGCGAACCGGGCGTGTGATTTGTTAGGGTTAGATATGAAACATGAACACTTCAACAGTCCGCATTAATATGTACATACAAATAATAAACCTGGAATAGTAAAGAACAGTTGACCTGTATTTCTTAAGTCAATTGTTATATATCCACATGTAGTACAGACCTCACCAACTACAAAGCTTGCTAATACCCCCTTTATAATGCCTCAAGTTTCATACATTGTAATGATACACCCATACAGCTTTGGTATATAAACTCACTGAAGATACATTGATGCATCATTGCAATGGTGTTGACTCTTCAGAAGTATACCAAAGAATAGATGTGTTCACAAATGCGGGCCTAGCACATTACTTGCGCTCGCCAGGCCTGCATTTGTGCTTCAATGACAGAAGAGCTTTGTACAGTTAAGCAAGCTCTATGCAGCCCTCATAGGGGAAAGCCACATGTTTATGCATCATACCATCTCAAAAACTATTCTCTATGGTAGCAGGTGAAAAAAAAGAAGAAACTTGAAAATAAAGCCACCTTTTTTTGTTTGCAACTAATACCAATGTTTACAGAACAAGCAACAAAGCTTATGAACATGGAATGAATCGCAAGTCTATGTAATACATAAATCTTCTGTGTAAGAGGTCAAGACCTTGCTTTATACATAATCTCCTTCTGTAAGCGATACTTGCAGTTCTTACCACAATGTATGATACTACCTAGTATGAGACTATCACACACAGCGGTTCATCGCAATGCATAGCAATGCACGGCGAGAGGCACCCTTATATCGGATATACATATATGTCTTTCTAGAGCTGATCAACAAGTGAATATTTCAATACTGTTTATTTTAGGATACCTGGGTTTATAGCTGTTGATATAAATCTTAACTCGTGCTTTTTATTTAGTCTCACTATGAACTTTGTCGTTTCAGATGTCAAACAGCCTTGTATGGTAGTTGTGCATCATTGTTATAAGTCTACATGAACATTCTCAAACTGCATTTTTCTTATTCCTGAAATAGTCCCTTCAATTTGTATGTAAATTACAATTGTTACTTTCTATGAACCAGATAATTTGTTTACACAAGATACACAATGTGTTTTATGCATGTATTAATGTATACATATTATATTTTATTGTATATTTAATCTTCAATGCTCTGCACTGAGGAAACATCACCTTTCATCCAGGAACTATGTAAAATATACATACATGTAGAAGCACACACTCTATAAACATATGCATACATACACATATATAAGCATGTATATATAGTTTTTACAAAATATCCACAACCGGTACCATACAATTCTATATCATGATGCAAAGAGGTAAGTCATGGTAAGTGTGCAAATTCAGTCATACTTGTGTAATTTTAAGCAAAAGAAAGCTATGTGGATACAAATCCAATGAATGCACACATCTCTGCTAGTAACGCCATTCTCTCCAAATGCCTTTACAAGAAGCTTCCTGGGCCCATGATACATTTGGGCTGGACGGGTTTCTGCCTTTTCTCTCTCTTTATAATTTATTTTGAACTTTGTTCTATCAAAGTAATCTCCTAACTAGAGTTGTTAATCTACCCTGTGGATACTAACTCTCATTGGCTAAGAAAATCTGGCTAACTTGATGTCTTGTTCTGAGCTACTGGGGTTTTCAAAAGTTTCATATAGTCATATCTTTAAATGAGATGAACAATTAAGAATATATCTCTATACATATTAAAGAAAATGCACTTAGTACTTCATAATTCCCTCATTCCTACTTAGATGAAGCATGAACACAACCGTGTTTGTCTAGATATCTTCCTCCAAAGTGCTACTGTATATATGCATTTTATTTGATAATGTATGAACATACGTTGCCATGGTTACAGGCTGAACTGGCATAGGCTACACCTTAATGCCTTAGGGTCTTAAAACCTTAACAGACAGCATACTGCCTCAAAGCATCATTAGAATTTGTCATTTTTATGCATGAATAGAGCTTTGGTAAATCACTTATTGGCACATTATGCTAACCCTTATTCTGCACTAGAGAGTCACTTCCAAGTGCTGCTGACATAATGGCATTGATGCAGTATGCTGCCCTTTAAGAATGAAGTAACTGAGGAAATTATGAAAAATGCTTGTCATTTTGCCTAAAAATGATAATCTGCATTATGGCCTAGGTGCAAAAAGTTTGCGAAGTCAAAGTTTGACATGTTGTCCCATAGCGGACGATAAATGCTTTGTTGAGCTTTTCTTCATGAACACGTTTGTAAACTGTTACTGACATCTTTCAAATTTCCAAAATTAATTTATAAGGCTAATTATGACACAAATTAGTTTAAAAATAAATGTAACTTATATAACCATAAAGAAATACGTCCTAATTGTAAACAAACGATTGATTGGTTCGGCCATGATTTGAAAACGATATGCAGTATACACGCATAAGAATACAAAGGGTGACCACAAACTGGGAAGAATGGCAGTTGCAAGTTAAAACTTCTATATTTGTGTTTAAGTTGATCCTTGGGCAGTTGACAAAAGTTAATAATACCAGTTGTTTGATACTGATCCCCATCATTAACCTTTTTCGCTCCTTGCCGGAGAGAGATTCCGACAAACTTTCCCATTCGGTAATACTTTTTGACATCAACACACTTTTTTTCTCTGATGACATATTTGAGGTAATCTCTCAGTAAATGACATATGTTATAACTTGTCTCTTGTTCACTATGAATTTGTTACCAACCAATACCATAAAATATGGTAGTCTCCCAAAAGCATACCTGCCATGACACCAGAACGGTTCCTGGCAATGACACACTCAGAAGTTGACACATTCTTTACAGTTTTGTGCCTGTTCCAGCCATAGACATTATCATATACTCTACATGCCTATGCTCCAACAGTCTGACAGGCTAGCACACTCTCCACCACAATAACAAAGAATTCTCAAGTAGGAAAGTACACATGTACATCCCTCTACTTGCAGTAGTCATGGTCCTCCTTGAGGGCTATTGTGTGCTTGAAGGTGTAGCGAGTTACCTCGTAGAATCCCGGGCAGTAGGTGCCATTTTGGGATGACACGCTTGTCGTAGAGGCAGAGCTACCTGAGCGCTGCAGTGCAGACTGTGTAGCAGGGAAGTTTTGTGAGTTGCGGAACTCCACCAGTGACCTCCAGATTTTGTTGCGGTGGGCAGTGCCAATCTTCATCTTCTGAAGATCCTGGAAATACAAAATATAAACATTTCATTAAGTACATATATCGTCTAATGTTTTTTTTTGTTCATTTAAAGATAGTTCAATAAAGCAGCACCAACTCCAATTGTTTCCAATCATACTCAGAGTGAATTCTTTTTACTTTTGACATCATAATGTGTGATTTTCAATTTTTTTTCAATCAATTTATAAATGTAACACATTTACATAAAAACAAAATAGATATTTCCTTACCTCCAAGGAGAACTCCTGCAGCTCAAACATGTTGCGGAGTCCCTGAGCGTGGAAGCCGTCCACGTAAGCTGATAGACCCAGTGACGTCAGCCATCTGAAGGGGCACAATTTATTTAATGAAATCCTTAGAGATCTTAATTCAAAATTAAATCACATTTCCCATTGTAGTCTGCAATTGGGAATGTTTCATACAACACATTTCAATTGTGGTTGGGTTGTGGTGAAATCGAACAAAGAAATTAACAGAATCAGTGCCTACACAAATCCCTGTTAGATTAAATTTTACACAAAGCTGTTATATTGGGCCCTAGAAGTTCATCGTCAAATTTTAAGAATTCCTTTTGTCACCTCGTCGATTTTAAGGATCTGCCTTGTCCCCTTGCCGGTTTTAAGAAATGGTCTTGTAACTTGTCTTTCACCCCCATGTCCCTTGTTGATCTTTGGAAGCGGCCTTGTCCCCTTGTCAAATATACCTGTCTTGGGCCCTTTATATTACTCCATCAAGAAATTGCCCTGATCATTTCGATCAAAATCATCATAATACTTACGTAGCAATAGAGTAGTCATTTCCCTGTGAGGCACCCTGCATCTGTGAGGACGACTCTCCGGTCGTGTTCTCCGGTGTGGCCGGAGCACTCGGGTTAGAACTGCTTACTAGATTCTCCCCTCCAGGCGGTGAGATGCCATAGGGGGGCTTAAAATCTGACTCATCCTCACCCTGCTGTTGTTGCTGCAGCTGCTGATGTTGTATCTGCTGGTGTTGTTTTTGTTGCTGATGTTGGTTATATTGTTGTTGTTGGGGCTGATTTGTCAGCGGAGTAAAGCTAGATTGGGTGCCAAGACCGAAGGTGGGGAGACGATCGCCGAAACCGAGGTTGGCAGGAATTGAGATGACGCGGGGGAGGGAGGCCCTGAAATGATATGAATGAAATAAAATATTATATCTAATGAAGTGCAACTTTTACAACACTAGAACAAATCAAACACATAATATTTAATAGATATACAACGAGGTATTGTCAGCCTTGGTCCTGAGGAAATTTTCTACACATTATTATCTTTTTCTTTATAGAAAGTGAACATTTTGCTGATGACACGGTTTGTTCTTCGCATTGTGAACATAAATCTCCCCCCCCCCTCCCCAACCTTTCTGTTTATCCAAGAAATCTAGGAGCAATACTCGACTTTCTTACTCCCAAAGACCACCAAATGCAAATACCAAGGAGAGTGGACTAGCTTGTTACTTCCAACACTGAACACAAGGGGGAGCAATCAGCTGTCTTCTTACTTAGACCATGTACCTGGTATCAATCTTGGATCAAATTAGCATTCATCTAGAGCCAAAATAATGCATTTACAATGTAATGGTCTCAACACTACTTCATCTCCAGTGCTGATTTGAGGCCTAGTCACTTATGATACAGGCATTAAGATATTCATTTAAGTAACCTTTATCCACGACCCCATCTCTCATGTCGAGAAACGGTCTATTCAGATAATCCACACCTAGAGCATTGGCCTTGGTCAACATACCTGCACCACCCATCTCAATAACCCTTGAAGTAACACAATGGAATGATGTGTTAAGCCCATTTATAGTTCTTATGCATGGATATTGATACAGTGTTGGGGAATCTACTGCATTCATGCATCATGCCGACCCTATCGGCTTGATACACTCTTCAAAAGGTAGCATGATACATGACTGAAACCCTGGTATGTCTACTCATCGGGGTGACACCGGTGCATCATGGCAACCAGTGGTCATGATGAATTACCGCACTATGTTATCCATAGAGGGTTAATCTGATAGAACAACAAGTAGAACCTACATTCTGCTACATATAGTGCTGCTCTATGGACACAACTCCATGTTTGTCACCACCAAGCTTTAACCCCCTAAAGGCCGCTAATGTATTGGATGGCATGATGCATGAATATTATCCTGGTGAGGATACAATCATGCATCATGTTGACATCTATTGCTGCTCAGAGTTGACTCGCCAGGACTGCACCGCAGCAGCGTGATAACCAAGGACCAGTCGTTGTGAGGCTTTTAGAGGACAGCATGATGCCTCAAGGTTCATGCCCACTGGTCATCATGTTCATTATGGACAAGCGTTGCGCCAGCACTGACATTACGATCATGAAGCACTGGTGCACTTTACACCAAGGGCTACATGATTAAGTTTATAGTATAAAATCCAATCTCAATGCTTTATGTAGCTATTCTACCGGTTTAAATAAGGGCGGTTGGGCGGGGGGAGCGGTACAAAAGATGCTAGGGGTCTCCCAGGGCTACGTGGAGCAGCGGTGTAAGGACAGACTTCAAAGGAAGAGAAAACGGGGTTGGCACAAGGTAACTGTAGTGACGTAAAGGTATGATAATCCACACACCTGCAGACAGGGGGCAGCACCAGATATTTGTATTAACCCCCCCCCCGCCACACACACTCTCACACTCTAAATACACTTGCCTTATTTGACTTCCAGAGTAGGGCTAAGGTGTGAAGAGAATTTTAAACCCCCCATTGACCTCTGCCTTTCTCTCTCTTAATCAAGCCACCCTATTAAACACACATAGAGTAAAACCCTGCATATAAGCTGACTTATACGTGGGGTCATACCTAAAGTGCGGTTTATAAATTATTTAATAGGATATTATTCGCCCTGACGTTGAACACCTGGTACGGCTTACATACATGGGTTCTTCTCATTTGTAATAGGGTGCGTAAGTCCCATCGTCCCTTGCGGGAAATGGCCGCCAAAATAACCTCGAAATTGGACAGGAAGCTGCAACGCAGTATGCTTTAAGTATGGGCGGTTTTGAATGATGGCAGATTTCTCTAAACAGAGAAATTTCTAGAAGAAAGGACCATTATAACTTGTTGCATACACACCAGCAACACACAACATATGAAGGGTATCTCTTAAGAAATTAGGATTTATGAAGGATTAATATTTTTTGTCAGGGCCTATGGCCGCAAAGCATTGCGTACCAAACTTCCTGTCCAATTTGGAGGCTATATTTCTCGCATAGAATGATGGGACTTATGCGCCCTATATACCAGGGGCAACTCACAGCAAATCCTTCAAAGTGAGGGTGAAGCTCACACGCAGGTGCGGCTTATACACAGGGTTTTGAGGTGTGCACAATCCCAACCATTTAATTTTACCAATGGAGTGTAACAGTGGCTATTTGTTTAGGGATATGCATTATTGTATCTGTGGATTGGGGGTCATTGTAATGGAGACTTTCTCTATGTGTTTTGCACAAAGTTTAACCCTTTAAAGGCTGCAGGACTCCTTGGTCTTCATGATGCACCAATGCAGTGCTGGCGAGGCTACTTGCCAGCACTGCATTCGTGCATCATGACGACCCTTCGGGACTGTATCAACTCCTTTTGGTGGGCATGATGCCTGAATCCACTCCTGGTGAGTCGCTTCGCCAGGTCTGCATTCATGTATCATGCCGACCAATGGGCACGATGCATTAAGGTAGCATGAGGCCCTTAAAGAGTAACTAATGTAACGGGAATGAGAGTAAAAAGGGGCTGTGGTTGTCGAGTCTTGTGTGTAGGGTATAAAACGTTAATTGATTGTATATACTGTGGGGTTTCAGATGTCCCAGATCACAGAACGTGTTATTTCCTCCTCTAAGGCAGTATTGTAAGTGATATATAGACATACATTGGAGGTTAGAGGGGGCAGGTATTTAGGGAGGGAGTGAGTTGGAATCCGGGGTTGGAATAGCTATACATGTACATGTCTTGGCTACTCTTTTTTTCCTGTTCCTGGTTCACTTCCAAAAAGAACATCTATTGGTATCATTTATCCATATCACACATCATATACATGTATAGGCATTAGGCCATATTTTGTGTCGATGTACTTGGAAACTGTTCACTATCAGGCTATCAAATCTACAGGGCAGCACTCAGGCCTCATGTTTATCAATCTTTTAACTTTTTAACATGTATTTATCTCTTTTTAGTCCAGATGTTTATTCAGACAGGCACGTGCCCCATCTGATTCTTATTGTTGAGGGACTTTTTATTTTGGTAAAGAGTGTTTGAGGGAAGGGATCCAGACCTAGTCTGAGACTGATTGTTTGCCAATTAGTCCATTGCCATATGGAATGTGTTATACAGAAACTGAACTATCATTTTTAGCGTTTCAGGGCCCAAAGTTAATGGAGAGAAGGTGCCGTATTACCTTGCATATGAGCCAGGGAGTATACACGTCTGAGGATAAAGCAGAATTTTGGGGGTGACAGTAGCGGATCCAGGATCTGGAAAAGGAGGGGGCACACCACATACTTTTGAGCAAATTTTGGGGTCCAAAATGTGTAATTAAACTCTTAAGTACTGGGAAAAGGGGGGTGTGCGCGCCCCCTCTAAATCCGCCACTGCAGTGTAACTTATAGGCGGGAACCAAGTTGTATAGAATGGTGCTACAGCTTTAAATATCATTTCCATGCTGTGCAATAACATCGGACGGCGCAAGGTGCTATTACATTAGTGGTTAAGTGGTCAAGATGATAAACCCCCAGCTGTGCTTTCTATGACTGGCTTGTACTCAGGGGGCGTCTTACATGCGGTTTGTGCCTTCTACGCAAGGTACTCCGGTAGTCATTAAAAGAGGTAGGCCTGAATGGTGGAAGGAGGGATGGACGGTGGAGGGGTGAAGGAGGGGGGGGGGGTCATATAGCTTCACTTCTTTTTTGATAATCTCCATTATTTATCCTATCAATTGGTGGTGAGTAATTGGTAGGAACAGACACATTCCAGACATGCCAAATGTAATATGAGCTATGGCCACTCTGGTGCCAATATATAAATCATATGTGAAAAGCCCCAACAAACCAGGCACGTGTTCGTAGGTAGTGCTGACAGGCTTACCCTGCAGGGTCATGGCATATGCTAACAACCCCAATATTATGACCTCTGAATGACATCCATAACAAATGTCATATTAGAGATGTTATCTGTCATATTTGCTCTCAGAAGCACCTGAAATAGGAGACTGGTAATCTGACTTTCTTTGTGTTTGCAGCCAAGGGTTAACTTTTTTTTTAAAAAACTCAGGACCCCTTCCCCCGAAACGGGCGCACGCGATCGAACCATTACCTTTCTTATATTAATTGACGACTTCCTAACAGAAACTTGTCACATAACCCAGCCCTGTGGGGTAATAAAATGACACAATCAGAGAAACCATCAACCAGTCCAGGGTAGTGTTAGTGTATAGGTTTTAAATATGTGTGACAGCTAGTGACAGGACTTTGACAACTGGTGGCACGTGCCCTCTGTCACATACTCTCAGTCAACGGTAAAAGCACTAGCCGTCCAACAACAATATCTTAAACTCTCACTTGTAATTTGGAAGGGTTCTTTAAATCTGACAGAAAAAGCTGCCTTCCATTTTAGCATACCACATTAAGGCATATAGTTCAGCAATGGTTGCATTGGTCTGGCTGCACTCATAAAGCATGCAATTCTTTATGGTACGCATGATGTAATACTTTAGTACCTCAGTCTGGCATCAACTAAGCAGGGTTCCGACAAAATCCCCAGACTCGCATTCTAAGACATTTCCATGACAAAAATCAAAGTTCTCCGTGACAATTTAAACTAATTTTGGGCATTATCAGGGTTGACCTGCAGACGAAATTCCTGAAATCGGATTTTGCAATAAATATTCAGATTTCCCATTTTCCATGACTCCAAATGAAATTTTCAGAAATTCCATGACTTTCCCTGACAACTTTTTATTCCATGACTTTCCATGACGTGTGGGAACCCCAAGGGATCGCCTAATAAGTGAGACACTTTATGAGGTGCTACTGTACCATTGCAATGAAGCAAGCTACTTCCTGGTGCTGTATTGGTTCATTGTGATGACAAATGGACGTGAAGCATTGATGAAACCATGAGGGATTATGTAGCACTTAGAGAGTTAACACTGGGCATCAACATGTGCACCATAGCTTTGTATCCGCTTTGTATGTTAACATCAAAGGGAAACCACATGAGGTGTAGGAGGCGTGAGAAAAGTCACCTTCTCCAGGATTAGCAGACGACAGGTAAGTCAAACACACCTGTACCCCACTGGTAACCATCAGGGCAAGCTGGGGACCAGCGAGGCCAAAAGTCGTCTGCTTTTGGAACACATGCCTTAAAGGTCAGTATTCTGCATTAAGCGGCCAGGGAGGATGAAGACTGGTAACAAGTATCTCCAAAATGCTCAATTAGAACGCTTTAAATAATAAGATTGGTATAGCCTAGTATAGGACTGTTTATAGGTCTTTGACACTTGAAAATCCCGGCAATAAACTTGAAGCATCAAAAGGGTAGTGTGTGTCCCATTAGAGCCGACTGTTCCCAATATACACATTAGGGATGCTAAAGTATGCAGTTATCTATTTTTTTTTTTACTTCTTGCTCAATTACCAAAAGTTTCTAGTGAAATTAAAAATTCTCAATTTCGCCAGATTATCGACTGACCAATCTAACGGTCCACTTGATTGATCCTGGTCATTACATTGGACCTAGTGGAACATCTGCTTTAGGGACTTCAGTTTTTAAGGTGTTGTCTTTCTTGCTCATGATTATGAATATTGATAAGTCTCTGCCTGACTGACCACCTAAGTTATAAACATGGAAGTATTATCGTATCAATATAAGAGTACAGGTAGAATAACTGTATGCACGCCACAGTAACTACAACACACATACACACAGTCCACATACCAATAGAGCTTGAATGGGCTACTTTGTACATAATGGGTATACCATATTACTGATACCGGTAGTGCTAAGCTGGTAGGTCAAGGTGGGCACGATGCCAACACTCAGATCTCAGACAGACCTGTGTTTTAACTTTTGAATACTTGTGTAGATTTAGAAGTAGTCAGTGTTAGATAAAAGTGGGTTCTTGATTTTTATGTTAGCTTGCAGAATGGTCCCTCTCAACCAAGGACCTGCTTCATCGATTCGAATTATTGTAAGGTGGATTTTTTTTTCTCTGAAAAGGGATGATTTTTTTTTGGTGCCGCTCCTCACCTCACATCTCTCCTTCAACCTTTCACTTTTGTTAGATATGTTGACCTATCCTTGGAGTAGAGCCCAAAGCTCAAGCCTTATCTTCACTTCACTCTTCAATTTGTGACTCTAGCTGACCAACCACATTTAAATTTAAAACCACAGGAATTCTTTACTGCGTCACCAACAGTCCAATCATGGTCTATAAATAGCACCAAGCGGCACCTAATGCAAAGTCATGTACATGTATGTATTCAGGGTTAAATGGGTTTAACCTGTTTGTGTTTTTGGATACCATAATACCTCGCGTATAAGACACACTTCATGTAAAAGGCGCACCCTGAGCTGAAGGAAGGGCTATACAATGTAGCATGGGCTTGATTTGGGATATTTTGGTACCATTCTATAGTAAATATACTCCGCCTATAAGACTTCCCCCCAACTCTTTGGGAAGAGGGACTTGAATATAAGACTACCTTTGCACCAGGGTTTCACCTTAATTGATAAGATGTGCCTTATAAATATGGGATTAATGCTAGCTGCGTCTCATAGAGCCTCTTCGATCTCTGTACGGCTTAAACCAAGTATGCTTCACACTATAAAGCCAAATGTTATTTTTGATTAATCTTAGTATAAAGGGCAAGTTTCTGTTACTTGGCACTGGTCTATGGAGGAGACAATCGCGTTTATTCGGCACGATATCCCAATGAAAAATAGTTGCAAGTTCCCTCACCAGCACTTCATTGGTGCATCATGACATCCAAAGATGGTCAATGATGCATCCTGCTAGTTCTACCTGAACAATTTGCCAAGTCCTTTATACTGGTAAGTCATCGCGACTAACGACGCGATCAGGAAATGTTAATATTACCATTATCCCTTTACATTAACTACCCTGGTTACTAAGATGGTCTCTATCTGTTTACAACCACAGTAAGACAACTCCCCTCCCTCTCACTTTCCTTATTGTACTCTTCCCCCATTATTCCTTACTCATTTATGTACCTAATGTCCACTTACACCCAGCTTAGAAATTGAGACCACCGTATTTCGCATGGGGTTTGGGACATTTGCCCGCTATGGGGTATTCAAAGTGTGCATGTCGCTGTAACAACTTCAGTACGATTGTTCAGTATTTTCTCAATGTTTATTTCATCAATCCTTCCATAATATATACAAATTGTAACATACAAAACATGAGATGTGAAAGCATTCAAATCTCTCTCAACAAGTCTTCATACTTCAGCAGAATTTGGGTCAGTCACCCGAAAAAGCTGCTTTCGTGTACAAAAATAGATAAAATGTAAATACAATAAAAAAAAAGTCAGTTGCTAAACTATATTGTTGGGATATTTCCGAAGAAATTTACAGGCAATATGACGTGGCATACAGATATGTTGCTATTATATCTATGATCATTACATAGAACTTGTGCTCGCTGCTTGTCATGCGCAAACTATTTTTCTACATTGCAATGCGCTCATCACTGTTTTAACTATCAAACCAAAGATAATGAACTTATGAAAGCATACATGCTCTTTCTACAGCCAATTATACAAGCATTAATCTGTTTTCATGCTTAGAAAATGTTATCATTATATCTGTAGCCAATCACTATCCGTAAAATCATTTTATGTACAAAAACTTGTTTCGATACCCTTGGTAACCTTATTTTTGTGTAACAAACGAGAGCTGGCATCTGTAGTTCCGCTCATCGAAACAGCGCATTTGCATAAGTTTTACACAAATTGCCTTTTAATAACACAATGGCTATATTAAGAAATTTAAATATGACTCGTTATTCTCACAATAGCCTTATCAAGTGTGACTCCAGTTCAGACATTATTTGGATGACATACATATACATATGTTATCTTTTGAAATGAATAGAACTTTTCTCTCTTGACATTTGAATGAAAATGTTATAAAAACAAACCCAAACCATAAAACACACGTTGTATCTTCTCGCAAATCCACACGTAAGTTAACACATCATTTAGTATGACCATCCGTTTTTAAATATTTGTATAAGTTATCTGATCTCGACTTAGTTATAGGAAAAAAAGAGACAAAACTACATTCTCATAATGGAAGATATTTCCTGGAGTCTTTAAGACTACAATATCTTAAAACCCCTTTAAATATGTCATAAAAATGTGCTTAAATTAAAAAGGATATACATTTACAAAATGCTCTTTCGATAGGACGGAAACAAAAACGGTATGTGACCACTAGCTACAATTGGTCTTCACCGGACCTACCTAAACGTGCTTAGCAACACGCTATTACGTACACATATATCCTATTTATTAGTATAGATACAGTATATGTAAAATCCTCACAATTCTTCAGTCTCTGGTACAATATACTTGGCGAAGTACATCAATGTCAAATTATATGAACACTTTGAAATTCAAGTCTTACATGATTTCAGAGGGAAATGCACAGGTCGATATCCTCAGTTGCCACCGACATGTCTTTTTGTTACTGTTTGTTAAAAGTTATAAGTTGTTCTACATTCTAGCATCAAGATCAATGCGTGTTTACTGTGGCAGTGGCAACAGCTAGATCTATTGTGATATAACTAACTCCTCCATTCACCAAAATTTTCATGGCGTGATAACATTGATCGTCTTTCATTCCATAAACCTTCCTCGCTTTCCGTTTGATCAAATTTTCCTCAAATATAATACACTTTCACTCCTTTCAACTACAATATACAAAGTACAAATGCTACCAAATTTGCCTAGTTCTCGCTAGGCATAAGGCAGTTTCTCTTCGAGTATCGATAAAATCCATAGATTCTTCGTAACGAATACCTCTATGTGGTGTACATATCATAGACAAAATACCCATGTGTTAGAACACATTTACATATTTCTTTTATGTAAATACAGACATTAATCAAATACCTCAACTGTATATCCCCATTAAGCCAAGATTCATCAACAAAAGGTAAGCAGAAACCACCAAGGTTTTAAACAAATTATGAAGAAGAAAAAAGAGGATAAAGAAAAGAGGTAATTAAAGCTTTCTATTGACATTTATCTATGAGAGTTATTACCTAACTGTCTATATGTGCAAAATATGTGCATTGTACATACGTTTTGAGAAAAGAAAATTTAAAAATAGCAAGCACCGAGAGGGTGGCTTTCAGCACAAAATGGCCAAAGTTGTTCATGGGATGGAGCCTCTAAATGCATCTGGAATGTTTGAGATTTCTTCTGCTGTGGAACACTCAGTGGTAGAGTTTGAGCAAACTTTTCATTTTCATACTCTGATTTTCACCTCAATCAAATATGCCTATTATCGTATTTTGGCCACTTGTCCCTCATCAATATCAGTAATACTTCAAATTAACTTCTCAATATAACTTGATTACTTTTTCTTATTATTATACATACTGGTAAGTTAAGAACAGCATAGAACACAGAAAGTCATGGAAGTAATTCTGATATAAGAATAGGGATAATTCTATGGGAAATACAGAAACTATAAACACTTCTTCTGCACTGGATACAAAAGGTTTCTTTTATATAGCTGCCCATAGTTACTGTTAATCTTTTTTTGGAAGATTCTGAGACACAACCAGTCCTTCCCTTCCCTCACAACATCTACCGGTATCTACCTAAGTACACTTGGTACTGTCTTTGTTAGCTACTTCTTCTATACACACTGCATGTAGAACTCTTGATATGCTAAGCGGTCTTCCTTTCCTATCGCGGCAGATCCGTCACATATTGTTCGCTCGGCTGGAGTCAATTAAAATATAGTGTCCAGATGGATGTAGCAGGTCGCTTCATAATATTCGCTTATTATTCTAAAAGTACATCTTTCTGCATCGCTTGAAATTTGAGTGCTCACTCTCTCCACTCAGGCAGTTCTTGTTCCTATATTCCTATGGCAGCCAGTGTAGCAATGGTAGTGATGTTGCTATGGAAACAGCTTTTATTTTCTCCATGGAAACCTCACTTGACCATTTTGTGTCCATAGTGTTGCGTTACACCGTGCGTGCTCGAGGGCTTCTTTGGCAGCTTGCCATTGTGAGGTAGGGTGGTGGTCATAGGCTTCTTAGAGTCCCTGAAACAATGCAACCACAATGTTTCTGGTCAGTTTATATCAGGGGCTGAGTCTAGCTTTGATTGATAACCTTGTCAGTTAATATGAGATTTCATCATTGTTTCTCACATTATTATAATTTTTTGAGAAGAGGGAAATATTTGGCTAGAAATGCAGGATATGCTGTACATGTGAAGTATCATGTTGGAACCCTGTTTGTACATTTTACTTTTCATTTTTTTTTATTCTTTATTCTTTTTTATTGTTGTTGCTAAATCCACTCTTTTAAGGACTGCATGGCACTTCTTTATGCATTTGTTAAAACTAAGATAGACATTGTGGTTGCATTGATTCAAACATGGACAACACAAAGAAGATATCTGATGCTTGATAAATTCTTGTAAGCGCCGCAAATCGGTCAGTGTTGAAATCATTGACGGGATATTGATTTTCCAGATTAAAAACCAAAATTTAAAATTGACATTTGGAAAACATGCACTAAATACTTTGATAGGACATTCTTGACACTTCACACATTACCAACCCTGCATTACTAAGCCTAAGTATTTGCATACACCACTTATATCGATTTAACAGGGAATATAATCTTAATCAACAATGAGTCGTTATCTTAGAAAGTGGGAAAAGTAAAGAAACATAAGGGCAAAAAACTGTTTTCAATATGTGATTCATTTTAATGAAAAAAAGTTGGGATCCTGAGAGCATGATTGCTCAGTATATATATATATATATAATCTACATAGCAAATGAACACATGGTAAAAATAAATTTTAGAAGTAAATGCTCCTTCTGGTACAAGAATCATGCAAAAAATAAATAACCATTCAGGAATTTACAAATCCCTAACATAGAAACATCATTCAATATATATGTACAACTCAAAACATAACAACTATTACACATGGGCCCTGTGGGGCCCCTCTCATGATTATTTACGTATGTCTTTCTTCATCACATTCGCTCACTATCTCACACTTATCATAAATAAGCATAAGCAGATCATTACTTATCACTCACACATTCGCTTTTCTCAGATTTCACAAATGATTGCCTTAATTTGTAAGCGACTAATGAGTCAGCACTATCTTAACTGGCAATGTTCGTAAAGCCAACATTTTCTCACAAAGTCTTAGAAGGCTTATCATATGTAGCCATTCGCTACAGATCTTTTAACCCTTTCACACACTAATGTCTATTCTGGCATTCATAACTAAACATGAGGACGGAAAGCGACACTCACTGTTTCGCTATCTCTGTCTGTTGGCGCTTGTACATATCCACCTGGTTTTTGGGAATCATGGAGGCCAACTCTAGCGAGTCGCGGACCTTTGTGAGAATTTCATAGTTCTCCCGTCCCTTTATCTGTAAAAACAAAGAAGGCAGAATATAAATTGATGGCTGATTCACGGTTACCCTACTAGCTATGATTGAAAAAAAATAATATGCCTATTTCAAATCAACTGATTATCTTGACAGTGACTTTTAACTTTACTCCAATAATTTCTGTTGGACAAGAAATTCTTAATTTTTCTTTGAGCACTCATCTTCATCACTGGTGAATACACTTTGCAGAAAGTTCAATTATAAAGAACTTACCGTTAAGGTGTAAACCTCTTCCTCGCCTTCTTTCCTCCTTTTCGGGCTAGGGCCTACTGTCGTGATCTCTGTTCCCACAACTTTGTTGATGGCTAAACATGGCAAAAAAGGGTAGAAATTATCAATGTGTTGCTTTGAGGAAACTATTACCATTCATCACTATTATTCATACTGTAGGTTTGATTACTGATTGTCGAGTTATTTACAAGTATGAGCCACTTATTTTCTTTTTTAACATCAACATGTATACACTATTACCATCTTGTTGTATTATTATGGGTTTGCTTTAATATAATTTTGTAGGGGGAGAAAACAAAAACAAAACTTTTTACTTACGTCGTTTTTGTGCACCAGTAGGTTCTCCATGGTCGCCTGTGCCTTTCTCTTCACCTCGCCGATCTCGACCAGGACAAGCGCAGATCCTGACCTCAACCGCTTGGCGACCGAGCACAATGTTATTGTGCTCTAAGGTGAAGATGACTTGGATGGGGCGTCGGTTCAACCCTCCAACACATGAAGAGAAGCACATGAACTGGTACAAGTTAGTCACCCACTCCGCTCCTGCCTGGGGTTGTTCGTTGGGGAAGATGGCACTTTGGCGGCCGGTGGCGGGGTCTTCAACATATTGTACCATCTTATGTTCACAGCGGACTAAATGTGATGGTGCTGGGTGGTTCTCATTGTTTTCGGGTGTTGTTGCATGGTTCGGGCACCGTTTGACGACTTCTTGTACGTGTTCTGGCTTCATGTAGATCGGCATGGCGCGGATTATGGATCCGTGAGGGGCGTGCTTTGCAGTTTTGAAGCGCACCGGACAAGTGGTTGCCATCCTGACGAACAACTTCTTCAGCATTTCTGAATACTGGAATATAGAAGTTACGATTTAAGTTATTGTTAAGATGAGCGCTTGAATTTAATTCAGATTTGTGAGTTAAGTTTTGATGTGTGCAAGAAGAATGAGTAACTCGATAAAAACAATATTAACTTGGAACAGAATAAATTCTCAGCAAAAATATTCCGCCATGAAGACTCACTGATGTCGCTTTTTTCTTTCTGATAAATAAATGTTGCATCAACAATGGTCAATTACCGTTGACATGGTATTAGTTAACAAGTTTATCAGAATACTTCGGAAAAAATCTCCTTCGTAGACGAATACTAGTGGATGAATAAATTATTTCCCTTTCAATTTCAAATTATTAATTTATCTATCTTTATTTCTTTTTACTGAATTTTAATGAAAACTTACGGTCCATGTTGTAGACTTTGTTTCTTTGCTTTGCTGCTGAAAGCTGATTTCGAATCCATACTCCCCAGGATATGGTGTGCTGAAAAGGGACAATCAGACATTAAATTCAAGTTATATCATCATTGTTTCATAAATGTTTGACTGCAGGCATTTTGACACTTGAGTGATACATTTTTCGCTTATCATGCGAGGTATGCAGACACCCTTGTCAACCAGTGACCTTGGGGTTATAAGGTTGTGACGATAGAGGTCACAGCGTAGGCCACTATCTGGTGACATGCCAAGTGTTAATGCTACTGATAAGGATTTGGATCATCTCTGCTAATCTGACCAGATTGTGGTATATAAATATATAGATATAGGAAGTCTTATCTACTCAACAAACCACTGTGTGTTGTACATAAATATAGTGAATCTTCACCATAAATTATCTGCATAAACCATTATTTTCTTTTCTACTGAACTAGATTTTTCAAGATTGTCCCCTTTATCTCATGGCAGGCAAACATGACTAACTGCTGGTAATGCTGGTGGGTGGAGGAGCCTCTTGAGATGTCAAAGATGCACCGAGGCAGATAAATTTAGCCAGCTAATAATGGCTATTGAGATAAGGCAGTCACACCTACTTTTAACACCCCCCTCCCTTATAGCCACCACCAACTACCCACTTCAGCAGTAATCCACTCTTAAACCCTTATACATACATTGGTCATAAAATAACCGACATAGGGAGTTCCAGTTCTGTGTGAAAACAGTATGTTTCCCCCTCTTCTACATGTATGTTTTTCTCTTTGCATTCTCAGACATAGAGTGGAAGGCGGGATGGTTGATTTGAACCTAAATTCCAAGCATCACCTCAGAAAGACTAATCGCTAAATCATCATTTGTCAAGCATGTATATTATCCTCACTGGTGACGCCCTTCGACTTGTCTTTATTTTACATACTACTACCATGCACCACAGCCAATGAAATGCACCTTTCCCTATATTTTTTTTGGTACCCCCCCTTTTTTTTTATTAAATGTATTATTTTTTATTTATTTATCTTTATCTTTAGATATAGAATAACTTACTTGGAGGGGACTGTATGTGCTGGTGAATTCATGCCTCCTTGTCCCAGCATGTTTGGTGACATTGACTGCTGGAAAGGATTAAGAAAAGACACATAAGTAAAAAGATGACCACAAGTCAGATCGCAGTTCTATAGTTACCTATGTAATCATTTTGTAATCTAATTACTTAGCTTAAAACCACTCTATATACTGGTACACGTATAATTGATTTTATTCATTTGGTCATTCATTTATCTATGTTTTCTTTTTCAAATCAAGGTAAGGCAAAAACTTCTACCCCACATTCACAGCATATGTCTGTTCACATGTATACCCTTGTGCCTATCTAGCTTATAATCAAACTAAACCCTATTCCCCTGAATTGGGTCACCCTGTGTAACAGTTAGGAGGGGTGTGACCAGCAAAGCACCACCCTCATTACATGATACATCTCACTGAGGCCGGACAATGATCTCACTATTTTGTTATTTCAATTGATCCCTTTTCAGTATCGTTTTCCCGTTCCGGATCATCCACCATTCCAGAGGCCGACCTTTTGACCTTGGGCACACATGGGGTTGGATACCTGTGGTACCGGATGTTAGTGTTGTCATGGAAACTGTTTAACTAATATTGCACAAATAATGGGTTTCAGGGAACAATTAGGGATTCTGAGCACCACCCAGGTTTCATGAAAACTCTCTTTTTTTTTTTGTATCTTGATTGACTATCAAACCGGGATTTTTTTTTCTATTTTTGTTTGTTATTTACTGTCACATGTATCTACTCTTGATTTTTCTAAAACTAATTCCCCTTACAGGTCTCAAATTAAAACTTCCCCTTTTCCATATGACTGCAAGACCGAATCTGGCGCTAACCAGTTTGACACCCGTTCGTTAAATCAGAAGGTTCCAACTCAGGCAGTGATGACATACAGGTAAGGATAGTGTTGCTATGGTAACACAATATGGCGGCTGGTAGGGGTGAAAAACTATCAATGCCCTTACCTGAGTCCCAACACCCCCATCCTTCACCCCACGCAACACTTTCACCACCACAGCACCCTGTCCTCACGTCATGCACTCTCCACCTCATCGCGCTGTTTTACCCTATGAGGGCTGCTGACCATCATGCCCTTTGGTCGTCATGATGCATGAATGCAGTAATGGTGAGTAACTTAATGTATCAGGCTGATCCAATGCAGTTGACTCACTCCAATAGGGTCGGCATGATGCGCCAATGCAGTGCTGGTAAGTCTAAGCACAGAGCTCTGTGGTCTAAGGAGCATGAACCTGAGGCACGATGCGGCCTTTTAAGGGTTAAAGATGAGCACGCGAAAATCCCCCATCTCACCCAAAATACCACCAAAGACAATTCCGCCTACCACCACTAGAGTGATAAAGGCAGGTAAAAATCCTGACTAAGCACCAGTCAGTGATGGTGGGCAATGATGGGGAAATACAAGTGTTACCATGGAAACGTGCTGCTGGTCACGGTGGGTGATGGGTGGGTAACAGACGGGACAGGCCGGTTACCAGTGGAAATTCCCGTCGCCTGTTTCCGGCTTCTAGTAGATAGTTGGTAGGATTCTAGGACATTTCCTGAAGAAATGAGATTCTATCCACTTTGCTTACTTTTTTTGAAACCGTTGAAACATTTTATTTCCTTAGAGGGATAAACGTGCTTCTTTTTGCCCTCACTATCTATGCTCACATCAGATAATTATGACAACAGGCAGAAACGCCTGCATCCATCAACTTCACCCACTAAAAGCACCTAACATCTTCACCACTACCGGTAGAATGGAGTTTGGTACTAGCATTCTCTTCCTGGTTCCAGAGAAGAAAAGACTCATCCTAATTAGACGAGAAATGCCATGTAGATGACAGCTATGTCTTTTTCCTTTTGCTCTCAGACCTGAGTCTGTTCATTTGAGTAGATTCAGTGACAGGCATAGAGTAACGCCCAGTCTGAGTAGATTCAGAGTATTGAGTGACTCGCAGTCTACTGCTCACCTGTAGACAGGTAGGTAGGTAGGAGCAGGGTGGTAGTTATGTAATAGGTTCTCATTACATGGAGGCTGTTTGACGTGTGGGGTACAGTGTTAGCTCAACCAGCTCTGTTCTCACCCCCCCCCCCACCCCAAGCCTACCTACATTTCCACCCCACCCCCTCCCTCCACCCAAACAGCAGATATAGCATATAGATTTGGACTGTGTCCACAATTTTAACTGGCCACTCTCACACCCCCCTCCCCTAGCCCCCAGTCATTATACTAACTCACACCTGCTCAGTGTATGCAGACTGTATAATGCCTGGCTATGAGCTGCTCACTTTGGGCCAATACTCGCTCACCTGCAGACCTATTAACGTGCACTGCTCCACTCATTATATCTAACACTATTCTTTATTCTTTCCTTCGCCTATTCAGTTCATTTTATATTATTGTTTAAACATTTGTTTCCCCTCTTTTTCTAGTTATAGAAGGAATTCGTTCTTTATACTGTGAAAGTTGTATGATACTGGACATGTCAACTCAAAGAATACTTGCCAGTCTATACTTAAATCGTCACCTGATGCAGGGACATCCCCAGGTAGATATGATGTATTGATGACGAGGGGGGGGGGGGTGTCCATTATGAGTATACGGTAATTAAGACCCCCTACTACCCCACTAACTGGCAGGTAGGTGGGCAGGTATGATTAACTCATTAAGCCTAAGTGGTGACCCCCCATTCTATATATAGCGGCTTGGCACTGTGAGTGGCTCGGGAGCAGCTCAGATAATGAAATAGGGATCATTATGAGAATCCGGAGTTTGTATTAACTACTAGAAGGGAGCTAGGTGCGATGGCTGTCCTTTCAGGCCTTTTATATTCAAGTCTGTAGTGTCTTCCATACAATTTATTGTTAGAGGTAGGAATTGAGGCTGGAGTGTTTAGTTTCAATACTGGGTAAGAGAGACATGGAGGGATTACACCCTATGGGTGGCTATATCTAGTACCCCGTAGGTAGCAGATACATGTAGTAGGGGAGTGATTGAAAAAGCAGCATATTGTGTGACATGATGCCCTCTTCCCCCAATACATACACCTGCCTTAAGCACCCAGGGCGCCAAAATGTGGAGACTAAATCGATTTAGTGAATAGCACTGATCTCTGCTGGTAGGCTTACAGTGTGTGCTGGGTAAACTCTTCACTGGTGGCATAATGCTTTAATGCATCATGCCTATGTGTCATGATACATGAATGAAGCTGTCGAGTAACTCGCCAAGTTAATGTTCAATGCCAACCCTTCTGGGTCGATACCCACCCCCCCTCCACTCCCCAAGGGTAGCATGATCCACTAATGCAGTACTGGTGAGTAGATTTGCCAGTGCTGCATTGGTGCATTATGATGACCAACATACATGAAAATTGAAGGAAGCCCTTCAAGGCTTGGTGGTGGGTGGGTGGGGGTTCCAACATCTACCTGTTTAAGTACTGAGTAGTTCCAGTATATAATGGGGGTGGGGGTGGGGGTATGCACCTCTGTCTATGCTGGTGCCATGTAGCCGCGACAGACGGACTGACCCGACCCTGGAGGAAAAATGTGTGTGTGAGTGAGTGGAAGGGGGCAGCCCTGGAGGGTGGGTGGGTTATGTACTCATGTCTTAACACCACATAATTATTACAGGTACATGTATTTAGGTACCACAGGCACATCATTACCAGCCCAAAAGTGCACCTGTATTTATCGTATGTTATCTGGCATTAGGGCAGCACTAGGAGAGGTAACATAATAATGTTTGTAAGGTTTAAGCATTCAGGGGCTAAAGATGCAGGCCCAGGGCTGCATTCATGCATCATAACGATCAATGGGCATGATGCATTAATGCGTTTTCGCCCCTTAAAGGTGTACAATGTATCAATGACTGATGTGTCTGGGTGTACCACAAGGTAGGTTAATTGGCATCGTGTGTCAGACGCTACAATTAATGTGACGTGGTCAATCACTGAATCAGACTCTTTGCCTACAGACTGATTCTATATACCTACCGAACTAGACTGAATGGGACACCTTTGCTGCTGTAAGTGTGAAGATTGATATTGTGGGTGTGAAGTTCTAAATGTGTGGGAAAATGTAGGTGTGAAGTTAAACACTTTGCTATAAGTCCCCAAACTATTATGGCAGCCAAGCAGAAAAGATGCCCCGTTTTCTGCTTGCCCTATCATCAGACCCCCCCCCCACCCCTACATCTGAGACAAGGCTGAACAAGTATATAGTTACTGCACTGTGCACCTGTATTCCCCCTGGAAGGAGGCTTAACTAACCAAGCCTCATATCATCTGTCACTTTACCCTTCTAATAAGAAACTAAATAAGGGACAGGTGGGCTCGTGTCAGCACGCTGTCAGATGTCACAATCAGTAACAATGTAAAGAAAACAATATTGACTAAATGCCTTATCAAGCCTGTCGTCTAGGATAATATTCCTATGTACAAATGAATTCAATACAGCAAATCTATCCTAAGTTACGTGGACATAAAAACCAATGCAGGGAAGGTCAAAACTTTTGAATTTGCTTGATTTAAATGTAGAATTGAGTAGTTTAGATTTACTCACACTTTGGTGATCATGGTAGTCTGTCTGTGAATCGGGTGACATCACAGCCGGGACAGACGCAGGCATAATGGGATTCAGCTGCAAAACACAAAATAATATAAACATTAATTATAGCTAAAAAATTGTCGTTTGAATACCAGGAAATTATCTAAGATGTACCTGTGCACTCAGTGCCTCATATAAATACAGTGGAGGGTGGCATGTGATCTGAAACACATTTTTTCAAGGGCCAACAATCACAAAGGGTTGCAGTGTGAGGGGAACCTTCCTTGGTTTAACGTGTTAACCCTCAGAGGGCAACATGATGCTTGAAAATGAACTTCCCTAATTGTTATGACGAGTCTTCTCAGTGGCAATGCATTGAAGCATCATGTCGAGCGACTGACCTCCAGAATGAGTATTAACTCTATAGGGTCGGCATGATGCATGAATCCAGCCCTGGCGAGTTACTCCCCATAGCTTTATTTATGCATCATGACGACCAATTCAATCAGCATGTGGCGCTAAAAGGGTTAACATGTACAAGGGCATAGCGGCGTGGGAAGGTAGGCAGCATGCCGCTGTACACTGGTGGTGCCAAGGCTGAAGGAGAACAGGCAAAATAACCTTGACGACAACATGTCAACAGGCAGGCTATGCCAAGGTTGGGGTAAAAGTCTGTAAACGTTAAAACTAATCTGTGAACTGTATAGGATGACTAATCCTATAACCGGATTCTCATTTTCAAGATACAAAACATGGCAGAACGTTTTCCCCAGACAATTTCTCAAGCGCAAAAAAAAAAAAAAAAAAAAAAAAATCCCATTCCTTGCACCCCACTCTACCAATCCCCTTCAGTATTCACCTCTATGACCTCCAGTTCTCCCCCATGATGATGGTGGTTCTGGTGGTGGTGGTGGTGGCCAGTTGTGGTGCTTCCAGGGGTGGTGCAGCGTCCTGTGGTGGTGCTAATGACACCCTCCATCTCCTCCACTACTTCCTCCTCTGCCTTTACCTCCAGGTCCTGCTCCTCCTCCAGTTCCTCAGCGATCACACTCCAGGGCATGTTAAGGTCGGTGAGTAGGGAGAGTTCAGACAGGGTGGTGGCCGCCGTGTAGCCTGTCAGGATCATGCTGCCTCCAGGGTCCCTCCTGGCCGACTATTGCTCCAGCAGCTGAGGCCTCCTCCAGTAACACCCCTTCTCCTGTCCCTCACTATACTATGACGACCACTGATGCCTGATCTACCCTGCCCACTACCTGCCACCGGGGGGGGGGTGCAGTAGTGTGCACAGGCGGCGCTAGATGCTGGGAGGGGTTCACTGAGTGTAAGTAGTACTTGCAAAGTGGTCTTTGCTCCTGGTCACTTTATAGGGAGTTTGTCTTTGAAGTTATATTTCCTTTCCTTTCCACGTTAAAACAGCTTCCCTCCTCCTTTTATCAGCAGTAGTAAAACAAGGCTTTTTGAACAGTCAAATCCAAGTACTCTGTTCCAGTTTGAATCCTTGTTAAAGATGTCAGGAGTGCCTCACATGCCTTCCTTCTGCTGAGGGAATGTTATGTCCATTTCTGTCTTGTTAATATAGCCTATAGATGTGAATGATGTGAGTTATGTGCCATGTGCAGTCTTACTCCACATCTTCAGTGTAAAAGAATATCATCAGTACGTCCTGGAGAGGCTCCTACCTCAGTATCAGAGACCTAAGTGTTCACCGCCCCATGGAGGGGCTACACTTTATATACACCTACACAGTGGTTTTCTCCAGAGCTGGAGCTCAGGTGAGTTGTGTCCGGGTAAGGCTCCCTCCAGGTGTGAACTAGTCAACTCCCCTCTCCTCCTCCACGGTCCCTCCATGCACTCTGCCAATATTAGCTCTACCAACCTATGTACATGGCTAAGGGTTGTGTGTGTGTGTGTGGGGGGGTCGGTTGTGTGTGTTGAGGGAGGGGGTGACCAAGAGGCCTGAATACCTTACGGCAGGTTCTATAGCATCAGGGGTAGCCTCATTAGCATATTTGATTGCAAGTTTTTTTTTTCTTGTATCCTGATGATGAGAGGAGGGTCCTGTACCCACCCCCCCCACTCTTCCTACCACCTGTTGTCTCTGCTTCCTCCAGTGTGTGGGTCTATAGAGGTGACTCTGTGACACCACCCATCACTTTAAATCATAGGCCTACTGAATCTCCCTTAATGGTTGATGCACTCCAGAAATAGTCCACATGATGCACCAATGCAATGCTGGCGAGTAGACAAGGCAGCATTGCATTGGTGCATCATGACGACCAAGGAGCATGAACCTTAAGATACCATGCTGCCCTTATAGGGGGAGATGGTGCTGGGGTTTCCCAGTGTGTGTCTGGGTGAGGGAGTGAGTCCCTGTGGTGGTAGTGCTATAGGTGTGCAGCAGGTGAATGAGTTGCTCTATGAGCTGCTCTCTGTCCAACAGTGTGGTTATTGAAGTGACACTGGTTTAACCTCATATGTGTCATACATAGTGTATGGATGGGATTATGACACATACATGTGCTATATGGGCATCGGGTAGTACCACTAAATCCCTTTGATATGTAGGTCTATATACAGTCAGGGTAGTCACGGCGGTAATTAAGCACAGGTGTGTGGATATTTTCTTATAATACCGTGTATTAAGTAATAGAGAAAAAGTTGTACAATTTTCGATTGACTGAACCCCTACAGCATCATAAAACCGGGCAATAACAGATTTCAAGATCTTGTACTCCATCTTAAGTACCATGTTCTCTCAGAAGGTGCCCCTGCAACATTCTGTTACAATTTTTTTTGAGTCAGAAAATTTCTTTTTTCCCCAAGTAGGGTGGTCTAGGCCTACTCAACCTCCCCTCTCTCCCTCCATTCAACCCCAATAACACCTCCCCCCCCCATTCCCAACTCCAACACACACAACCCAATGCCAATCAATACACGTGGATACCTGACAAACATACACGGTGGTGCCAAACCAAATCCAACCCGAGACAATTTCCTTGACGTGACGTAACACCTTAATGGTGCCGTGACGTCATTATCACCACTGACGACCTAACGATAGGGATTGGCTGCTTTAGTGTGGCAAAGTGCTAATAGAGGGGTATGTGAGGGTTGTTTGTGGTTCGAAGACAGGGGTTTATATCCAATATATTGTGACAATGTTAACCACTACACTTTGTCAAATCAATCACCCATATTGAACTCCTGCACACCCCCCCAGAACCCCCATTCCTCAAATCAATTATCTCGACCACTCAAATTTGACGTAAAATTCGTAGGGTACATACAGCAGTTGATGTCGAGTAGACTGGCTTTCATTCATCCAACTTTTCTCCCAATTTTATGACTATGACTGGTCAGAGTGGGGAAGTTTTCAGGTATAGCTGAGGCTGCGTGTGTTGCTATGACTACAGGACGCCGTTGCCATGGTCACTTGTGGGGCTGGTATCCAAGGCCGCTGTGTATCCGGAGGGCTATGTAGACATGAGGGGCAGGTGGTGACAGGTGGTGCTAATGTCGTTATCTTGTCTAGTTTTTACCCCCCCCCCCACCCCACCATCTCATGTAAACTACTGATTTAGGCTCTTGATTGTTTCTGAGAATGAGATGAGTACCCCCCCCCCCCCGCCTCCTTATTTTCTGTAAGAATTGTTACCGACCGTATATACCGGTCTGGATGTACCCAATTCGTAGTCAATTGGAGCACAGTACTTACTTTTTCTCACTAAGGTAAGTGCATACCTATAGTGTCATCTCTGTATAGAAGTGAGTGTATTTAGAGTTTCTGGGTCAGTTATAGATCTGCTCCCCATTTACCATCAGGAGATCAGAGACCTTACCCCTCCTGTACCTAACACCTGACATGTGATCTTTTTTTTAACTCTCTAGGGGGCTGCATAGTGCTTTTATGCATTAACGAACTTATTTGCCTAATTACCCACACGGGTAACTTTTCCATGCATTATGTCAAACCCATACACCCGATGCAGTGTTGGCGAGTAGATTCGCCAGGACGGTATTGGTGCATCATGACGACCAAGGAACATGAAGCTGGATTCATGATGTGGTCCTTAAAGGGTAAACTGCTGCCTCTGGTCATGGACCTTATTCCAGACACCCCTCCCCCAAACAACTTCATACATAAACATATGGACAGAGAATACTAACAGGGACCTAGTTAGATCCATGAATACACACTGGTCACCTGATACCCCTCTGTCTGTCACTTCTCTTACCATGGACACCTCATTACTGTGTATGTCTGTGTTGTTGAGGGGGGGGGGGGGTATCATACTCTAATCAGCACACAGTCATCAAGTGGTAGGTGACCACGTGCCCGTGTGGTTGGAGGGAGGTTTCATTGAACCCCCTCGTAATGGTGAAGGGGAAACGAATAGTATATTCTGCCAATTTTGACTTCATTTCTATTTTTCTCCGAAATGCACATTGGCGTTTTATTCATCTCCAATGATGAACTTAATCGTTTCCTTGTTGAGTATAGGAAGTCATCGAAATATATGCATAGATATTATAGGTCTTTTTTTTTCCATTGAAGGTACCCTTGCCTTTGATAGGTGCTATTCCTCTATACTACAGGTATAGTAGACACTACAGGTACATGAACAGACGACTGACTCAATATGATTGTTTGCGTGTGTGTGTGTGTGTGTGGGGGGGGGGGGGGGGGAATGGTATATTTTGGTTACCTGCCACAGACCTCCTCCCCTTCCTACCCTTTTCACCTCTCAGTGTCATTCAGATCTGGTTGAGGTGATCACCCTTATTCCACCTGTGTAGATACATCTACACAAGGACGTTAAGTCCACCTTCATCTGTTACCTACCTGGGTCCTATATACCGTAATCTCCCGCGTATAAGGCGCATCCTATACGCCAAACAAAATGCTGCTGGGTCTTATACGTGGGAGGGAAATTGCCTTGAGTTTGGGGTGCGCCTTATAGGGGGGGTATTTTTACTAAAGAACATTACTAAATTGACAAAAATCAACCCTCAGGGGGCGCCTTATATGTGAAACAGCCCCCCTGTGAGTTAGGGGGGCGCCTTATATGCGAGCTGCGCCTTATACGCGGGAGATTACGGTACATGTAATATGCGTACCACCACCTTTGGCACTGATACCATTGATAACATTAACCTCTTGTTATCAGTTATCAACTTAATGGAATTCTACATAGTCATGCTACAACCATTCTCTTTTATTAAGTGGGCTACACTTGCATTCGTATAACAGTTTCTTCACAACCCCCCCCCCCCCTAAAAAAAGTAGTAGCAAGGTTGCGCATATACTTAGTTTATTGATGAGGTAATCTATTGAGAATTTATGTCGAAAATAGCAATTTGAAATGCGCATTGGTTGTCGGCTTATTGTTTTTGATTCAATACAGAACCTTTGTCTTGTCAGCCTTACATGAATAATAGATAAACACACACAAAAAAACTATAGCAAAATAGCTGACGACTCTAGTCACACTATCTCTATTATAGTGTTATCAGTAGAAATGCACAGAACATATCCCCCTCCCCTATCAGCAGAGATAACATGACGTCATTACGGGAAGGGGGCGTGGTGGTCGAGGGTCATCTACCCTAGTGGCGGATCAGTGAACTAATCTGTGTAATCTCCAACAATTGATTATATATAGATAATTAGTTGGATGCACCACTTAGTGGCAGACAGACAAACTAATACGATTCATCTCCTGTCAGTATGACGCAGGATATTAATGTGGTGATTGACCGCATCTACAGCACTTATGGAGAAAGTTTGATTATGACTTTCCATAAGTTTCATTTCCTACCATTAGAAGTTTAAACCGGTAAAATGTGGACACTTAATTAAAGAAGTTTCCTTGTACTTTCTCAGTCAAAGTTAGACACAGCCTATCCCATAAATATTTACAAATTTTATTATTCAAAGTTTTATAACCAAAAGCCGTTTAAACAGTTTGTGGTCAGTGGTAACAAAGACCTTGGTATTCTCCCACAAGGTTATCTACTAATCCCTCTGCTCCCAAGTTTATGTCCTTGCAGGTTCTTTGAAGATGCAAGAAGTACCAGTTTAGATGTATCCAGGTAAGTAAACCAAGAGGTCAAAGTCAACACTAGTGAACCTTCTTATAGTATTTTGTCAGTCTTTGTTTGTCTTCTGTCACACCCAGCCAACAAAGATGGGAACAGGGGAGGCTGGTCAAGTGGAGGGGTGTGGGAGATGGGAGGGTCTCCCTGTGGTCAAGTGTTCTCACGGGGACCTCCAATGACAACAGACTGGGATGGAGAGGCTGAGACAAGGTGTACACAACATGAAGGGTTGTGGACATCAAAGGAAATGCTTCCTAGAATACAAACACTACCAACTCTTTTGTACTTTGATTTCTGTCTTCTTCTGTTGCGTCTGGTCATCATACCTGCGATTTACATGTATCTACATCTCCTATATCTGAGAGAGTGTCAGTTTTTGATGAAATGTGTATATCAATTTCTGATGAAACAAATTCAAAACCATCAATATCACAATTGGTAGAAAAACAAAAGCAGTCATTACACAAAAATAAACTTGCTGACTTCTCAATGAGTTTACATGAAATTAAGGCAAAATTTGAGGTAATCCCTAGGAAAGAGATACAAATGAAGTTATCAAACTGGACAGCTCTGTGCGTATCGATATGTGCAAACCTGTGCATGATAACAGGTAGATAACTAAGTAGTACCTGTACCTTGTACACAGGTATGGAGACCCTGGAGGCACTCCTCCAGGGTTGTGTGTATGTATGTACGACCAGTGTCAAGTCACATGACAACCGACTCCAGCACATACAAACAACGCCCCCCTAACTAACAAAACTATCACTAAACAACTACAACTTGTTATAAAACAACTTTTTGACAGCTGCCACATTGGGTATTGGTAATGGTGGGTTGTGGTAGTGTGTCTGTTGACAGTTGCTAGTTTTGACAGTTGGTGGCTACCCAAAACAACACCTGACAACCATGTGTTTCTACCAATGACAGCTCAGGTGGTTGTCAAAGAACACCCACACATTTAGAGCACTAGATACCACAAGAACCTTCTTACTCAAAACTTTTAAAAGTTAAATATGACTCAGATATATGTGAGTAGTATAACCACTGTTGTCAAGGCGGTACAATGTCTTATTTATGTGTGTAGGCTAAGAGCTATATGAGTGACAGGTATGAAGACCTGTCAGTCTAATACATAACTTAAGACAGGGGTTATCTAAGGGTAAACAGGTAGGGTGTTTTTGGGGGTATAGGTGTCTTAACTGTCAATTCTAACCCACCTTCCTATTAGTGAAGATAAACGTCCGTGTTTTCGGCTTTTTCATCCAGCATTTCATCTCCGAACGATCCAGGATGCCTGTGGTAACAGTACTCCCAACGGAAGACCAACTCTCAATATAAAAAAAAATCTAAACAAAAACTAACTCCACCCCACACCAAAAAAAAGAAAAGAAATTTTTCCTTTTTTTAAAGGATAAATAGTGTGTTTAGTGCTCCAGCTATGGGTGTGCCATTGGTAGGTGGTTAATATGTGTGTGGACTCTGGGACTGGTAGTGGTGGAGTATGGTTGAAGCCTGTATGGACTAAGATTAAGTGCCACCAACAGCCATGGAGGCCTCACAGACCTGTCCAGGCAGGATCCAACATGTTCCTCAGGTACCAAACAGGACCTGGAGGAGGTGGTCCGCTGGTGGGGGTCGGGGGTAAGAGGTGAGGTGAAGGGGGGGGGGTATTGGTGATCGGAGCTGTACATCGATTTAATGTTGATTCATGGGTCCTCCATGCCCCCACCCCAGCCATAACCCAGGAGGGTCCTACACCAGGTAGTGCCAACTGTCCTAGGTCCCTCCATAGTGCTGTGGGCACCTACTGGAGTTTGGGACTGGAGGTGGGGGGGGGGGGGCTTTATTGATAGTGGACATAGTGCCATACTGGCCCTCCAGTGTATTGGGGGGGGGGGTGCCAGTGCCTCATGGCTGCATGGTGGGAGTACAGGCAGGCAGTTTGAGTGTAGGGTCTACTACGACATAACTTCAGCCTGGTCACTCCCAGGCATACAGTCCCTCCAGTGTCCACCTGGAGTTAGGACCTTGTACACCTTGAGAACTCTCCGCCAATACTACATCCATAGTACCAGTATAGGGAACCAGGGGGCAGTGCAATCTGTTTCACCTGCACAGACACTATGCTAACAGTCAATGTATCCACATAGACATGCACAAGTCTTTAGCACATTGACTATACCTACTACATATTTTCCCTGCATCGACATAGACGTGCATAGGTCTTAGCATAGTGGCTTACTAAGTAATACACAGTATGTATGAGTACACATAGATTGCCTGATATTTGCAGAAACCAGACAATCTAAGTATAGATGAGGAGGCCCATGGTAAGTCTTGAAGGCTTGTGGTCTGTGGACAATGCGCAGTCAGCATAACAATGGGTAGTATGACCGTTATGTGGGGTATAATCCTTAACCCCACCATGACCCAATCCTTTAACCCTTTTAGTGTGGGATTGTACGTCATTAAATCATGATACCCAGTTATCAGCACTGATGCATGGACGCAGCTCTGGTGAGCTCTACTCATGCATCATGACGACCCCTAGAGTTGATGCACTTCTGAGGAGTCTGCATGATGCATTTATTGTGACTCACTAGGGCTGCATTCATGCATCATGACAAGTGGGCCATAATGTATTGGAACAATATGTGGCCCTTAAAGGACTATCAACATCAGACGCTAAGAAAACAATCCCCACATACACATAAAGGAAGCCTTTTAACAACCCCCATTGTGCCCTCCCCCACCCCACGCTCAGGTCAATGTTAAGGCTACTGAATGTATTCTTTTATAGTGGACGATTAGTTTTAGTTCTCTGACTCACTATATATATATATATATATATATATATATATATATATATATATATATATATATATATATATATCCATCGTGTGGGTTGTACGATCATAGAGGCAGTGTGTCCATTTGACAATGCTACATGTCCAACAATGGGGAGATGCCAATGCAATGTGTCTCCAAGTAAAAGGACCTTTGAGCATAAGATACAACATGGGTGCTTCCATAAACTGTACATTTCACACTTAATGATATAGCTACTTATTTATCTATGCCCTTTGGCTTTGCTCACAATGCACTGTAAGTGTAATGATAGTAGAGGGAGGGTGGGTGGTGATGTCCAGGGGCGTGGATAAGGCCCTACACTAGGCCCTACGCAGCCTCCCTTATTGTATCGGATGAGGGTGATAAGAAGGTCCTTGACACGCATCATCCATGTATATTCCTCCCAGGCACCTCCCCTAACAACAATGATACTCTGACTGTCCATCATATCTATTTGCCGTATCACCGGTAGTACACTGTATATCTGTGGGTGTTCCGTCCCTCCACAATTGTTAATGTGGTACAGTGTACTACCGGTAGTAACATTAGTAATATGTGTAGGCTACATGTGATCATGATGCATGGACGGTAACACTGACAAGTCTACTCGCCAGGCCTGCTTCCTGGTGAAGCGTTTAGATCTGTTCAGGGGACTTCAAAATCAATGACCACCGCTGGCAACAAATGCTTGTTTAAACCACAAATTTTGCTCTCTTTGTGCGATATTGAAGGGGATCCCACGAGTTGTGAAGTACAGATTGATGGTTTTCATGGTAAAGAGTGTTTTATTTGCAGGGAACCATTAAAATTGAGTATTGGACAAGAGGGAGCGGACCCTAACTAGAATCAATTCTTATTTTGTTTATTGACACACAGTCGAGTTTCTGTTTGTGGGGGTGGGGGTGGGGGAGGGGGTATTACATGAGGTTGGAGGGTGGGTGTTGTGTGCACTTTCTACATAATAATCAGTGCAACTTTCCCACCCAGCACACAGCATACCAAAGCCCCCGCCCTGGAGGTCCTAGGCTGTGACGTCATACAAACACTATAGAGGTCCAGTGTTTAGCCTTTAAGCACACATAGAAGTCTAAACTCAATGACCAACCCACCACTCCCTCCCAACCACCTACCCACCCATTCAGCATGTCCACTATTCACCAATTATCCCCAACTTTTTTTTGGAAAAAATGGTTACTCGTACAAAATTACTGGCAACTTTTCTTTACCCAATCCCCATCCAATAAATATTCACAGGCTCCAGGTGCGGCTTATACTCGTCTTCAAAAGTCTGGGTGCGGCTTATGTGCAGGTGGGGGTTGGGTTTTACTCCATGCACACATATACTATGTAGTATCACCTCTATGGTATATGGCAGTGTATTATGGACGCACCCACTCACATGGGTGACACACACACATACTCCGGTATGTTTACCCTAGCAACAGCCACGTCCGCCTGTTGCTAGGGACGCTATAGCGTGGGTCACATGACATGGGTGGGTGGGAGGGGGGATGGGTCAACGTTCAAAGGTCAGGGGTCACATACCAGACTGCTCCTGAGCTCATTAATATGGACCGTAACTGGATCCACGTAAACACGACATACACTCCAGTCACCCACGTCTTTTAACTTTTTATTTCATTCATTTATTATTTTAACCTTTAGGCAGGGAATTGAGTGCTAAATTGGGATTTCTCAATTAACCCTGGTCGCGAGGGAGTCTTTAGTTTCCATGGTTACGTCATGTACATTTCTATGGTTATTTCATGCCTTTTAGCTACTAAGAGAGGGTGGCAGATCTGTGTCGCTCTTACAATTGGTCTGAATGAACTGAGAGCTCTTGTGACAGAAAATTGATGAAAACATTTTAAAATCGCCACATCTCTGCCCACATGTTAATTTTCCTGTGGAAAAAAAAGGGAGTGCTTGTCGTGGGATTTCCATTGCTAAGTTGCTCCACCCACGTCAATGCATGACGTCATGTGTATATCAAAGGACAGGGAGAGGGGTCAGTGATCATCAATTTGATGAATTCTGATTGTTTCTAAGGCTACAGAGGAATGCTGAAGGTCTATGCATTATGTGATATGTTGGTACGAGAAGAGATGGGGGGGGGGGGTATGTTACATGTTCTCCATGTAGAGTTATCTGCTATGACCTACATGATGAGATATGGATCAGACACCAGGGATGGGCGACTGATAACACAGGGAAGGAATGGGGAATGGGTGGTGTCAACAATATGATCTACTCATGTTGTTATCACTCTAAACATTTACAGGTAGGAGGCTAATGGGCAACTTCATTTACACCTATGGAACAAATCAATTTACATACCATACAAGAATGCCTCCCTTTAGTCAACAAAAAGGATGACATCTTAAAATTTTGTTCAATCAATATTTACGCAGGAAATCATTACCATTCACGCAGGGGAAAACTCTTTTGAAAATTTAAGAATTTTTACAAAAGAAAGAAATCAATGTTCATTTTCTGTTCTCAGACCCAAGGTGACATTCCAAGCATGATGTCTGTGTCCTTTGCCTAGGGAGAAAATCAATATTTATTTTTCAATAAGGCTACTGCTGCCTTTTCCCTTTTATTTACTGCCACACCATCTGAGATCAGTCATCTGTTGGATCCCCATATCAGTACACAGATAGCACTGGTTGTTATCATGATGCCACTGTGCCCCTGTAGATAGCATTCTGTGTTATTTCCAGTGCAGACTGGGTGAGATAGGAGGGATAGTACAGGTGTAGTAAAGGGATTGTGTGTGTGTGTGGGGGGGGGTGTAAGGCAGATACAGGTGTTACTACTACATTGCTAGTACAATGTACCTGTGATCAGTATTGCAGGTGTGTCAATTCATTGTCAGGTGTACATGTACTGCGGAGTACCTGGTGAATTAAACACCCCTGTATTTTAGTATAAGTTCAAATACCTGTTATAAGCAAAACGACTAGGCTACATGTATTGCTATCAGAAATATGCCCTTCATTTATTCTGTTCTGTCAGTTTCAATCTCAGCAAGGGCTATTTTTTCTTCTTTTTATTTGAACATGCGAGTCAAATTTACTAATTCCTTAGATCTTGTTGAGTGCTAATAGTTTGCTTGCAAGAAACATGCAGGGCCCACCACACGGCAAGAAATGCCTACACACTTCTACAAACTGCCTACTTCTATCAGGAAGTACCTGCAATGTTAGTTACCGAGAATGACGTTAGGGGGCGGCACTGTGCTGGACGCCGTCAAGTTGAGTTTACCTGGACAATCAGCACCTTTGGTGGACTTTACACTGAAATGCCATAATCTAACACAGACGTCAGAGTAATCATTCACAGGAAAATTTATAATAATTTCATCTCCCCCCCCCCCGCTCAGGGAAGATAAATTGAGATTAATGCTGACTCATTTCTTACAATTTTAACTGTGTTTGTCTCACAAAATCTCAGCGGGATATTCACATTGAGATTAGGGTGCTGGGGTCCTGGGGTGGGGATGGTGGATGGTGGGGGAGGGGGGGATTACCATAATCCACTGGACATAAATCCCCCTGGTAATCCACAGGTGGGAGACATGGGGAGTCAGGCTTTAAACAACAGGGGTTTACATCATTTTTCCTATTATTTCATTGAAAATTTAAAGCTTCAGACATAATGCCTCATTAAACCCTCCTTCCTGACTCTCCAACCAGATTAAAATCTTTCCACAAAACCTTCTACATCCGATTTTCATTGTTTTATCCATTTATGTAATAGCTTAAATGTTGGGTGTAAAACATTATAGGGGGTACAGGTACCGTTACAAACAAAATCATTGTAAGTGACACAGTAGACGTCGTGTTATGGACAGCTTTCACAGGTAGATCCTATAATGACGGTCTATTGTTCTTACTATGGTACAAACCCCACAAAGGGTGCTCTGGGACAACTGCTAATTAATGACATAAAATGGCCAAACATTGCATAACATATGTTAATAAGTGCGGTAGGGGCGGTTCAATGTAGTCGCCATTTTTTTAGAATTAAAATTTTGAAATTGGCTTACCGGTATATGTTTTATAGAGGGGTTGTATAGATGACAATATCGCACTTGTTCATACACCTAAAGGTCTGTTCTCTGCATACAGGTAACCATGGAAACATACCTTAAGTATGTGTATGTGTGTGTTGGTGGGGTGGGGTACCAGGTTTGTACAGTAGTAGTGCTAACAGATCACGTCATATTGACATACCCCCCCCCCCCCGCAACCCAACATCTCAAAGCACTGACATGCTGCCATGGCACCCTGGGCCCTGCTGCCAAGCCCCATTTCATTTTAGACAACAGAGCACAAGTGATCTTAATACATGTATATGTGCCATGGTTCTGGTGTCCTTTTTCTCCATCTAGATGAACTAAAAGCTTGCGTTTCCATATGGCGACATTGTGGTGACTTGACCCATTGTGTCTATATCATCATTGACTCCATGGGTGAAACAATAGGGCGTTCAAGACAGCCAAATGGGTTACATTTACTATTCGCCTGCAGACAACTACCGGGTACTGCTTTATGCCCCGCATAGTGCTTTAATGTATTACCTGATATGCCCAAGTCTCATTGTATGATGCCCAAATGCAGGGATAGCGATACATTCTGCCCAAACTATGAGGTCGATACAGCCCCAAAGGGTCCGTATGATGTATGAATGCAATCCAGGCAAGTGTGGCTCAACAGGGTTGCATTTATAACATGAATGCATCAAGATAACAAATGGGCCTTTAAAGTGCTTGATACTTATGAAGAGGCTGGCAAAGTGGGGCTTTTATCACATATATAGACACATTCCATTTGCAGCTGGAGTCAGTCTTTGTCATGGAGAGGTCCCACACTGGAGCTGGCTTATAAATTAATGCCCCTCATAATTAGCCACCAATGGTCAGCAGAATGGTCATTAATAACCACAGTAGTAAATGATAATAACACTCGACAACGGCTCACCCATACAGGAGCTATTCTAGGTGAGTATATGGCTTCTGTGCCAGCCTCCATGGGGTGGGGTGGGGTGTTGGTCATTTGATACAATGGCTATTCTTACATAAAGCAAACTTACCCCTCCAATTTCTACCTGAGTCGTCCACCCTTTTACCCCTTTAAAGACCAAACAGTATTTAATCCATGGTGCCTAGTAGTCACCATGATGCATGATTGCAGCCATGGCGAGTTACTCACCTAGGCTGCCTTCGTGTATCATACCGACCCTATGGGGTCGGCATGATGCTCCAATACAGTACTGGCGAGTAGACTCAACAGCACAGCATCCTGACCAAAATTTGATGGCATCACGCCAACCATAGAGGGTTTAACCCAGCAATGGCTCGAGTGGGAAGCCATTTGTGGAGGCATTTAGTGTCCAGTATTGGGACAAGGCATGGGTCGATATGGGGATGGCTGTGTTTTATATGGGACTATCAATCTGGGAGCTGGCAGCAAAAGGTGGTGTATTTCTGTCATTGCTGCTGAGACAATGGGGTGCTGTATAGGGGAGTATTATTTGTGCATATATGGTTTATAGTGATGGGGGTTGGTTTGGATAGAACGTGGTGGGTATGGCAGAGAGAGCTATCACATTTTGTCACTTTGTTGGTCCACAGTGCCAATTGTTGTGATAATAGATAATAATTCTATCAGCTTTATGTATCATTATTCTCACCCCCCCCCCCCATTTCCACATTATTTGGCCTATTGTGCTGGAAACTGTCTCATATTATTAATCCTTTTCAAATACAGTTTTACAAGATATACAAACATCGACAGTATAGCTGTGTCCCTTTGTCTTCTCTGACACATAATGTGTAACACACTTTGTAATGTTTGTGTATTTTGTTAGATACATATATATGTCAAATACAGGCGTCTAATCAGCGTTCCTGTCATCTTACCAGAGTTTGTGACGTCACATGACGTACTAATGACGTCACAGGGCCCAGGCATAATTGTCAAGTTTGGCAATCAGTTGGTTCCCTCACCGTCACCACACGTCACAATAGCATCATAAAACCATTCAATTGTACAATAAAAGAGGTAAAGATGTCACACCAATGGAAACAAGCACACAAGTCATGCTGCTGAGTCATATTTTATGAATATATTCCCTTCAGGGTCAGTTTATCCCCAAAGGATCAGCATGATGCTCCAATGCAGTGCTGCAATGCGTGAGCAGACTCACCAGCACTGCATTGGCGCATCATGCCGATCAAGGAGCATGCATCTGAAGGCATCATGCGACCTTTAGAGGGTCAGTATGAATACATTTAAATCAACTTACCAATTCTGTAATGGTGTCTTGGTGCTGAGGCGGCCCCATGCCTGGCCTCCCGATTTGATACTTTTCCACCTGGATGGATGTCTTCTCGTCATGTTCCCCCTCATAACTGTAGTCGGCAATGTCACGGGCCGCAATCTGGGTGTATTCCCTGGTGAAAGGAAAATTAATCAATTTATTACATTTTTTTTATTATGAAATTGGTTGAGATTCTGTGTTGAAGCGTGTTATCAAATGTTAAAATATTGTTTGAAACTTGGTCAAAATAATCTAATTAAATCTAATTAGGAGGCAAATTGTTTTACACATCTAAAGCTGCGCTTATTAAAGATAGACGCTTAGTTGAGACATACTTAAGGGTGCTTAGTTGAGATTGTTGACTACTGAACCGGAATCTGTGGTCCGGATACCAGTTTTTAACATATGGAGATTATAAATCTCTTCTGTTTATCAGTAAATTATGTACAAAGGCCTTGTGCCACCTGTCCTCACCACTATGACTTCTGATGTGGTCAATGTTATCTACTTCTAAGTAAAGGTAGGGAACATCCTAGTCACATACCACTGAACCTTATCTCTACCAAGGAACTCTTCTTGTGTTTGTTGTGCTGTCATATATGTGTGTGATCTTTGACACTGACGACTCGCCAACAGCAAGAAGAGTGGACTCCTTTAGAAGGGGTCCTGGGAGGGGTGTTGAAATTTATCTGTTTGTTCGCATGAAAATCAACTACTCTACTCCATCCTAAAACTCCACTTCCCAGGGACTAGAAACCACATCACTGTGTGGTTGTTACTACAGAGAGCCACAAATCTACCTTTATTCTACCACTTGAAGGGAGATGAAGGATGGTCCTTTTGAAATCTCCTAGGTTATCATTTCCTATACCAAATATTTACTGAGCACTTCAGGGAATCTCACTCACTTTTATCAATAGCATCAATTGAAAGGATCAAAGACTTTGTCCTATAAGAGCAGTTCAATAAACAGTCAATAAACTGTCACTCCCTATGTATTAAAGCTAACATACATTCTCCCTTTATCCATATGGCCACCTAGTGCAGCAATGATGCTCGATTTTTCTTCGTGACGCACGAATACAACCCTGGTTTAGTGCATGCGCACAGTTAACAGCCACTCTTAGACTACTCCCTGCTTGTTCTAATACATAATTATCTTTTTAGGCAAAGACTATCTTTTTCCCTACTTACACATGCCCATTTCACTGGTCTCAGACAGGCTCATGGTACATGCACCTATTTGTGCAGGCGTTGACATCTCGGCCCGCCGGTAACTAGTCACGTGGAGCCAATCATGGCCCTTCTCAGTTTCCACCCTATACACATTCCCCAATTTACTTAATTCTCCAACAGGGTGCTTTCCTTTTTACTCACCAGCTCTCTTTTTGTTAGTAATTCTTTCCCAATCACCACTAAAAGCTACTCAGAACACCCCTCTTCCCCCATTCTGGGCCCAGGCGTGTGTCGCCCCCTACTGGTAATACAAAGACAATGCCCTACCATGTGACCTCTTCCCAACTTATGACCTTGTGGGACCTTCAAGGGGGCTCAAGGTCAAATTGGGCCTGACGGCTGAATGATCATTGTTTTAGGCGGCCCTGAGCAGGGCTAATCAAGTGGGGGCTGGGATAAGACCCCCTACTACCCAGAAAATGTCGATACATATAGTAACCTCTATGGGGCACCCTCCCATGAAGCCTCTTCTATTTATTACATGTTATACTGCCACCTCAAGGTGGTGACAAATTCCTCCTGGTCCTGCCACGTGTCTGCCTACCCCCACCGTGGAGTAGGATCAGAACGAAAGTACCCAAGCTACTTAACGCTTTTCCATCACTAGAGGACAACTTGTTGGTAAGCACTAGAGTTTAGCTACCGGGTATACAGAGAATCCATCATATTACAGTCATTTTTTTGGACATTAATTTAAAATTGAACTTACCCTGTTTCTGTAACATCTCCCAGGCTGTTCCACAGATACTCAAAAGTCTCCTGAGACATCGGGAGTTTGGATTGGCTCAACGACTCTTGTGACATCTTCTGTTGGAATCTGTGAGAAGAAGAAAACAAAAAGAACGGTTAAAAACACATACACTGACCAAGGTGAGAGAAGGGATGACAAAACAAAAGAACACGAACAGGGAAGTGATCTTTTAATCATGTGCTGGTTTGGTGTTGAATCCATTAATTTCTAATAATTATTATTCTAAACAATTGTGACAATTTGACAAGTGCACAACTGGCAAAACCAGCGTCTTCACTCATGTCATAATACATGTATACCCACTGTAGCTGAAGGGGCAAGTGATGGAGAATGGTTATTGGAAAAACAAACTGCTTCTCACTGGCATATCTAATGACTTAAAATGGATATAAAGCACTGAATACAAGAAAGCATATAGTGGTATCTACATAGAATCTTCGCAGTAGATGAGGTGCTAAGTGACAGGCTGTAGGTGTAACTCTGACCTCCAGGTGTGTATTGCAGATCATGAGGATCCCAAACTGATCCCTTACCTGACTAAGGAATGCACCATGTGAGTCAGCCGGCAATCAACAGGTAACCCCTGCCCACCTCACACCTACACTGGTCTCCGCTGCATGACACATAGGCTCTATGGTCCTCTATGACTCTGAGCAGCACAGGGAAACCACAGGGGACTTCCATATTCTAGATCTTATTGATGTTACAATATTGTATAAATGTGACTACATAGATCTTACTATTATGGTTTTACACTCCTGAAGGTTCTTATCCCACTGGTGAAAGTAAACCAGAAACCAATACCATTCTACACTGGCCTGCTGTGCAGAGGCCCCAAGTATCATTATATACCATAGTGTGGAGACAGAACAGGCGACCTTCGTGGGCCTTATCAGTTCCCCAGGGACTGGGAATGTGGGAGGGCATGGAGGAGAGGGCTGACCACTTAAGTGTCAGGGTTTATGACGGCGTCCCTGTATATGTTATTGTACCTGCTGTGTATGATGCTTTTGGGGATGGAATGGGGATGGGGGGTGGGGGGCTTGTTGAAGTAAAAGGGGGGAACATGTTTTTATGTACTGGAGGAGTAGACTTGTGCTTGTCTACACTTACATCTAACAGTACCGACATATACTACAGGTTTACCATGTGGTCTTATGGTGACACTATCATGTGTGACTACACCACTTTGTGGACAATTCGCCTTGATATTACTGCTATTGGTTTGCACTGAGTCTGATTCAGACTCCTGTATGTATGGGACATGGCCCTAGGGCTAAGCATTAGCCTAAGCCTGGGAGAATACTTTATCTAGATGGGAAGATATCCTTTTGATACTTGACACTTTGAAAATGTCCTAAACTATCGGTAAGATAAGAATACATGTGCTATCATCTCATGTTGAAAAGATAAGGTTGCCTTCCGATCCCCTCCTCCCACATCCCCAATCCAAGTTCAACCCTGAGGTCAAACATGCTGGTTGCAGTTTCGACTTCATTTTTCTAATTCATTTCTTTTTGTCAGGGACTGGCACATTCTATGTGAATGTGGCAAAAACAGAAGGCACAACTTTGCAAACAGTTGAATCTACCATGCCCTACTGCATAGTAATAAGGAGTGTAGCCCCTGCTACACAATACACTATGTGTCCCTATGTAGTTTTAACATTAGACTCCCTGTAAACTGTGTACAGAGGGTAGTTTCCAACACACACATACAAACTTCAGGCTGGGTGGTGACATTGTTAACCTACCTCTATATACAATGTATGTACACAAAGGGTCCCATACTCAACTAATAACACAGAAATAGTCTGATTCACAATCAATGACTGACTTTTCTATACTAGGATCCAAGAAACCGAATCCACACTAATATGTGTGAGTAGGCCAACAGAAAGAAAAGCCCATGAGAGGTCCATGGCCTATTCTTTTTCAAATTTTCACATTATGGTAATCCCACAATGTGGAAAATGGGAATCTAAACTCATGCATATGTTGAAAGGTTTAACATAAGAAGAGCTCTTGTATGCTCAAGGCGGAGACTGGTTGTACAAGGTAAACTTGCCTGATCCATTTTGGGTTGACCATTCTGCTATAGCCACTAGACATCTCTTCTTCCTCATCCATATCTCCGATCATAACTCTTCCTGTGCTGTCACAATACATATTGATATCAGTTCTCAATTACCACATACACACACTCTACGGCAGTAAAATAGGTAAAATACAGGTGTAAAATGTCAGGTAAAAGTGGTGTGTAAAGGTAAGCTGGGTTCTGCTCCTGGTGAAATAGTTAGTTCCAGTGTTGGTTGGGTTTACTTGGGCAGTGGTTTCTTTCTGGTAGCTACTGTTCCAGGATACAGAAATCGATGAACTGGTAAATAAATGCTGTTCTCTCTCTGTGAATCTTGTGTATTGTGAGTGTGTATTCGCAACCGGCTTAGTTTTTTGAAGCACACTCAAGAAGTCCTCAGTTTCAAAGTCTTATTAAGTAGACTTTTTAAAGTTCCTTAAAAGTAAGAGTTATATACATATTCAGAATCCTTTCCCAGCTGTTGCTCCAGGGTGTGAGGTGGCAGTGTAAGGTAGGTGTCCTTGGCCTCTTCCTCCTTGGCATGTACCTGGTGTCTGGCAGTGTAGGAGCCGGTAGGAGGACTGGGTGCACGCCGGTCTGCTGGTCTGGAGGCAACTCTGAGGTACTGGAGGACAAGTTTGGCAGTGGGTGTAAGGGGGGGGGGGGATGAACACAGCCAAGCTGGTGGTAAAATACTCTGGTTAAGACCGGCAGCAGAGACCGGGTGGGAGTGCGTAAGTCGTCGGGGCTCTACGCCAGCGTCTCCCGTGAGCCTTGCAGGTGTGGGCCGGAGTGATGTCCAGATACTGATACTCCTATATTTTGGCAACGATGATAACAGGGCTTGTAAAGGCCCTTGGTCCGGTGGTTTGGAGCTAGGGAAGTGTGAGTAGTGTTCCCCCCAACCTGACTCCGTCTGAGGTTGTGGGAGACTGAATGTGACTTGGACAGGGTGAGGGGAGTAAGGGAGCACAGGGAGCTTGGTGGAGGTGGGGGGGGGGGGGGTAGGGAGTCAGAACTAGGACTCTGTGTAGCCTGTAGTAGGCTATGGAGTGTGCCTACACAACCCAAAGTCCACTGCTAGCTAGCTGCCACTGGGGTCCTATGGGTGGCCCAGGTACTAGTATTAAGGATAGAGTGGGAGGGAGGGATAAGTGTATGTATGGGAGGGGGACATACGGTACAGGTGGGTTTGGTGGGGGGACGCTATTCTACTTCTAACAGAGGCTTAACCCCCCCCCCCCACACACACACACACACATTCCCAGCCCTCCATGGCTAGCCATAAGTCCCAGTTGGGGATAAGGTTGGTTCTGTTGGAGGCCGGTGGGGGAGCCACTGTTACGGGACGCTTGTACACCTGTGGGGATTAGTGTCTGGGCTTTAGTTTTCCGGCAGGGCTGTAGGGGGCACCACCGGCTACTATGCATGCCTAAAGGATTCCCATTCAGTAGGAATGAAAACTTTGATGAAATATATGGAGTAAGGTATACAGAAGGGAGCACTTTGAGCATTTGAGTCACTAATATTGGCTCTAGTAATTTAAATTCAGCAAATAATGGCGCCACGAATATTTTTGTGATACAAATAATGAGCCCCCGCCCCGAAAAAAAAGAGAAGAAAATAAAGGAAACAAAAAAAATAGATGGTGCAAAGAAAAGAACAAAAAGAAAGTTAAAAAATAAAAACCTCTTACATTGAATCAACCTCTCTATCATAGGCGTCAAAATCGATCTCGCTTTTCCAAACCATTGTTGACAGGAGCTCTCGTGGTAGTCGATACTGGTATTGAGACTGGAGCTAAGAACGTGATCCCTATTCAACTATATCTAAATCAATCAGTTGGAGGGATATCACTGATCATGTATTCTAGTGAATGTGTATTCTGAAGGATGTGTATTGTCTGTAATGGACGGCTTGTTTGTCAGTGTGTGACTATGAGGTCCTTCCTATCCCCACAAGTTCTTATATCACATCATAATCACCAAGCCTAACTATTATGAGCCTAAAGTGGCCAATGTGAGAAAACAATATCGCTGTCACGCCTGGTTAAGGCGGCGCTAGGCCGCACGTGTAGACCTAAAGTACAGCGGTGTGAAATCAAAGTGGCGCTCGTCAAGGTGTGAATGGTACCGGCAATGGGAGGTAGGGGGCGCGTCGAAAAAGCCCTGATACACATGACGGCGTACACACATAGAATGTGTGACAGCTATACTATTAAGTACTCCACTGTCAGTCAATGGGTTGTATTTGCATACTTAACTATATTAACGGGATTTGGGACGCTGTGGTTGGCTGGTTTGCCTATGTGGGAGGGATTGAGGGGGAGGGGTTGGGAGATGGGAGATCATGACGATTTCTATGTACAGAAGAATGGATGTGTTTTTACAGTTACCATATGAACTCTAATACTACTATTCGTACGAATAAAAAGGCAGATAAAGGCTATTCAAATGACACATTGGTTAACTATAGAACACGACATGCAGTAATGAATTTTCGAGACCGAAGGAAACAGAAAAGCCCAAACACTGCTTCCCGATTCTGTCAGTTGTAAACTAATAAGTCTTAAAATGTTTGGGAAAATAACTTTGCATATTTCAATTAGAACCTAGATTTTTTAGTAGGGAGTTACTTCGCGGATCTACTTCCCACGAACGTATTGGCTTTGTAATGTCAGCTATTCCCCAGGTCACACACACACCCCCCCCCCATCCCCCAACTCCGTCCCTACGTTCTCATTCTAGGGAGTAGCAGTGATGTCATAGAAACGAGCGCGGCCCTTATCAGGCTTATCTCCCTACTGATAAGAATCCTCATGAACTTCAATTATGAAGGGTTATTTTATATAGGAAATGTACTAGAAAAAGGTTTTAAAATCCTTATCAGAAAAGATCTCATACAGCAAAATGAGTTACAAAATCTGAAAGATAGTCAAAATTTGCATCACATGCTGGATGCACTTTTTTCTAACCCTAATATTAGAAAAGAAAACTGCAAAAAGGTTACTTTTTCTAGTACATTACCTATATAATTTGACCCTTTGCCAGGTCCTTAGCAACCAGGGTTCTGCTCATGAGAATCTTCAAGCTTCCAAGCCTTAAAGCGGGTTGGTCATTATAAGATTGCGTGTGTGTGTGTGTGTGGGGGGGGGGGGGGGGCAAACATGTCTTCCATTTCAAGAAAATGACCACACCCTATATTAAATCTGCCACTTTGACGATCACCAAGGTATCAGTCCCTATCATTTACGTTGTGTGCTTATTATCACATCTCCAGCGTTATCTTAACAAGTCTGAAATCTCAATGACTTTGAACTGACGAGAACATTATCTAAGTGGCGTGAGCAGATTATGGGCCCCTTCACCTTGCAATGCCCCTACACTTAGGCTATCATTTTTTCATTTAAATTATTTTATATCATTATTAACATTTGGTGTTACTTGATTTGGTATTGTGGTATGATGGGCTACAACTCAAGGACATTCCATTGGTGAATTATGGTTGACTTCAGGGTCAAAATACAGAATTACCTCCATGCTCAACAATCACAAAGGAATTTGAGGAATGTTGTTGAAATAAATATTCTGTTGGTCCAGAAAAAAAAAATGAAATAAAATAAAATAAATATTCTGTTGGTATCTCCACAAAATAAAATCCGGTTTCGCAGTAGGCCTCTGAGATGGCATATAGGGAACAGAGCCATTCCTGTATGGAGGTGGCCATCTTGAAATCAGTTATGTAACTGGCCCAAACGGCCATCCACCCACAGAAAACAATGGGAATTGATAAGACTGATAAGCTGCCCCTGACTCTATCTTAATCACCTTGAGTACCTGTCCATTGTTTTAGGTGTGATTGGAGGGGATTAGCCTGATAGGGAAACAATGACTTGGTTTTACTCAGCCTGGATTGTATGTGCCCTCTTAGAAAACTTTTTAAGTTTAATTTCTCTTGTATTTGAAGTACTTAGTCTATATAAAGCTTATATTGTTTAAGTTTAAAGTATTTGCTATCCAATGTATAGACTTCTAGAATATAGCCTAATATAGAAGGGCCAACCAAGTAAACTGTACAAAAAGTCCAACTGCTGATCTAGCCCCTGACTACATGAGCCACCTAGCTAATTTGTTTGGTACTAGCAATGGCTCTGTTCCCTATACGGCAGGTATTAAGTTACCGTAATACCTCGCGTATAAGGCGCATCTTATACACAAGGATGCACCCCTGGTGCGCCTTATAGAAGCAGAATTATTTAGGAGAGATTTTTCTCTACAATTTCTTCAATAATCCCTTGACCCATTATTGTGGTAAAATAGGATACAGGAGGCCCTAAGAAGGCCATAGGTCTTTGAATTTTGAAAATCCGTTCATAGTAAAAAAGGTTATGACATTTTTTTATTTTTACATTCACATCTGCAAAGTCTGGGTGCGCCTTATACGCGAGGTGCGCCTTATTCGCGAGGTATTACGGTAGTAGCTGTACTATGGAGTTGGTTAGGCTGACTAGCTTGTACCTACACTACACTGAGTGTACGCTCTGCGCTACGACCGAGGCAAGCCAGGTTATGGAGTTGGTTAGGCTGACCAGCTGCCTGCGTCTACCGACTATAGAACGGTTAGGCCGACCGCAGGTCTCGGACCACCAAAACATTTCTCACTATAATCTATTATAGCTCAACCACCGATAAAACCCGCCTACAATGATTCAAATCGCCCAAAATGACCACAAATCTTTAGATACATCTTTTATCCTTAATCTGAGATGAAAAAAATATAGGTTTGACCAATCCAGTTTTTTTCTATTGGCCTGCATGCGTACCCACCTACATTTTGACCTATTCTGCACCTAATAATTCAACAGTGCTCACTATTTTTTTAATGCCACCCACCAGTGCCTAACCAAAGGGCCAGTGTGTCACAATTTATATTCTATGAATCATTACAGTTTAGTGATTTATTTGATGCCTTATAGCAAAGCTGACAATAATTTCCACACACTAATATAGACCAATCAGAGGCCACCATCTCTTAACTGCCTACATTTACTGTATGATCGTCGTCACTGCGGACCTCTATGGTGGTCCGAGATCTTAAAGGAGGGGGTCAGGACTAAAACTTACCCCAAACACTACTTATACAAACTTTTAGGTGTAATTCATCAAATTCTAACTTGTGAGGTGCCCTGTGAGCCCCTAAACTATAGACCATGGAGGTAATCGATGCCCTCGTAACCCTGGAAAATGGTCTCTTTTTCAGGCTGTTTTCACTCTCCGACACCCTATACATGTTTAACTTGTTTTCTCAAGAGATATTCAACCCAGGACCCTGAAATTCAGCACAGATTTCGTCCAGGTGGTCTCCTACATGAAACAACTGCTTTTTCTAAGCTTTGACCCCTAGATTGTACATGGAGTGTTGAAATATTATGCAAAATTGACAAAATGTGCACTGAAAATAGAGATATTTTGACATTTTCTCTATTTTTTCTGGATTTATTCCTTATCCATGGCTGTTTTTATGTTATGTCCATATTCCCAGATATGTTAGGAATGACTCTGTAAAATATTGTGATAAAAGCTTTAATATTTACTGTTCTATGACTTGAGCAAGGGCTTGATATTAGACAATGGAGCTGTACACCGTCTATCGGCAAGTAGGGCCTGAGTGTCCTTCAATCCTACATTCTGTCAAATATGCATGTCATTAGGTTATAAAAGCCCAAAGAGGGCATTATTCAGCATTTTTGCCCACAAATCCTTGAATTGATCCATCCCTGTAACTCTAAAAATGTGGTAATGTGCATAGAAAGGCCTCTAAGGCAGAATCAATGAAGTCCGCAATAATACCAATAGTCCTACAGCCTGGATTTTCTCCATTTTCCATACTTTTCATGCAAATTTCCACCTTTTTCAGCATTAACCTATCCAAACTAACCAAATCCAACTAAGAAAAAAGCTTTTTGAGCATTTCCAAGCTATTCTGGCTAACTGTCATATCACCACTTAAGGTCTCGGACCACCAAAACATTTCTCACTATAATCTATTATAGCTAAACCACCGATAAAACCCGCCTACAATGATTCAAATCGCCCAAAATGACCACAAATCTTTAGATACATCTTTTATCCTTAATCTGAGATGAAAAAAATATAGGTTTGACCAATCCAGTTTTTTTCTATTGGCCTGCATGCGTACCCACCTACATTTTGACCTATTCTGCACCTAATAATTCAACAGTGCTCACTATTTTTTTAATGCCACCCACCAGTGCCTAACCAAAGGGCCAGTGTGTCACAATTTATATTCTATGAATCATTACAGTTTAGTGATTTATTTGATGCCTTATAGCAAAGCTGACAATAATTTCCACACACTAATATAGACCAATCAGAGGCCACCATCTCTTAACTGCCTACATTTACTGTATGATCGTCGTCACTGCGGACCTCTATGGTGGTCCGAGATCTTAAAGGAGGGGGTCAGGACTAAAACTTATCCCAAACACTACTTATACAAACTTTTAGGTGTAATTCATCAAATTCTAACTTGTGAGGTGCCCTGTGAGCCCCTAAACTATAGACCATGGAGGTAATCGATGCCCTCGTAACCCTGGAAAATGGTCTCTTTTTCAGGCTGTTTTCACTCTCCGACACCCTATACATGTTTAACTTGTTTTCTCAAGAGATATTCAACCCAGGACCCTGAAATTCAGCACAGATTTCGTCCAGGTGGTCTCCTACATGAAACAACTGCTTTTTCTAAGCTTTGACCCCTAGATTGTACATGGAGTGTTGAAATATTATGCAAAATTGACAAAATGTGCACTGAAAATAGAGATATTTTGACATTTTCTCTATTTTTTTCTGGATTTATTCCTTATCCATGGCTGTTTTTATGTTATGTCCATATTCCCAGATATGTTAGGAATGACTCTGTAAAATATTGTGATAAAAGCTTTAATATTTACTGTTCTATGACTTGAGCAAGGGCTTGATATTAGACAATGGAGCTGTACACCGTCTATCGGCAAGTAGGGCCTGAGTGTCCTTCAATCCTACATTCTGTCAAATATGCATGTCATTAGGTTATAAAAGCCCAAAGAGGGCATTATTCAGCATTTTTGCCCACAAATCCTTGAATTGATCCATCCCTGTAACTCTAAAAATGTGGTAATGTGCATAGAAAGGCCTCTAAGGCAGAATCAATGAAGTCCGCAATAATACCAATAGTCCTACAGCCTGGATTTTCTCCATTTTCCATACTTTTCATGCAAATTTCCACCTTTTTCAGCATTAATCTATCCAAACTAACCAAATCCAACTAAGAAAAAAGCTTTTTGAGCATTTCCAAGCTATTCTGGCTAACTGTCATATCACCACTTAAGGTCTCGGACCACCAAAACATTTCTCACTATAATCTATTATAGCTCAACCACCGATAAAACCCGCCTACAATGATTCAAATCGCCCAAAATGACCACAAATCTTTAGATACATCTTTTATCCTTAATCTGAGATGAAAAAAATATAGGTTTGACCAATCCAGTTTTTTTCTATTGGCCTGCATGTGTACCCACCTACATTTTGACCTATTCTGCACCTAATAATTCAACAGTGCTCACTATTTTTTTAATGCCACCCACCAGTGCCTAACCAAAGGGCCAGTGTGTCACAATTTATATTCTATGAATCAATACAGTTTAGTGATTTATTTGATGCCTTATAGCAAAGCTGACAATAATTTCCACACACTAATATAGACCAATCAGAGGCCACCATCTCTTAACTGCCTACATTTACTGTATGATCGTCGTCACTGCGGACCTCTATGGTGGTCCGAGATCCGCAGATTCTCAAGGTAGGAGTTGGTGGGCTGTGACAGCTAGGGACGGTGGCGCCCTCCCCATGACCCTTCATCTTGTACTTTGAGGCAAAAAAAAAATTGTTTCAGGTCATTCGACCCTACCTAGCAAAACAGGGCTGGCCCTAGAATTTTATTCTTCACTTTTGAAGAAATCATACATTTTTTGGCTATTTTTTAGACAATCTAGTCTTCCACGAGTCAATGTGAGTCACATGACGCATCGTGTGTCTTTGTAGCAGTTAAAAAAATAATTACCCCACCTAATTTTTTTTCAACTTGTTACCTGAAACACACAACTTTTTTTGGCCTTAATAAATGTCTATAGACCGTCATTGATTGATGTATAGAGACCCCACAAGTAGTGCTTACTTCTATAACTATTATATCACATACTTTTTATCAACCTGCATACTTGTGGTCTCCTCTTTTCTTAAACATGTCTTTAGTATTTATGTATTTGCGACGGGTACTTAGAGAAAAGGGATAGATCATTTGTGACTGAGACTGAAGGTCTGATGTAATTATTAAACTTCTAATGAGAAGCCGAGTTCAGTCGTTATACGCCTCAGGTAAACGTTGAGAAAATGTTAAGAGGCGATTTCGAGAGCGCATTTTTAGTGTCAGGTATAATTGTAGGCAAATGCTATTAGGTATTGAGTTGTACGGTAGTATTTTCAGTACACCTGATTAGCCAAACATTTTACCCGACCTTTTCATCTAGAGTTCAACATTTCTAGGTTACTCTATGGCAGTTGACCAAAAGTTGTTTTCCAGCTACCACGCGAGTAAGACACAGTCAGAGGAGCCTGGAGTTGGCACTAATCACTGAACTGGCAGACTCCCCATGGATCTAAACCTCCAAGGTCAGCACAGTGTTTTAACACTTTAACATTTTCGCCAATATGATGTAATACGTTCAAGAAAGCAGAACCTATAGAAATCTAATTGAAATCTTTGACCCAGGAATTGATTCTGTAGGTATGTCAATCTGAGGAAAATCTGAAAGCAGACAAATTTCTACAAAAAAAAAAAAAAAAAAAAAAAAAATACTCCTGCTTATACACAAACCCTATGCATTCCAGGGTTGATCCACTTATCTAGGGCACTCGCGATGCAGTAACAGAGCACTGGCGAGTTACTAGCCTACACTGCATTGATCATTCAACACTACAAACTATCCCATAAGAGTTATTGACTTGTCTTTAAATGGTTAATGATTTATCCAAGTACAATATAATATGTAAGAAGGGCAGGTTTTAGTTTAACTGCAGGTGACAACAACTTCCTGTAACTGGGTTACTTAGCTTTAACATTATATTCTAAATATTTATGATTTTTATATAAATAATTTGTTATAAATTCAGATCATTTATGGTCCTGTTGAAAATTGAAATAACATGGATTTCAGGAGAATATGGCACGGGAAAATACTATCATCCTCGGGGAAATACATTTTCTTCTTATCGGCGCATTATCATTACATCACATGCCGTCTATTATGTACTTGTGAGAACACACACGATGACATATTTAGCCCTTGAGCCAATATGTTACCCTTTGAATATATTATCTCTCAATGCATATTGATATTGATTCAATTTTAACCTTATCTGTAAAGCCATTTTAATATCAGGATTTTAGGCACCCTCAATATACATTAGCTGTCAGTAACGTGTCAACAGTCAAGTGGGGGCGGGGGTGACTGGTCAGTGTTACCACACCCACTCACCTCAGTGTCTATTAAATACATACCGTAATCCTCAGCCTATAAGGCACACTTTGTGTATAAGGTGCGCCCACTGAGGTGAAAGACATTCTTAATGTGTAGCTGGCCTCGATTTCGGGCAGTGCAATAGTTATTGAATTTTATTTTTTTCCCACAAACAAGGTACACTCTGATTTAAGAAGCATCCGATATGATGCATTCCTGGCTTATACACGAGGTTTTACGGCAGGCAGTGCGGGTTTTCCAGAAGGGGGTGGGGTAGATATGTCTACAAACACAGTGGTCACTCATTCTGGATAGTGGTGGTGGTGGTAGGGGGGGGGGGCTGTGTGCAAACACTAGAGAAAGTGACAAAGAGGGTCCTGGTGAGATTAAATGGTTTCAGGGGGTGGGGGTGAATTTGATAGAGGTCCTGAGCAAAATTAATATTGGGTGGCGGTCCCGTATCGGCTTTGTAAAGGCTGCATTAAACTTTGACATAGGTAATTTCAACCCACCCCCCTCCCAATCAAGTTCTTCATAATCACAAATGACGATATATGATTATCTTCTACCAAACCATGCCAATATCTTCATATCACCGTCTTATCAACATACCATACACTTATGATACATGCCCCCCCCCCCCCTAACACCACTACTGCACACACAGTAATTTGAGGGAGTGATCATTATTCAAATACCAGCTAGATCAGACACCACAGCCTGGAATCACTTGAAGTAGGGGGATGGTCCAGTCCTGGTGCCTATTTCAACTACTCGAATTATTCAAAAAAAAATTATCATCTAGTGAGACGCCTTTGAGTATCTTCTGCCCTGACCACCCGAGTCACTTTTATAGCATGTGGGGGTGGGGTTTCCATTGGAGCTTCAAGTCTTCCTCCTGCCTCCACAAATTTTGGTATTAATTTCAATACCCCCCCCCCCATCCCTGCCCAAACTATTAACAAATTACCACTCTCAGACCCTTCCTTTCACTAGTTAGGTTTGCTATCTGTACACACCCCCCGTATTCTGACCACAACCTACGTCACATGAGTTACCACAGTGATAAAGAGAGTAGCCTCTACATACATGGACACAGGTTTCCACAGTGATAACCCCTACATACCACACACTGTAGCACTTTGAACTGTGATATGAGTGGATATTGTGTAATATGGGGGGGAGGGGGGAGGGCTCCCCCCCCCCCATTATTGATATGAAAATATGTCCACTTTCCTCTAATAATGGACACACACGTGGTGTCCTAACTTTCAAGAAATTGTTCCCCAAAACTTTTTTTGTTTTAAATAGATATACAGGGGTAGACACTAACACTGGCCCAGTGGCCAATGACCAGTAGTTTTGAGTGTGGGTCAGTGATTTTTTTTCAAAACCAACCTTCCTACAGTATCAGGTAGCCAGTGGGCTTTCCATCCACTACCTTAAATTCTCGCGTATAAGCTGCGGCTTATACCAGAACCCAAATCAAAATTCCGCTTATAGAAAGAGCGAAAGTCAAGGTGCGGCTATACGAGATAATTTACGGTAGTCTACTGTATCTTGTAGAAGAAGCCATCATAGCTACAGGGATTCAAGAAGGGCTGGTGAAAATAGTCTTTTGGTGACATTGACTTTGTGACTTTGTTTAAAATCGTTTTTCGACATAACAGGATTTTCCATCTACAAATTCCGGGCCAACAGCTTTAGCTGCGGGCCAATGACTAAAGAAGTTAATGTCTACCCCTGGATATAGACTCTAGTACATCGCAGTACTATTGAAAGAAAGGACTCATCACCATATCAGCAGTCAGCATTTCCCCGTTAAAAGATATTCTGGCCCCACACACATGGGAATTGACCTAATTTACTTTTTTCAATCTTTTACTCTGCTATCATCTGAGTATCCACACATGCTCATCCAATCCCCAATAATCTATAGATAGTAACTTTCAGTTTAGCTCCACCTGAAGTGGATGATCCTTGAGGATTACTCCTGATTATAGCAGTATTATCTGTGAAATCACCTCCTGATATAAACTTAATCACAGTCACCCAAGGGTCAAGAAACCCCTTAATGGACCACATTACCCTTTAATGTGTTCTGCCGACGTTGTCATGATGCAGAATGTACATGTATGTAGTCCTAGCGAGTAACTAGGCATTACTTGCTAAACTACATGCCAACCTCAAAAGCTCCAGAAGCGTCAGCATGACGCTCCTCCAATGCAGTCTGGACGAGTCGCATTTGGTGCATCATGACGACCAGGGACATGAACCTGCCTGCACCATGCCGTCTCTAAATGGCTAACATATCTCACTGGAGATACTAGTATTGATTTATATTTTGAAGCAAGACCCTTAAAACACCCACTTACAATACCCTAAAGCTAAGTTAAAGTTAATAACCCAGAGTCCTAAATCAACAGGAGGTGGTACATTGTGAGGCCTATCTGGTCGTCAAGGGGGCAGCCAAACTTGTTTTCAATAATCTGAGGCTGACTCACTACACTGTATTCTCTTGCAAGGGGCTATACGAAGGTATTAGTAACTACCATTAATACATAAATAAGTGTATATCTAACCCTTAAAGGGGAAATTTTCGTTAGTGTACCTACGACCTGGAGTCCTCCCAGCAGGTATTATGCCACCTCCACAGAGATGCTAATTTTTATTGCCCTGCAGGGGGTCCTGTTTGAAGTTTGGTCTGTCTGGAGTCATTAGGGTTGGGGGTGGTGGCTGGAGCTGCTCCATAAAATGCCACTGACCAGACAACAGGGGATGGGTATATATTGGTGGAACAGCCAGATTTCAAAAGTTTGACAGTTGGGGAAAATAAGAAACCCATTTTCTGAGTGTTCTATTTATCAAAAGTAGTTGATTTTAGCTGTATCTGCCACTTAGGTAATCCCACACATGCTATCCATCTTAGAGAAATTAATATACACTAAGGACATAGATATTCAGGATAGATTGAAATATTTGACCAGAGCTCTTTACCCCATCATATATAAGACCCCCTGTGGGTTCACAGGCTGTTCCGTCCTATTTATACCCTCCCTTCCCCTTTAAGGGGATACATGGTGTCCCTGTTCCCTTGTCCGCGTGATACATCGAACCTGTGCTGGTGGGTCGACTCACGAGCGCAGGACCGGAAAAAGCCTGTTGGGTTAGCAAGATGAGTTTTTACTCACCAGTTGTATCAGTGAGTGAGTGAGTAATAGAGGTTTAACGCCATTTCGACAGCCAAGGTCATATTCATGGCGAGAACTACATTACACAATTTTACAGAGGAATGTGTCAGTGCCCGCGCATTTGTTCACCACACACACATCCTGAGGGGATAGGAAAGAGGAGAAATAGACCATTTTAAGTGGGCTAGGGAGGCCCGCACCAGTAGTATCAAGAAGACGAATGGGAATAATGCATTGATGCGCTATGCGTCCATTTAAGGATTGATGTATAGAGCTCACATTGTCTTAGTTGCTAATTAAATTCCCTCGTTTTACTGGATACATTTTGACATAAAGGCATAATGGTCATCACACCTGTTCCAAGCCTGCAGGTTTTACACACTGCTGGGTGGTGGAGAGGGAGGGTTAGTTTAGGTGGGAGAGAAGGTACATAAACTGCCTCTACCCCTTCCGCTCCCCATTTACTGAAATATAATTGTACATTTGTACCTCCATAAGTCTGATGTCATCACTCCCTTCCATAGTTGTGTGTGTATGGTGGAGCGGGGAGAGAGGAGAGAGGGTAGTGGGATGACATATGGAGTCACTAGCTGCATCTATAGATGTTTTTACACTTCTATCCAACGTGCTGCATAATTTCCTTTCTGAAGACTTAAGAGTATATACTCTCTATTATTGTCATGTTACTATTAATATCGTGCCCGATATTCCCAATAATCTCACAAATAACGTGGACGAACATAGATATATACCCTATGTGATAATGCTAACAGTAATTTGTTACCCTTAATAGATATCCACAGACAGGGACACATGTCTCATCCCTTCAAGCCTCCTTGACTCATTTTGTCAAGCTTCCAGCGCTCGCCACCTTTAGCTTGTAAGGCCAAAAAAAAATAGTTTGTTTCCATGACTCAAATATCTGGACGGTAGGTCGGATTTTTTCTTTTAAATGTTTTGTTTGTTTTGATTTTGTATAGAAATGTATGGGCAGACTTGTTGGATTCTATGATTTAACAGTAAAAATATGAAAAACATAAGAAATGTGAATCTCATATAATACATGATATGAATGACTGTTATGAACTGTATACCAATAGATGAGGTCCTAGATAAGCTCCACGAAAAATTGATAAAAAAATTATGAAAATTACGGGAAAACTGCCTAGAAATCCCCCAAATGTGTCAAAAATTAAAAAAAAAATTTCAGGGTCAGACCTATTTTGTTAGGGTCGGTCGGGTAACTGGAAACAAACCTTTTTTTTTTTTTAAGGCCTAATTTCACTTCACTGGCCACCTCTGGAGACAACTAATAACAGGGACTCTTTGAACTCTTTCAATGCTGCATAACGTATTACGGCAGTATATTGTAATCACTGTGCTGGAATACAGGCCTGGTGAGAAACTCGACATAATTATTGGGCATTATGGGACATTATGTGTCCGATAAGGGGTGCGAGAAAATGGCTCATGTCCACTGGATAAAAGCTCACTGGGATGGTGCTACTACAGTTTCATTGTGAATATGTTCCCAACACTTTATATTTAGCGGGCTCATCATCTTGACCTGTATACAGAAAATGATATGTGTCACAAGTCCCTACCTCTAGCGTTAATACAAGACCAGTGCTTATTCATAACATGGCGCTTAACCCATCAATACGGTAGACAAGGAGTAAAACGAACACCTGAATAGAGGACATGAAGTTGATAAGATAGAAATCGCCTTAAGTGTTATCTACTTTATATAAACTATTTTTCATGTGACAAGGCCAGGAACTTTTTCCATAATAGACTGAGGGTGGGGTGGGAGTCCCATTGTTCAGTGGCAATGTAGAATGAGTAAAGGTTTAAGTTTAGATAAGATTTAACCATGGAGAAGTATGATTTAGCATGTTTCAAGATAATAATGAGGATTCTAGCCTCTTAGTTACTATCTCCTTAGCTACCATTCTGGTACACTTCTTAGTTTCTCAGGTTAGCTTTATTAGTCTTAGAGGAGATGTCTATCTTGAGTCTCTGATATTTTTTATTCTTCACATTTTGAGTAGTGGACGTGGATATACGTGTATCAGCAATTGCAGATGGGGGGGGGGGGTGCACTCCCTATATGTAAGTTACCATGTGCATACAAAACGTAGCAAGAAAAGGAATCATCCATACTATTTGGGTATAAGGGGCGGGTCCCCCGGAGCTGTTAAACAGGGGTACATTTCGTGGCAAAAGGGGAATGTTTCTTCACAAGTTAGGGGATAGCGCGCCCAAAGGGTTATGGTTTTGTGGAATTTTGACCCCCTTAAAGCTAAAGGGTTCAATATTTAGAGTAAGGTATGCACATGGTATCTATAAATTTGAGAGTAGCCCCTCCCTCAATGTAAATGACTGTATAAAGTTCTAAATAGACCCACTTCGCACTGACGGAGGGCTCGTTGGGTATGAGTCATTGCGACAGCTATGGTAAAGGTCATGGTGAGAAAAGTACATTAGACATTTGGATGATGAATTCCTTTGTTCATATGTATGGGCATCAGACACTGAAACACCCAAGAGGGCACAACATACTAGTAGGTGCGAGTGAAGTAAGGCATGGTTGATTCCCAAGTAAAAGAGGTATTTCATTGTTTGTTTTTTTTTCACATTGATTACTTTAAAATGACAGTCTTAATTGACTTGTTGATCGGTTTGTTACCCCAGTAGCTATAGCTATATTCCGCCTATTGGCAGTGCAGTTGGTGAGCACCCTAACTGTGAGATCATTTTGTGGGGTGGGAATTTGACACAGCTGAGAGAGCAGTAGGCGTGAACACTATTCTATTTTACAGGTGTGAAATCTGTGTTTTCTCCACCATTGCTGCAGGCACACAGATAGGGCTTACAGTGGGATGCTTTCTTCTTGATGTACAGGCCTTCCTTTCTTCTAAATATATACTTTCCTTCTTGATTTTACCCTTTTTTCAATCATCTATTTCAATCGGTTTTCATCCTACATGTACTAACGTGCGTTTAAGAATACACCGGGGGTATACTTCACTTGAAATCTGTCTTGATAGACCTATGACTAAATCAATTCTAGGGAACAGGAGTCTGGCTGCAATGGACCTGGCAAAGGGTAAATTTAATATTGCTGTTTTCTTTTCTAATATTGGGAATAGAAAATGATGCATTACATATGTGATACAAATTTCGAATATCTTTCAGATTTTGTAATGCATTTGCCAGAGCAGGTGTAGATATTTTTCATGGGGATTTTAACACATTTTTTTCAAGTACATTTACTATGTACTAGTAATTTAACCCTTCATGATGATTTTTATCAGTAGGGAGATAATACTGATAAGGGCTGAGCTGGTTGTTTTAGTTTTCACGTCGCTGCTGGATGTTTCTCCATTACCTAGTCACAACCTACAGGTACTAATATAGGTGCATGAGATTAAATCATACAAGATTTTTCTGTTTATAAAACAAAAAATGAAAGGAAAAGAACGCAGAAATACCAAAGCTAAACATGGGAAGCTTTCTCTTCTGCGTAATTCTGTGTATTTCCTGGCGGGTGATGGACAAGGGGTGGTGAATACCAGTCACCAACCGCTACTAAAGACAAGGACAGCAGTACCAGAAATACAGAGGTCCACTACAAGTCTACATGGGTATTGTAAATCCAAGTGCATAAGCCGCTGCTTATAATCACTTATAATTTATAGGGTTTTCAGGAACTCAAGGTGTGGCATTTTGTGGTAGTTTACAAATTTGACATATTTAAACTACTAGTACTACTACCGGTAGTATAGTAGGGAATATCCATATTTTCAACCCCGAGGTGCGGCTTATAGCAAATCAGGGTCGGATCCAGGATTTTGAAAGGTCGGGGGCGCCCTTCTTTTGCCCCTAATTTTGGCTAAAACCGCCACTGGTAAAGCCAGGAACACAGGGTGCTGCTTATACACAGGATTTACGATAGTACAATGTACTCAGTGCACAGTAGTAGAATGCCCCATTTTGGCACTAGGCCTGGTAAAATTAGAGTGATGATGTCACACACCTGGGTCTGGGACAGGGTGGGAAAACCCCACTGAAAGTGGTGGGAATATGAGAAGCCTGCTACACTAAAGTACACAGGAGGCTAGGCGTGATGCTCGGGGAGGGTAGGGGTGAACACAGGATGTGAAGATGTTGCAAGAATTAATTAGCTAGGTCCTAGGACTTGATTAAGTGATTTGAAGTTAATTTTACTAGTCGCTAGATCGGGTTAAAAAATAAATACCCTTTCCATATTTCTTGGACTCATGATGTTTTAAATTTTTATATATACATTTTAAAGCATCACCGAGCAGTAGACCTCGTACATAGTAGTAGGATAACCTGTGTAATTAGTGTTGATTAATGACCACGCCCCCCTCTTAAAATTTCAGTCAGGCACAACTACAAGGTTCATAAAGATTGCGTGGAAAAACGCTAAAAAATCGGCCATCTGATATGAACGTGACCTAGATTACATGGGGAGCATCCTTGAGGCTTGACCGTGCTATAACACTGCAATAGAACACAATGACTCATCTTAGATTGGAGGGGCTCACTTGACTTTGTCTTGAGAGAAACTGTAAAAGGGGCAGGGCAGCTGTCACTGTCTGTGACATCCAAAATAATTCAAGATAGCAAATCAGTCACCCTCTTACACAAATATCCCAGCACTAGTTTATAATTATATTGCCCGATCGCACAACATGTCATATTTCTAAGATGCATGACGAGATAAAGAGGGAAAATAACCTGTCTGTCAATATCAATATGCCGGGCGACAAGCCTCCACAAGGCACACAACAGTCAACACGGTCACAAGCATCACAACCAAATGTCAACATCACATCTCGGCTCTATGACACGCCAGAAAATTATCCAAAATACACAACTCTACCCAAAAATTTATTGGCCATAAGTCAAGAACAAAAGCTGACATAGTATGGTCGTCAAATGTATGTGTTGTCAATGCTGTCAAGACCGGGTAAAGTGGCAATAGAGTCTGGACTGGATCCATGTTGATTGGTGTGGTTTCTGTTTTTCGGAAGCTGTCACTTGTCAGTTTCACGTCGGTGTCAGCTGTACTCATCCTTCGATTTAACACACAAGTAGGACTTAATGGTAATTTTTCAAAAAGAGACAAGTACTACTTACAATGGTCTGCTAATTTCGTTTACGTGGAGGGCCGTAGAGCTTTGTTAATAGCCGATATTTCATTTTTTCCTAAAGAACCACTCCAAACGTTGATGTGGGACCACGCGGTTCATCCAATATGGCGGCTTGGTGACGTCAGAGATGTTTACACGCCGGCCGGAGTAAACAACTTTTCCCGCCATAAATCGGGAAAATCTCTCAACAGAAGCTAAAAGATACATCGACGAAAATCCCACCTCTACGGCTATCATGGATGGCTTGCTTTAAGCTTGGAGATTATAATCGTCAATACAGAACAGATTGCATCAGAAACATCGGGTACTAAGTTATTTGGCGCATGAGAATGTCACTTTTATTTTGATTTTTTTTGGGCCACACCACTCGTCAAGGTCGATTTTTGACGATTATACTGTATGTCAACTCGCATTTATCGGCACAGACAATAATAAATACACATTCTTACTGTTGCAATAGTTAGACATTGTGTCCATTACGTTAAAATACTTCAATTTGACTGAAAACACCCTTCGGTGGGCGAGGGTAGCCGTGTTAGAACTTGTTTTCACCGGAAGCGCGGTCTTTTCAAAATGGCTGAACTTCCGGAATCAACATAAACTTGTTTGACAGCCAATCTCAAGTTTGTTTTTTGTGAAATGTTAAGTCACAACTGACTTGATCAAGGGGAAAAGACAGCCAAGATGAATTTCTCAGAGCTGTTCAGGCAGACGAATCAGTTATGTTACTTCTCGCCGGACGGCAAGTACCTGGTGAGTGAAAAACCTTTTGACAGTTCGCCCGGCCTAGACTTGTCCACAGGCTCAGCCCAGGCCCTGGGCCAGGGCCAGGCACAGGTTATGACTGTTTCTGTGTAGCCTGTGCCAGTATGTGGTGTAATTTTCTTATACATGTATGTTGCCTATTGACAATGTTGTGGGCTGCCGTGTGGTTCTCCTGCAGTTGAAACAATATTGAATATCATAATTGATCTTTGAGCCCCTTACCCCCACTCCCCTTCGTCGATTGCAGTCAAAAATTTTCGCGCCCTCCCCCAGCCCCCCACACACCGGAGGCGCAGAGACCACAGTCTTTTTTTTTTTTTTGCTAATAAGAGGGTAAACTTTTTATGCCCCCTCAAGAGGAGTCAAAAGTTTTTATGCCCCCCTCAACCCCCCCCCCCCGTTGATAAATAATGACAATGACCACTCCCTAACCCGGGAGTTGTGGACATTTGCTCGACTTTGCAGACATTTTTCAAAAGGAAAAAAAAAACACACACACACACCCACTCCCATTTTTGATCGATGCATCCCATGATCCAGTGTACTGTAGCCTAATATGGAGATCAAATCATGGAGTGCTCATCATTCAACTTTTAATGGAGGAAATACAGCTGGTAAATCTTAACTTGGGCACCTGCAGTGTTTTTCCCCCTTCAGCCCCCACTCGGGCTTCCCTAGGCCACTTAAAAGGGTCTATATCTCCTCTTTCCTATCCCCTCAGGATGTGTGTGGTGCGCATTATGCGCGGGCACTGACACATTCTTCTGTTAGATTATCAACCTGTGAAGCACGGGATAGCCACTTAGTGCCGCTAAAGTGCTGTAAAACACAAATCAATCAATCAATTCAGCCCCCACTTCTGATACTATTAAGACTTACTAAGAGCGGTTTAATTTTTCGTGCCCACCACCTTTCTCTAACAATTATCGTCTAGTCATGTTCAGGCTGCATTTTGACAGCTTTGAAATTGGATGATAATTGGTACCCCTTCCTCCAATCCACCTCCTTCAGATTTCAATGTATTATGATATAGCCATCCACCCCCCTGTGAGTTCCCCCCTCCATGTGTCTGAGTTAGAAAGCCTGAGTTGTTTTTCTACTCAGGGTTAAGGCCTTAAAGGGTGGCAGACAGTTTGACAGATCGGCGGTTCGCCAGGCCCGGCAGTTTGACAGACTTTTCATGTGATGTGAGACAATTCAACAGGGTGATTCGACAGATTCTGGTGCACTTCAAACCATGATAATATCCCTCACTTCTTATAGAATTTGAAAGGACAAATACCCTAGGCCTAAAAAAAGAGTTGTGTTCAGGTATCCCGACCGACCCTAATTTTTTGGCCCAACCTTAATTTTTTTTTTTTTTTTTTTTTTAGAAAATTTTGGTAAATTTGACCCAAAGTTAAAGAAAAATGTAAAAAATGTCAATATATAGGCATGTTTGGTATCAAATTAAAGCCTACGGTCTCACAAATGTTACTAACAACTATTTTTTGTAGTTTTTTTTTTTTTTTAATTTGGTCAATGAAATATGATTTGGTTAATATGTTTTCACAGTTTTCGGCATCCAAGAACTTAAAAAAAAAAAAAAAAATCTAAAAAAAAAAATCCGACCTACCTACCCTAATTTTTTGAGCATGTTACCTGAACACAAGATTTTTTTTAGGCCCTAGTGATACGATCCCTATGCCGTAGAATCACAATAAAGATAATCATTTTAAGAGGTTATTTACATCTGTCCTTATTTACCGTATGTCATGTCGAATCATCCTGTCGAACCCCCATCTGATGAACCGTCTGTTACCCCAGGATTTAGCGTGTTAGTTATTGCTTTTCAAGCCTTTTGATCTAAAGAAAGTTGTCAACCAACATTAAGACTTTATAACAGTGACCAGAGGTTTTAATCTTTCAGGCAAATGCCACACAGTATCGGCTTGTAATCAGAGAGGTGCAGACACTTCAGATTGTCCATCTCTTCACATGCTTGGACACCATACAACAAATAGAGGTATGTTTAGGTCAGAATAAAGATAAATGTATACACCTACGTACATATGCGACTTTCACGTCAAACTGTTTTACTGGGAGGCATAATTTCTTATCCATTTACTAACGATCAATTGTTTGCATATTTGAAATGAATATAATATATCCTGGTAACGTCAACACTCAAGCTATTTTGTCATCATCTCTTTTTGCATTCTTTCTTGTGCTGGTTGATAGATAGGAATTATATAGGCCCGTTTTGTCAACGTGCAAAATAGAAATACCGGTAGTCAGTTTTGATTTTTAAAATAAATCAATTTGCCTTTCAGTGGTCACCTGATTCGGAGTTTGTATTATGTGGAATGTTCAAACGAGGCTTAGTTCAGGTATGCATGCATTCTTCTCATCTGCGTTTTGATTAATGCCAGATATCTACTGGAATGTTAGACCGTAAGACGTGCTAATTTATGTATCGCTTTGATGTTAAATTACATAAATCAGATCATATCTCTGTAAGGGTCAGTGGAAAATGTTGTGGAACTTAAGGGACTCGAACCTCGGTCTCCACATCTGTAGATGGGCTTCTTACCACTGGACCATAGCTCCCTACCTTTCACCTACCTACTGTATTGGTATGGTATACCAACTTAGCGGTATTGATTATCAGCCAATGAAACAATCCCAACTACCGCTATTCAATGCAGGTGGTACCCATCTGATAATTGTTATCAATGTTAACTGCTGATGATCAGCTTCAGCAATGGCCGTGCCCATGGGACAATCCGCTTACTTGGTATACACAGATGGGCGTGACCAGCAAGTGAACCAGCCCCTTGGGGTTGATACACTTGGGTAGATCCTACCCCCACATGGGCCACATCTACATTGGTGTAATACTCATCTATTATTCCTCATTCTAAATTGAATACTAAAAACATTTAAAAGATTTATTTTTGTATCGCAGGTGTGGTCATTAGAGCAGCCCGAATGGACGTGTAAAATAGATGAAGGCTCAGCAGGCCTGGTACATGTCACATGGAGCCCTGATTCACGACACATTCTGGTTACAGCAGAATTCAATGTAAGCTACACCTTGTATTCACTCTATCTTTTCGTCATATATAATTCCTCAGTAACATACTTTAATTTGGCATGATATGTATGTGTTATGAAAAAGGGGGAGGAAAAGGGATAATATAGAAAAGATATAGGGTTTGAGAATCTCGAGATGGTACCAGAAATCTGTGTATATTAGCTTGAAACCAACTCTCAATTTCCCATTGTGTTAATTAGTTCCACCATAATGATATTTAGAATAATAAAAACACTTTTGCCAATAGGTCATTGATAAATTCATATTTATGAAAAATAAAAAGAAGAAGAAAAATGCTTTTTGACCAAATTATTGCTCCTTTTGTTTCACAGTTGCGGATTACTGTGTGGTCTCTAACCAACAAGTCTGTCTCCTACATCAAATACCCCAAGGCCTGTCAAAAATGTAAGCTACTACTGCAGTATTAAAAGATTATTGCAACAGAAAACTTATATGAAGGTAGGATAGAATGCTGTCTGAGGGTCTCCAGTCATTTCAAGACATTTCCAAGTCGCCTCATCAAGTAAAGCACATGAATGAGCTCTAGATCGTGTTGATATCCACTTTCATTACATCTATCTTGCCTGATTGAAATACGGTACATAAATGAATAGATATTTTATTTTCTTTAAATAATAGATGAATGCAGGGACATTCATTTACTTGATACTGGTAAGTTTACCGGATAAGTGATGTTTATTACCCCCCCCCCTTTTTTTCAGGTATGGATTTTAGTAAAAATGGGAAGTACCTGGCCCTAGCAGAACGGCGGGACTGTAAGGACCACGTCAGTATATTTGACTGCAACAGCTGGCATTTAGTGAAGGTCAGTTTTCTTAATAAGTTCTTTCTATCTTTTAACCAGCTTTCAAGAATCTTCAAGGTTATTCAATGTCATGATAGACCAAACACCATGCTGGTGGCCCAGGCTGCGTAAAATATATTATTCGCTGTGTAAAATCTGCAGTTTTGTCTTGTAAATTTCCCCTGCAATCCCGAAAAAATGTTTTAATTAATTATTGTTCTTTCAAAGTACAAAACCCCAGGTCAAAAAACATGGGTACCGGTACCAATGTGCTTCGCTCAAGATGTTTGCTGCTTTAGGAGTAAGGGGGGATTTAGGTAAGTTCTAGAGCAAAGTTCCACCCCCACCCCCACCCCCTACCTTTAGTGGATTGAGCTGTGTCTTATACGAGAGGGACCCTAATACGGTATATTTGTACACCCCCCCCCCAATAATGATGACAAATAAAGAAATAAATTAGAAGAAATAGATAAGGCAAAAGAAGTATAGTCTGAACAAAGCAATTAGGCCAACGACAAAAATTGTTTGTTTCAGGTAACCCGACCCTACCTAGCCAAACAGGGCCGACCTTAATTATTTTTTCTTTATTTTTGAAGAAATTATAGGTCTTTGGGCAAGTTTTCAACCAAATTTGGCATCCCTTAGATAAAAAAAAAAAAAATGCAAAATAAAAAAAAAAAATCCTACCTAATTTTTTTCAGCAGGTTTCCTGAAACACACAACTTTTTTTTGGCCTTACCTGTAGTAGCGGGTGTACATCATCTGTTGCTGTTGCTGTTGCTGCTGCTGGTGATGAGGATGCTGCTGATGGTCATTAGGGGAGGTGGAGGAGGTGACACCCCACTCGGACCACTCACCACTCCCCCTGGTGAGCGCATCCCGAGGCTGTCCACTGTAGTTGTACATGCACGGTCCTGGCATGCTGCGTCTGGATCCTGCCCAAATACAGCACAATAACTGTCTATATCAGTGTGTCTGTGTACTCAGCAGATACCATTCAAATACCACTGAATCCTATTCATGTATTTAAGCCTATTATCTAGCAGTCAGATAGGCCTAGCTAGGCTTAATGCTGGCTGGGTAGTGGTGAGCCTAGGCTATGTACCCTTCGCCTAAGCTTGAGTTAGGCTTTGTCAGTGATAATGGCTGATCTTACAAATCAAACCTAGGAGTTGTCACCTTGCCAGCTTTAAGCTTTAAGGAGCTATAGACAGGAGTAGTGTGCAGCTGAGTAGTGGCTGAGTGGCCAGGTATTAAGCTGATGTGTCTCCTGTGTCCTCTATCTATCACTAAGTAACCCCTCCTCCTGCACGTGCCTACTGTCAAGTCTACAGTCACGGCCCAACAAACTCACAGTAGGGGAAGAAAAACAAATCAAAATCTCAAATCACTCCTCCCATTGTTAGCCTACTAAACCTTTTCGGTCCGCTAATGCGTTATGGCATGATGCATGAATGTAGCCCTAACGTGTACCTCGCCATGGCTACATTCATGCATCATGCTCACTCTGCAGGGGTCAATACACTCAGCATGATGCTTCAATGAATTGCTGGCGAGTCTACTCACCATCACTTCATTGGTGCATCATGACGACCCCAGTGATGCAGTCCTTAAAAGGTTAAAGAAGAAGTCCACGGTCCACTGCTCCTGGGGGTGGGAGATGGGTGGGGGGGGGGGTGTCAGGGGTTGTAATACTGAGACCTGGCCCCTAGGCTAACGGTTAGGAGTGCATTGTATGGTTGTGGTAGAGTATATGTATTGTAAAGTCGTGGTAGGAGCACATAGTTTAACAGAACAGTAATCAGAATAGAAGATTGTGGTTACACGCGCCATTCTGTGTGTAATTATGTGTAATATTACAGGGGTGGACTCAGGAATTTTGGAGAGTTTTCGGTCCAGTGAACACCAAAGTACTGTATCAAAAAGTATCACACTACGCTCAAATATGTGGAAAATTGAAATAACCCGATAAAAATCATTTTATCTTCCAGAAATATAATTGATCTAAAAAAAAAAAAGATCAATGCTTTATCACGTAAAATCTTGAATATGGGGTGTGGCTTGCAAGTGAAACGAATTCCAGATGTTCATGAAGTCAGGGTGCATCTTATAGGTGTGGTAGAATTTTGTTCCATCTGTATCAAACCCAACAGAATCAAAGCTTACATGCACCTTTATAGGAGCATCAACTCAGGATACAGCTGATGTGCCTTATGTGTAGGATTTTATGATACTGCTGATACATTGTTTCATATTTATTATTTCATACAAGATAAGATAAGGATCACATACCACGGTAGTAGTTTCACTTTGAGGCAGAAATTCATGTTAAGCTACATATCGTAGACTATCAAATTTAAGATAAAACTGTAGATGTGAAAGAATATGATATTTCAAAATCTTGATTTATACAGCTGTATTTTGATTGTTTGGAATTCATATTTAAGTTAGATCATTAGAAGAAAAATTCATGTCAGAGGTACATGTACATTTTCAAGATTTTTCTTTCTTAAGAAAGAAATTGTATTTCTTTTCGCCTCCCAAATCACACCATCGGTGCATACGATTTTTCAATCAAGTTTCACATTTGTGTCGTGATTTCACATGTACACGGATACAGCCGGGGATATCCCTTCAGTCGGAAAGCGGCATAATTTTACAAAATCCCTCCAAAGCATGATGCCCTGTGCTTTTATCAGGACATATATACTGATAATAGACACGGATACAGATTGTGAATGAAGCCACCCCTTAACATAACCCCCCACATGGACCCCACCTAGTCTACCCACATACCCCAACCCTTTCAATTCTGCATGATGCGTCCAGGCTCTTCTTCCTTTGTGGGCATGATGCACCAATGTTCATCACTGGATGAGCCTTTTTTAGTGAATCAGTTCTGTAGGTTGGTAATGGAGGATTGAAATGCAGCCATGTTAGTTAATCACCAGGACTGCATTCAAGCATCCTGAGTACCAATGGGCATGATGCATTCATGAAATACATGTGGACCACAAAGGGTTAACATTAGGTTGAACACAGGCCTCTTCCTTCCCCAAAATATGACAATTTTCAATGTGGGAAGGAGAAAAAGAAAGATAACAGTTAGGAAGATCACAGAAGGATCAAAAGATCAAAGGTATGGTGTGGCTGCACAGGTGGGCAGCCAGGTGAGGGGTGTCTCATTTTCCTGTCAGGTGAGGTGACTGGGACTGCTGACTGGGTAGTTAGGTGGGTGGGTAGTAGCATAGAAGAGGCTGGTATGTATTCTGGAGGTGGGGGGGGGGGGGATCTTCCTGACAGGAATACTGAGGTGCAACCTGGTGACATACTGCTAATAGTAACTGGATGATGGGGAGGGCAGAGCGGTCGCGAGCCTGGAACGTGCGGGTGTGTTGCATGGGGAGGGGTATGACACTGTCAAAGTGATGCAGTTGTGCAGTGAATGCAGGCTTGGTCAATCTACTCTACAGTGTTGCATTCATGCCACATGTTGACTCTTATGTGGCTGATAAAGACTCCCGGGAAGTCGTCATGATGCACCATGCATCATGTCGACCAGTGGGTTAGTGTATCATGACGGCAGGAAGGAACATGAATATAGAGGCATCATGCGGCCCCTAGGGTTAATATGGTGGTGGTGGTGGTGATTGATGGCCTCAGATAGGTACAGTGCACAGTTGTAGGACACTAAGAGGGGGAGAGCAATAGGGGTAGGTCAGAGGACGTGTGGGTTAAGTGTTTCGGGGTGCTGAGTTTGATTTTGAATGTAAAATCTTGAACCAGTTTAAGGACCTAGCTTCCCCACCCTTCCATCAGGGACATCTTTACCCGCCCCCCCCCACACACACACACAAATGGCATGAAGGGTTCTTTTATTTGTTAAAAGCCACAAGGCAGGACAGGGGCGTAGGAAGCAAATTTTTATTGGGGGGCCGGGGGTCTCCGTTGGGGGGGGGCTGCTATATTTTTTATATAGGCTTATATAGGGAATCTCCTCATCATTGGGGGGGGGTCCAGGCCCCCCAGCCCCCCCCCCCTTCCGACGCCCCTGCAGGAGATCAGGTAAAGATTATTGGTATCTTCTGTTAACTAATCCTGGGCTTAAAAAAACACACCAATTCTGGTGGACATTTCCAGTCGGGCTCCTCCCCCCCCCCCCACTTTCAGAAGGATATTCATATCTTTTCTGTGTGCAAGCATTTCTGGTTTTACTTCAGGTAAGAAGATCCGGCCTAGACGATGCGTTTTTATGACCATTGTTTCTTCAATATGTCTGTTAAGTTGTAAAGAAAAGCTCGCGGCTCTACCTTGGGCAGGGGGTATAGATTATCAAAATGCACCTGGCCAAATTGGAGGTCAACAGAAGTAGGGGTGGCAGTTAGTCCTGGTAACAGCTAATAGTTACTTTCAGTAGCGGATCCAGGATTGCCAAGGGGGTGGGGCAAGAATTGGTGAAAGTGGTGAGTGAGTGAGACTAGGGGGGATTTGAGGCATGCCCACCTAAAGAAAATTTTGAGGGTTTAGACTTGAAATGATGCATTCTAATGCATTCTGAATGAACATTAATTCTCAGGTCTGTATTATCTAAGTTAAGAAATCAGTTTTTATGTTTACTCAGGGATAGGATACATGCACCCTCCCCATCACAGAGATCCTTGAGGATCTTCACAGAGATCCTTGAGGATCTTCACCAGAAAAATTCCATTCTTGTGCATGATTGGACACCATATGAAATGAAAATTAAGTGTGTGTGTGTGTGGGGGGGGGGGGGACTTACCCCGCAATAAAATTTGGAAATTTAAGAGTTGAAATGATGCATTCCGAGGCATTCTGGAACACCTCTGCCAACCTCACCCCACAAAGAAAATTATGAAAATTGTTCAGATATGTCTGGGTAGCAATCCTCATTTCAGATGGGGTTCTGAGCATATCTCCCAGGAGACAATTCACAAGATGAAATTTCGTGCATCACAAAAAAAGTGCTTTAGTCATAGTTTTGAATACATACTCAGACTCATTCGATAGTACAACCCACAGAAAAGTCCTAGGAAGGCTGAAGCAGAAGGTAAGAACTTCATGTGGGCTTAGCCCTGAGGGTATCAACAGTTCCACTGGAAACCGCCATGAAGGTGACCTTAGCCTTAAATAAATCTCACTCCAGACTATAGATCTGGCACATCAGACATCCCCAGGAAGATAACTTTAAAGGCGTCCCTTCCCCAGGCCCTCTACCAACCACACCAATAGGTCCAGTGCCCTCAGACACCCACATGAAGGGAAATCAACCCCTCCCTCCTCGGAAGTTCCCCAATGCCCCCCTCCTCACGCTTTAGGTAAAGCACCACCAGGTCTAAAGATTAAAATGAGAGGTGAGCCTTATAGGCGGGGTATATTGTATAGATTAGTAGCAGAGTGACCAAAATATAATCTCAGGTCTGCCTTTTATGTCCCAGGGCATGCTCCAGAGGCGTAGGAAGCAAATCTTCATTGGGGGGCCCAGTGGGGGCCCCACCTCGACCACCTTGAATTGTCGGCTCAAGCGCAATAGTGCCTATACATACCTATATATATAAAATTTGTATAGGAAAGTAATTTTTGATAAATTTTAGATCTAATTTGAGGCTCAGGCCCCCATTTCTCTATCCCATTACTATATGAAACTGATTTGAGATGCAAAGTTTTAGCTTCTTGTTCAATTCATTATGAATTCTTTGGTAATTTTTTTTTGGGGGGCAGACATACTCAGGCCCTTCCTTCTTTATGATTGGGGGGCCCTGGCACCTCCTCCCCCCCCCCTTTTCCTACGCCCCTGTGCTCTATATGTGGGATGGGCATTATACACGAGATAACACAATAACTCTAAAGATTACTAATTCATCTTATCTGATCCCAATCGAAGAATTCAGTTGAACCCAAGTACATGTATCCACATACCAGAGACGTCCTCTTAATATCTTTATTCCCAATGTTTCTTTTCAAATTTGTGCAAAAACACACATATATCAAAAGTTTTTGTTCAGATATCCACGAAAGACTTGTAACATTATAGACGTTTATTAATAAATGAGTTCCGCTTGGAGCTTAATTGTATGATGCACAAAAAAGCTGATTGTCCAATACCCCATATAGAGTCATGTTTTATTGACCATAAACCACAATGTAGGTGTACTACTGTGTGGTGGATGTACATAGTAAATGTACCAGTGTGGGGTTACTAGTAGTCCCCCTACATACTAGGATTAACACTCCCTTTACACCCACCCTTTTATATCTGCATGGTGAATTAATGCACATTGGTGTTCATTAAGCAATAATGCAGTGCTAGCTATTCTACCCAGCAGTGCTATATCCATGTACCAATGGCATCAATGTCAACCCTGCGGGGCTGATCCTCACCCAGAGGGTCGAGATGGTAAACCAATTGATTGCTGATGAGAAGACCGCATTGGTGCATCAGGATGGTAAAGGAAAAAGCATCTGGAGGTATGATGCACAAATGCAGTCCTGTTGATACCAAAACTACATTGGTGCATCATACAGGTATCATAGGAGTATGCTCAACCAATTAGGGTCGGCATGATGCAGGAATGCAGCACTGCCATTGGAGTTACTTGGATGCATTTATGCATCATGCCAATCAAAAATTACTAAAACATGATGCATACCTTTAAATGTTAATGTTTCCTTATTTCAATATAGTATTTAAGTCCTAGGCCTGGACAGGAGGAGGACTATACCTGACAGGTATACAATAGGATAGGTTAGACTGAATTGCGGCTACAGTTTGGTACTGTGTGCGGTGAGGGGGGGGGGGGTGCACTGGGGAGGTGAGGTAGGGGTGTGTTACTGTCAAAAGGTTTTGTATGAGTGTGTTAAAGATCCAGGGATAGCACCTGTGGGTCTAGTAAGGAGCTGCTATTAGAGAAATGCTCGAAGATTGAAGGGTAGTCTGTAAAAAGAAAAGAATAAGGTAGTAGTCGTGATTTGAAGGGTTAACTATACGTTCATACACCAAATAATACGGAAGTAGGGAGACGGCAGAAAACAAGCTTATTGTTTGACTTTCAATTCATTAGGCTTCAAATCATTTGAACTTAAATTTTCCATGGAGAGACCCCCCCCCCCCATAAAATTAGTTACATCCAAACCTGCTCTCCAAGAGGGGGGGGGGTAGCCAGTTCAATAAATTGTCACCTCCATAGACACTGACGCTTTCTTTGTAATTTCATCAATCATAACGGCTGGTTTATACTAACACTGACATTTTTATATATTGTGTATTTTGTAGCACTTTGAGACGGACACAGAGGACCTGGCCGGGGTGCAGTGGTCACCAGACGGACGGGTACTAGCAGTCTGGGAGTCCTGTCTCAACGTAAGTCTCATATCTACTGTTATTGATAAATTGGGGTCGATCGATTCACCTTCCTGTTTTTTTTACTAATTAATTGATCAATTGATTAATTAATTTATTTGTTTACTTTTAAAATTTAATGATGATCTAGGAACTAAGAGGTGCTTTAAGATAGGTTTCAGTCTTGTGCTGAGCGAAGATGGTATCTTGGTTGACTTGGTGACTGAATTTCCACTCCTCAGTAGTCTGTGATAGCCCTTGTACTAGCCTCATAGCCCACTGGTTATGTTAGGGAGACAAAATGTGCATCCAGTAAATGGACACTCAGGGTTAAGTATAGTTCCTTGGTAAAGCTTGAAAATGAACCCTGTGACAACACACCTTCAATAATTTAATGCATTATATAAATCACTTTATGTTCTGTTCTGAAATGATTTTAGCTGTCAAATAGCACATAACTTAATGGCGGTATCAGTTTGTTATACATAAAACCACCTTACTTAGGGTACTGTCATATATTATGATAATTATACACAATGGATATATAATCTGTATGTTGATGGGGAGGGCATACCCCTATCAGGTCACATGACCAGCAGCAGGTCACATGACGTCCATCAGGTCACATGGCATGTGGTCAGAGTTCAGTAATGAGTGTATTCCAAATTTTTCTTGTTTTAATTTATGAAATAACTGAAAATGCTATCACTGCCATATGTGGGTAATACTCGCGTTGAATCTGAATTTGAATATAACCCATAGTTGATCTTAAATCACCATTACCAACGAACTAAAGTTTCTCACAAAAGTAAATACTAAAATTGTCATCTAGAAAAGGGGAAGATATGTAAATGAGAAGACAGAAACGTACAAAGGACCAAAGGCAAATAGACATAAGATATATAGAAAATATGAAATTCCATCAGACCTAAAATACAATAACTATTGTATTTTATCTCCAATAGCATTGTTGTCTCAGCTTGGCCAGTCTTCCCCATCTTCCCCTCCTACAGTGACAATGGGCGTGTGGATGACAACAATAGTAATACAAGCTCGCTATCCTAGGGAGTGGTATCACCTTTGTCACACCTGACCCTAAACACTCGGCCACTGTCCGTGGACAATAATTGGACACACCTGAGACTTTGTGGTGGTAATCCAATCCAAATATGGACATGTTGCTATACGGCACATGGCTATTGTATTATTGACCAATGGGAAGCATCCCTGGCATATACTGCGGAGTCGGGGGCTGAAGGTGTTAGTCATAGTGCCATCGGGGGCTGATGGCGGCCCCCAGCTGATAAAGGCTATGTGAGCTATAGCATCAGGTTTTGTAGATGAAGTGTGTTGGCTTCTTGGGCCACACCAAATTAAAAGATTGGTCTATGGATTTCCCGCCCCTGTTTCTCAGAAATTAAAATTTTATTTTTATTTGAAAAATAACATGTCTATGGATCCTGCCCGCCTCATTTGCAGGGATTTTCATTTTTTTTTATTTTTTTTTTTTGATCAAGCAATAAATATATGATTAATAATAAAGGTACAGGAATAGCAGACCCCTCATTGGATAGGCATAAATATGCAATGGCAAAAAAAAAACAAAAAAAACAAAACAATCGCCCTCTCCATATTTATGATGTTCAGAATCCATAGACAATAATTAATTTCTAGAAAATAAAAATAAAAATTTCGCCCTCCTGCACCATATTCTCAAAATGAAAATCCATAGACCAATTTTTTTATTTGATGTGGCCTTGTGGTCATTTACCTGAGGTGGCGACCTTATATCTTAGAGTTTAAGGTTATTCAGGTCGAGGTCAAGGACAAAGATCATGAGGTCAGCCCTTATAAGGTCAACGGAAAGCTGAGTTTTGTGTCTACTCTATTTATTTTTTTTTTTTTTTGTGTGTTTCCCCAATATCTTTCTACTGTCTTGAGCTTTGATATTGACCTAAGGAAAGATAGATTGAGTGAATTGATTTTATATATATATATATATATATATATATATATATATATATATATATATATATATATATATATATATATATATATATATATATATTATTTTTCATGATACAAATGAACACCTTGGTTTCCAACTGTTAAAATCTTTAGAAATTGGTGAATAAATAAATCATTGATGAATTGATAAACAGAAAATGAGATGACTGCAACCTTCACAACACCAATCTAATATAATAAAACAAGAGATAGTATCAAAGTAAAAATCACATTCCAATGTCTTAAGTATTTACCTATCTTTTTGAGTCACTGTTACCATGCAACTCCTCACACATGTCTACACAAATGTCATAGTATTTAAAACTTAAATCAAATTGCAATATCTATGACTTCCATTTGTCTTGACAATTCATCAAAGGATTTCAAAAGCCATACTAATATCACGAACTGTACTTGTCAAATGTATCATGGTAACAATGTATGTTTGTCAATGTAACCAACCAAAGTCTATACAACCTTCCACCCACCCGCACCCATCCTACTCCTAGCCCTTTGTAAAATAATTCTATAGCCAGCTATGGAACCGTCAAAACTGCCATCCACAGGGATACCGGTATATAGGATGGTTATGGCCAATTGCTCAAGGTCATTTTAGGACACTGCAAATTCAAACTCAGGTCATATGAGGTGATCAGTGATTTGACCGTAAGCCTTTATTATTATATATGGTATCATGGGTTTAGAGATATTTGTTTCTATAATGCAGCAACGCAGTTTTGGCATGTAATTAATTCCCTGCCTTAATACATTTGTCTCAACGGCCTCATAATAGGACTGGCATGACGTCTGAATGCAACGCTGGAGAGTCATTCTCCAGGGCTACATCATGGCGCATGAAGGGTTCAGATATCAAATCAACCACTTCATTGTCGATAATACATCGTGCTAATTAGTGTGTATGATGCACAAATGTAGTCCTACAGCCCTAGCAAGGCTATTTGCCATGCCTGCATTCATGCATTCTTTCAGATCAGCATTAATGCATTATCGCCCCAAAAAGCTTAACGGTTTAAGGTATAATGAGGACAAGTTATCTTTGGTCCACATTGTGTTGGGCCCACTTTAATGTGATGGGCAGCTATTATTTAATTTTGGGATATAGGGTTAAATGACCTTAGTAAACTAAACCTTAGGCAGGTCATGAGTTGACCTGGTGAACCGAAATAACCTAGTCAGGTCACGAGGTCAGACACAAAGTTATCTCAGGTCTACTGTTAAGGTCATACCAAGTTTAAGTGATAATTACTTTAGCTGGGGAGGGGGCAATTTCAACTCACGAAAATCATGTATTTGATCACAACCCTGTTAGTGTTGAACTGATAAATTTATAGGCTAGCGATATTTATACTATGTTTTACTCTGACCCAAGAATATTCCCTATTTTTTTCCATCCCCAAATACATGTATTCAGCAATTCTTTTAGTGCAATACTCTAATAGTTCTGGAGCGATTGATTTATGTGCCCCCCCCCCCCTTCTCCCCACAAGTTATTGTTAAAGCCCACGCAGATAATCACATAAAAAGGTGATACATTTGCAGTTTTTTCCCAACATTTTCTACTAATGCACCATATACAGATATATACAATTCCATTACATTATGCATTAATTTGTACAAGACAGTTTACCTTTAACTGTGGGCCGGGACTGTGGGGCACAATAGCTCGGCTATTAAAGAAAATGATAGTTGGCCGCCCGCCAACAGTTAGTTACCTTCACAACTAAACACACTTTGAAGAATGCACAGAAAAAAAATAATAAAAAGTGGGAAGAATGTCTGATGTTTATCACAAGCCATAGAAAACCAAGCACCGCCACAAGCCGATCCGACCCCCTACCGGCGTCTGCTTAAGCACGAGTGACGATAACAGGCACGTGACCACCCGTGGACCAATCAGGACGCCTGTTACATACTTAATGTGGCAGACTGCTTGTCATCGGGCCGCTGATTGGTTAACAAAGCCTCCGTCATCGGTCATTGCCCGTGCCGTTTGTCGTCTGCTTGGTTTGTTAAGGGCGCGGTTTAGAAGGTCTGCAGGCGCTTTGAGTGTGTCCAAATTGTTTAAAACTGCGAATTGAAACCCACCTAGGCATTTTGCATGGGACAAATTGAGTGGCTCACGTGCCACTTTTTTGTTTGCGTTTTTGGGTTTGTACCATGTCTTTCTTCTTTTTCGGCCCCATGCATGCTTCTATAACATTCCTAGCCCTCCGAGGATCTCATACTCCATCATGATCATGCCCATTCCTCGGCAATTAAGGTGCATAAATGCAACCGATGCAAATAATTTGACAGTGGTGCATTTGATGTATCATGGCCAGCATACATAATTGATGCACTCCCAAAGAATAAGAATGATGCACCGATGTAGTGTTGACAAGTAGACTCACCATCAGTGCGTTTGCTGCATCATGGCGACAAATGTGCATTACTGTATCATGGTGACTAATCAACATGACGTTGTATGTAGGCACCATGCGGCACTTACAGGTCTAGACAATCACAGGTTTCTTAGACTTCTGTTGAGAGATGTATTAAGGCCAAAAAAAAAATATTGTAAGTTTCCGGTAACATGCTCCAAAAAGTTGAGGTAGGTAGGTCGGATATTTTTTTCTTTTTTTTGCTGAACAGATTTTGACATATCTATTGAATTGTTATTATTGATTATTACCCCACGGATGATCCATTTCATCCCTAACACCAGCCAAACCTTAAGATCTCGGGCAGAAATTCTGGATCACTTGTTTGAACCCAAGCAAAGCCTCAAGATATTAGAAACATGAAATTAATATGAAAAATTATGAAAACAATATGGAAAACTTATGAAAAATATGAAAATGATATGAAAATTTTCTTCAAAAAGTCTGAGGTCGGCCCCCTTTTGCTGAGGTAGGTCGGGTGACCGGAAATAAAACTTTTTTTTTGGCCCAAGCATGCAGATTACCAGCAATGGAACATTTTCCATTTGTATAAAAGGGTAAAGCAGTCCAACTAAATTGATATTGTCTAACACAGGCTGGACAATTTAGTCGTCAAATACTATTAACCTTGTTATAAAAGACCCCGGTTCTTTAAGTGGAACACAGCATGAACCTTCAGATTTAAGCAACTTTAAGCAAAACTTAAAGTTAAGTAATGGCCTTATTTCCAAGGCTTTAATCAACTTTAAGCAGGAGAAAAATTAAAGCTGAATAAAGCCTAGGAAATAAGGCCATTACTCAACTTTAATCTTTGCTTAAAGTTGCTTAAATGCGAAGGTTCATGCAGTGGAAGCGTCAGGGGTAGATTCCACTCAGTGGTTGTGGAGAAAAAAAAACAGGTGTGTATGGATCACCCATGTATAAGCCACACCGAGACTTCTTGGAATGTTCTGAAGATTTCAAAGTTTTAAACTATCATTTGTTTTAACCAATGAATTTCCAAAAACCCATGGGGAACTCTGGCTTCCCCTCACCTCTAAGCCACCAATTTTGAGTCATGCACGAGTTGACATGACCTTTCAGGTAGGTCAAAGGCATGACAAGTTTGGGACTGGGGATCATCTCCATCACCCCATCACTCGATCGCTAGACCCATGTTGTCTTATTTGATAGAGTATCAAGAGGGAAAAATGAAATCCAGACCTGCCCCCACCGCCCACCTCTCTGGTCCCCTGGTCCATCTGTGCGTGGGGTAAGGAATGGCCTTGTGAGAGGGTGTGTGTGTGTGTGGGGGGGGGGGTGTCAGACAAGGTGCCGAATAAATGCATGGTGAACCAGACAAGGTTTAATTTCATAATTCTAAGAAATTCCATGTACCTATAAGACATTAGGGGTAAAACCTGCTTGGTCTAGTGCCTGGCACACGCTGGCGCGTGGCTTTGATTAGCATTTCTTTTGTAACAGTTCTTGGACTCCTTGCAGTGTTGGCTGGGTGTCTAGGAAAAGCTCATTCTACTTTTAACGTGGGAGGGGGTGTGAACGTGGTGGGGGTGAAAAGAAAATCGCAGGGTGGCGGGGGAGGGGGCTTTTTACCACAAAAAAAAATATTAAAAACAGCTGTACATACATTATTACATGTAAAGAATATAGTGGGTGAGAAAAGAGTTCAGACCCCATCACAAATATGGTGGAGCATTTGTGGCACACGTGCAAAAATTCGTCAACCACCCCCTCCCCCTTGTGATAAAAGATGGCCACTCCCTAAGTTTACTTGTATAGGCCTATATTAGATGCATTAGACATGTGTGACAGGACGCACGTGTCACAAAAAAAGTTACGACGTCTTGGGCCATGCTCCAGTCAGCCATGCACATACCGATACAAGGACTCAGTATGGAGGCCTAGTGGAGCCGCCATTTTGAATTTCGCTGGTTGAGGTAAAACCCACTGATAAGACATACCATGATGGGTACCGTGTCCCTGGTTAACACCCACTTCCAGGGACATGCTGGTCCAATCTTATCAGTTCTTATCTGTGTGTGTCGCCGAAACCAGCTCCAGACCAGTTAGTGGCCAATAGGCCTTTTTGGCACCGCCTCCCCTTGGAGAGCATATAGCAATGACTTAGGATCATTTCCGGGTCATAGTGGCTGGCGTCTACCCCGGCGTCTCCTCTGGTCACGTGACCAGTATTGTGTCGTAATTAATCGCAGGAACTGTTCGTAATGTGTTAGTTCACTGTGTATAAGGTGTAGAAAAAGAAGCAACATCTTAACTTTCTACATGGGGTTGTAACTTTCCCCTTCTTTTCTATCTAAATTTGTCAAATGTCTTTCACTTTAGCAAATTAAGGGGATTAAAGGATAAGAGGCAAAAAAAAATCGAGCTTACAGAGTCAATTATAGGGGACAAAAGTTTTCGGAAATTTTGGCTGGTTATAAAGAAAGGAGCGGGATTTTAGACCAATGAAATCACATGCTCCATTCTAATTTTTAGAATGGAGGATTTTTAGGGTGCAGTTGGTATTACATGTAGTACCCATTGCCCATGATAGCTGATATCTTATCTCACCAGAACCAGCTTCAGCAATGGATGCGCCCACCATTTGAAAATGTGGGGGAGACCCCCCCCCCCCCCGAGTTAGGCAAGAAGGGGGAAAGGAAGTTAAAAAATTGTGAGCAATGTCATACTTTTACAAAGCTTTATTAACAGGATATATTACATGGCCAAAATGAAACCAGACCTTGTGTCTTAAAGGACCAACATAGGGGTTTCATTATGTTGGGGGGGGGGTTGAATCCACCCAAGATGCTATAAGAACACATAACAAGTAATTGCATTGAATCATGGAGGAAATCGATCTTTGGTGTCTACTAATACATTTTACATGGGACAATAATCATGACTTGCTAGACATTGTATTATGTATGGATACTCAAAAAAAAAAAAAAAAAAGACACGGATACTCAAAAAAAAAAAACAGTGGTCCCAAATAGCATGTCTGCCTTTTTTACTGTATATAGGAAGACTTAAGAGAACAGGGCACTCCCATGCAATTATGGACCTATATAAATACCACTTTGTCAGACCTGTTCTCTACAGTCCCATATTGAGTGGCCTCTTCACAAAAAGAAAACACCCCTCTTGCCACCCACTGTAGTGTAGGGGTTTTACACCAAGAGGGTTTCAGCCACTGACTGGAGGACCCCACCCTGGTCAGCTACAGGTGGGGTAGATCGATCTAGAATCAACCACTTACTTGTTTAGCACCAGTCAGTGTAATCTTTGTTCAAATGAATAATACGACACATTTTGTATCAAAATCATTATTTTTTTCTAAATTTGTTGCGTAAAGAGGAGCTTTTAGAATCTGGAAAAATATGGGGAAAATACCTATGTAGTGGCCAACTTTAGGTTCCCAACCTGTAGGTGGTCGAGGCTAGGGCTGTTTACCCAAGCAGCAGTGAGGAGTGGGACGTGGGGCAATCTGCCTAGGTCAACACTACATTCACACCAGCATAATAAAGGCATGCAGCAAATCCCTGCCAGCAGCTAGCCCCAATAATGTCCTAAAACAAAGGAGCTCATTTATTGATCCTGAGGCTTTCACACCTCTGTCTGCTGACAAAACATGCCAAGAACCCCTCAGCAGTAGCGTCTTGGGAATCTTGAGAAGTCTTGTTATTTTTGAGTTAACCCTTTGAGGAACGCCTCCCAGATACCTCTAGGTTCATGCCGGGGTTCATGCTGCCTTCTTGCCATGAGGCCCTGGTGACCGACCCTCCATCAGTGCATCGTTCCAACCCGTAGTCATTGTCTTAACCATGCAGGGTTGGCATGATGAATAAATGCAGTCCTTTTCGTGTGATATTCATCAGGATTGCATAATTTCATCTGAAAGATAAATGGTTATAATCAGTTGGTCTGTAAAGGGTTAGGGTTGCAGAAAGGGCAGGGGAGATTACTAGTAGCCCTGGTGTCCAAAATTAGATCATTTCTTGATTTTTGGTCGACAGCGAGCTTTAGAGATACATAATGAAGATTGACGTCTTTGACATTTGACACGAAATTAGATTTAGATTGAACATTAATCGTTACACCATCCCGTAGATTAGTCAGAGCTGGTATATGAAATATATGGAGTGAGTGAGTAATAGATGTTTAACGCCATTTCGACAGCTAAGGTCATATGAATCATGGCGAGAACTATATTACGCAATTTCACAGAGGAATGTGTTGGTGCCCGCACATGTGCACCACACACATCCGAGGGGATAGGAAAGAGGAGATATAGACCCATTTAAGTGGGCTAGGGAAGCCCGGATAAATGAAGATATATGACATATACATATGCATTTAGGTATATACAACAGTCATATTCTGACAGCCCTGTACAATGTGTATTCCATTATTTCTTAAGAGATTGTTAGAGTCTGAGCACTCATCCAATGAAGTAGATGGGAGAACAACTTCAATACATCATACATCAGACTCAGTAAACCCATTCATTTCTTTTTTATACTTATTTCTAGAGCCATAAATACATTTTTTAAGCAAACCATGGACACCCTCGGTTTGTAGTATCCTCCTAAATGACAATTTAGATATTTGTTAACTGCTGGGTCGGATTGATTGTACTAGAGATAACACACTATAGACCCATCCCTGTCCCGCAGTGCAGAACACCGCCCTGATATATTAGAGGGGTCCCTGGATCTCCCACTATTCTTCATTCAGGGATGTATATGGAGCAATTCATTTCGGCTTTGTTGGTTTTTGATACCTAAAATGTACTTTGTACAGTTGCCAAATAAAATCTGATTTTCAAAGCTCATCTGAAGATGGTAATTTTCTTCCATTTTCTACCCCTCTTAGCTGCTCTTATACACTGATATGAATATACGTGTTCATTCATGGAAGTTATTTCCAATGTAGTTTTCTTGCTCGGAATATGACTGTAGTTGTTGAAATGACATCAACCATTACGTACTCTTTCCTTCCTTATTGGATCCTATGGTAGTGGCCTTGCCTTCATCCATTTCACCTTGTCTGTCTTCTGCATTTCTATGGCCATAGCCCTCCCTTTACCTGTGCACATTTAGTCTGTTTCAGTGTACCCATTCCCTTTTGCCTGTAGTTGATAGTTAAGTTTTATCCACTACATTTTGTAGCCAACAACTAAGGTGGGGGCATATTTTTACCACCCTCCCTGTTCATTGTATTTCAGTTATCTTAATCATATTCGCCAGGTGTAGCAGAATGTAGTTGTGGGGATCCAATAGGGATTATTGAAGCCCCACATCCACCATGAGCATTCGAACCCTTCACTTCCCCTTCCCCTGATATGAAGTATTACAAGATAAAGCCTTGTTTGAGATAAGAGAGGGAGCTCTGTCCTACTGGCATGTTTATTTCCCACAACCTCCATAAAACCAAGGTAAACCACACAACACCAGCCGATCTACATGTAGTTTTTTCCCACCCGTCCTCTAATTTCACATCACTAATGGCATACTAATGTGACCAGCTTTTTGCACCCCCAAACCTTAGCTAAACCAACCCCACCCTGCCTACAGCCCCTCTCACCCCCTCACAGGGTCCCACCATCTCAAACTGCCCTCTTGTCTTGCATAATTCCCTTTACACTAATTCCTTGAGTCACAACAAAGACCCGTGTGCACATACCGGGCCTGGCCTGACTCTACCCAATGGAGGCCTGACAATGTGCGTGTTTTCTTGTTGCCAGGACAACAAGAGGAACATATACCACGTGGTTTTGATAGGGAAGAGAGGGAAGGTGCACTTGGTGATCAAACATAATTGTACTTAATAGATGGAAAGTGGGCTGGGGAAACAGTATTGTCTTGAACAGCTGTCCATTGTATCAAAGAGAAGTACAGAAATTCCAGGGACGGCATGAGTCAAGAAAATGCTGTATGGCGCACCTGGGGATTGGTTCTGAGAATGTCATGTAAATGTACCTTACCTATGGCGAGGTTTCATATTTATTGTATGTTAGTTCTGACCTCAGGATTTCACACGAGATTCAGACGGGTGCCACACTTCCAAACTGCCTGACTTGCCAGGAACATGGTAACCAAATGGAATATGTACCATGTGACCATTGAATTTGAGAAATTTGAAAATAACCAAAAAGTGCAACAGTTATTTCATCTAAATCAATAGAGGGAGTCCTGAAATATGATTCTTTGAAGTTTGAATAATTCACCACTTTTTTGAAGGTACATGTTGTGCTACCACGATCATATCTCACTTACTATGATAGATACAGCCATTTGGGATTCTGCAAATTTCTACTAGTAGGAATATCAACACAATTTCAACAGTTTTTAATAGATAATGACATCCCCTTGAGGCCAGAAATCAGCTCAAAACACCTTGGTAAAGGAAGAGTTAAGTCCATCCTCATGTATTACCCACTTGGCATAAAACCGTCTTTTTAACATTAATTCTTTTCTTTTCGGGGGTTCCTAAGTTTGCCAAATCTTATAGTAACTTTTACATAAGGCACTATGGCATCAGCTGAAACCTAGAAAAAAAAAACAAAAAAAAACTCTCCGCACCCGCATATACGTCCCCCCTCCCATCAATAAGTCTTGAAAGAGCTACACGTATAAGCCCCTTGCTAAAAAATTGCAGGTTTAATTTTGTTTTACTTTTTGAAATGTCCACCTATAAACTGTAAACATTGTTTGGACAACTACAATTTATAGACCACTTGAGGGGCCTGTCAATGATTAGTATACCAGGGACTGCATAATAATCAGTTCAAAAACAGAAATTAATGCATCCTTTTTAAGGTAACAATAGGCCATTTAGTGCAACTTCTGACTCAAAGGGAAAAGGCGAGAAGCAATAATAGGCACACCCAGGAGTAATGGTGATAGTTTTTTCAATGTAAATGAGGAGGGAGGGAGAGAGGTGTACTGATCAAAAGTGTATAGGAATTCTACCTTGACTCCTTATTCTCCACTGGGGGAATTCACACATAGAGTGTTGGGCGTACAGTGTTGTCTTACACTCAGTGACACCAGCCCCCCCCCCCCCCCATCCACCTCCAGGCACCCTGGGGCAGCATTAACCCTGTAAGGCCATTGATGTATCGTGCCCATTGGTCGTCATGATGCATGAATGCAACCCTAGTGAGACTATTCATCATTGCTGCATTCATGCATCAAGCCGACCGTGCACAGTGAAACTCAGGGATCGGAGTCACTGATTTTAGGGATTTTTTGATCCAAAGGCCGATACATTCCTTTATGGACAAAACCTTTTTTTAAGATGTTTCAATTAAACATTTCAGGATATTTTTGTGCTCAAATGTCATCCCTGGTTGATACACTGAATCTCAAAGGGTCGTCATGATGCACCAATGCAGTGCTGGCGAGTAAACTTGTCAGCACTCTAATGGTGCATCATGACAACTAAGGGACCTGGACCTGGAGGCAACCTGCAGGCCTTCAAAGGGTAGGGAGGGGACAATATTGACCATAATGGCAAGCAGTGGACAAGGGGGTGACGCAACAAGGGTGGCACATGGGGAAAGAGGTTTGGACTATGAAGGAGGGAGGCAGGTAGAGAAAAGGGGTTTGGTCAGGTGGGAAAGAAAGAATCAAGGTAGACTTAACCTGGTCTTTGATATTGATAGATTGTCCAAGCTTTTGGTTGTGGATCGAATGATAGCGAATTTCCAGAGCACCTACTTTCTTTTTGTTTCTTTCCTTTTCTTCTCGATAATGGTGAATTATTAAACATGTTATATATGAATTGCTAAATTGGTCTTGGCTTTGATGTTGAGGAATACAGAATCACCCAATGGATGGACCATTTATTGAGGGGGGCATCTCTATTTTATATGGAAGGGTATTGTGGGAACCTCCAGTTAGGCGCATGTATAAGGTGCACCTTATACCCGAAGATTTACGGTGGTCATTTTCGTGTGGAAAGTTTAACACCCTGTATAGGTATGTGTGCATGGAGGGTGGGGACATTTTGTGGTCACAAGAACATGTATACCCAAGCCCTAAGGCAATTTGATATGTGTGCTTGGCGTCTGAGGTGAATTTAATATACATATTCTGTTTGGGACAGGTAATTAAAGGTACATAATGGGGTCGGGTTAGCGGTGAAGGTGGTATCACCACTGGTGCTGGGGTTTCAATACAAGCAAATGTGACACCAAGAAAACAGGCCTTTACCAGCAATATTTACCCGTGCAATTGAAATTGTTGCAGGCATTTTGTGAGTTCAAGACTTCCCTATGGCTTGGTTGGTATTCACAGAAAGACTTGTAAATGTAGGGGTGCATACTCGGAGTGCACACTTGGCTCACTTGATTAAGTAATGAGAGTTTTAGAAAGACAGGAAGTCTTGAGATGCCAATTGCTAAGCGATCAAGTCTGTTTGAATCACAAAGAAATTGCATCTAAGTAATTATTCTAATTTAGGCCTACTGTACATATATATATATATATATATATATATATATATATATATATATATATATATATATATATATATATATATTTGTAATACAAAATGCAATCGGTCTCCTATATCCCCTCTGTATTGTTGGATACTGTGCAGAAAATAGGGGCTAACCTGAGAAGGTAGCCCAGGGAACCAGTATAGCATAATGAGGTAATTTCCTGGTCCTGTTAGCATTACAACACTCATGTATACACAGGTGACCATTTTCTATAAGCATCAAAATCCTTTATCTAATGGAAAGAAAACAATCTATTATGGAAATCTCAAAAAATCCCCTCCCAAAATCTAATCTGATCAACTCCATTGTGGCTACATTGTCGGTCTCCAGATCTGTCTTCTTTGAAGTTTTCTAGCTTTGGCGACAAAACCGTTACCACGACAACAAATCTCACTTCCGCTCACGTACTTCCGGTTGGGTTGGCGATGTCATACAATGACGTTTATTGATGGCATTGTTGGTGACGTAGACTATGACGTCATGTCAGTTTGAGAAGTCACCTGTTCGCTGGGTGACCCCCTGCGTTGGTGTGAGATCACCTGGTATGTTCTCAGACATGGAGATTACTTCTTTTCCTTTAATTTCTGCACCCCCTACCCAGTGTAAATTCTGGAAGGTCTTTGTACGTTAACCCTTTGGGGCCCGCTTATGCATTAGTGCATCATATCCATTAGTTACCATGATGTACGAATGCAGACTCACCAGCACTTCATTCTTGCTTCACCATCTTTCCATGAGTGTATCAATCCTGTAGGATCGAAATGATGCATGAATATATAATAGCCTTGGCGAGGCTGCATTCAAGCATCATGCCAACCCATGGACATGATGGATTGATGCACTATCAGTATCTCTCTTTAAAGGCAATTCTGCAAAGGGGCTAAGGAATAAGAATCCATGAGGGTGTAGGTATTTCAGATACAGTTAATCGTTGTCTTAGTGAGTCATCCATCTCCACATCAAAGGATTTCGATCTGTAAAGAATGCAATGAAATAATTTGTATATCATAACTTGAATGGAAAAGAAAAACACCAACAATACGTGATATCGCAGTTTTTCAGTGCCATTTTACAACAGGCACTCACAAAGTAGTTTAGTCCCTATAGCTACATTGTTTGAGGCACATTTACGAATAGCAAATGTAGATTCATTATTTTCCCGGTGATTGAATTCCTTTGTCATGATTTGAACAAAAGGATGAAACATATATGTACAAAAATTCCCCTTTATTCACCTTTGTCGGAATTCCTCCACCTAAAATATCCAGATTTATGTGTCATTGGGCTCGTATCATTTCTAGATCCGGAGTGGAATCTTATAATCGACATCAGGGGGTATTTTATAAATTCAGTTTCCCAATAGTTTCTTAGATGGCCCTGGCTGACCTCTTGATTTAATACCAGTTTAAATTTGATTCCACCTCCAGAGTCCATCACTATTCAGCTGCACTGAAGCCTTACCCAATCCACACCCACACCCAATATGTTCTGTTAGCATAGAGGCTCATCCCATCCAATAGACACTTAGCCAAGCGTGCCAACCCCCATACAACACCACCAGACCACTATATGCAATAGACACTGTTATAGGACACTTGTCTGATGCTCTATGAGATTACCATTGTCAGTTGTTGTAAAAGATATACTTAAAGACCCATGATTGTATAGGACGGTTAAGTGACAATACAACAGTATGTATAGTATCAGATAGTACATTAGTTATGTGGGGTTAGTATTGTTATGTGTGTCTTACAGTATGTGTATGGGTTGTGGGTTTGTAAGCATACGTAAGATCATAGTTCCTGTAAAATGAAACACTATTTTTTTTTACAACAATTGTTGTCTAGGGCCTGCCTACATTACCCCATCATTACACCTGTGAGGTCATTACATTATAGGTCTAACCAATACAGCACATTCCGCCTACCCTACCCCATACCATTGTCTTGGTCTGGGCACCGACACCAGACACGCTTACATCTCGTTGGATAACACTATAACACTACTAAACCGTTAGGGGCGTTTGTGTTTGGTGTATGTCTGCTGAGGAGGAACGCTGCTGCTACCAGCGTCCCAAACGGTGACGTCACAATAGGAGGGGTGACGTCACAGATGATGGTTATCAGCTGTATCTACAGGTAGTCATACTGAAACCTGCCTGCTACCAGTCAGAGTGGCTTAATACCTGTGTTGGATTGTAGGTACACATGTAGCACCCAATGTACCTCTGCCTAGTTGAATGAGGTCTTCTGCCTAGTTGACTGAGGTCTTTCTTTTAAGACCTTCAAGGTGCACTGAGCTCAAAGAAATGACACATCATTGGTCCCTTAACTTTCCACTCCAGTGATGTGTAGACAGAAATTTGAAATAATGCATACTCGCATATCAGGGGCGTAGGAAAAGGGGGGGGGGCAGGGGGGCCTGGGGCCCCCAATCATAAAGGAGGGGGGCCGATTATGTCTGGGCCCCCCAAAAAAAATTACCAAGAAGTCATAATGAAATGGAAAAGCAGCTAAAACATTCCATCCAAATTAGATTAATATGTTAAAGGGATAGGGAAAATGGAGCCCTGTGCCTCAAATCGGATCTAAAATTCACCAAAAATACTTTTCTATTAAACTCTTTTATGGGTATGTATAGGCATCATCGCGCTCGAGTCGATAATTCAAGGTGTTCAAATTGGGACCCCCGCTAGGCCCCCCAATGAAGATTTGCTTCCTACGCCTCTGCATATATTATTTGATGTTACCTGACCTCAACTACCAAAACAATGCCAACTCTAAGAATTTTGTCAATATGAAAAAAAAAACAAGAAGAGAAAATACTAAGATTTAGGCCACTTTTGGGTCATTTTCTTTCATAATATTAACAGACTGATACTAGCCTGCTGCATTCTCAAGGAATGTGTTAGCCATTCTTACCAGAGAGTGCCCCAAATACCCATTCATCACGTATGCACCACATTCCAAACTATGCAGAGTCCCTGAGGCCTAAGATCGGGTGCCGGTGGTATATGATGAAGTGGGATGGGGGTGAGGGTGGGGCAGAGTCTGTAGGGTGTAACCGAACTGTTGTTAGATGGCTCCCATTCCCGAGTTCTATAGTCCTCCAATTCCCCTTCAGGCATAAATATATTTCCAGCCACAGGTAAATAGCCCTACAAGTACCCGATAAGTATCAATCTCAAAGATTCCTACTCCTTCATATCATTATGATCACTCGCCCAGGGTGGAGTTGCACAATTATGTATAATATCAAAGTTTGGGACATCTGGGGGTTTAACCCCTTGAGGGTGTTGAATTATGATGGAGTTTCTTTCTGTAAGGCTGAACCTATTGTGGGTGGTTCGGATGGGTGGTTTTAAAACACTGTAAGGGCCGCATACATACGATGATGCAGTAAGCCCCTTTGCCAGCATGATGCATTCATGCAGGCCTGGCGAGCCTATATTCACCAGGGCTGCATTCATGCATCATGCCGATCCCACTTGGCCAATCATGATACTGTCCTGATGGGTTGAGATGATGCACCATTGCAGTGCAGACTTATCAGCACTAAATTTGGGTATCATGAAGACAAAGGAACATAACCCTGAAAGCATCGTATGTCCTTTAATGGTTAAGGTATAGAATGGCTTTAGATCAGTCTGGTAGTGGACTATAGTGTATACAGGGGTGATTAAAACATACAGCGGCACCAGACTGTATCTAACTGGACATCTGGCATCAGGATCCACTCCAGGAACCCACTTCACCCAGCCATTGAAGTTTTCTTTCTTTTTTCTTATCTTTTTTTTAATTTTTTTTTTCTTTTGATCTTGCTGTTGGATCTTTTTCTTCAATACTTTGTAAAGGTTTAATGCTTACTTGTTGCCATGATGTTCAATTGGTTTAATTCTTGCCCGTGATAGCTGCATTGCTCCATTATACACCCCTATAGTGCCTTCATCAATGCAGTGCTGGTGATTGGGTTCCTCTGTAGTACATTATACTGCATTCCTATACCATACCAATAAAGGATATTAAATACTTCCAAAATTATATTGTCTCTTAAAGGTAAGATAGGGTTAATAGTCCAATTTTCATGAATTGTAATATGATGTGATACCTCTGAATTTAAGGATATAATACATTATTATCACTATGAAAACCGTATTCAAAAAAGAAAACTTTCTTCTCTTTTCGATATGGAAAATCCGACCTTCAATATGCCAAGAAAAATCATGAAATTTCATAGGGAAAGTGGCATGAAATGTCATGGAACTCCATGAAAATTCATAATGAATCATGACTAGGGGAGAATTGAATATATTTTATTTTCTATTATTTTATTACAAGAATCTACCAATTGTAACATCTCCTATATTTTCAGAAATATTTGTGTAGTCACGCTCAATTATAAACACAGAAAAAATTCTAACATGTTTACATCAAAAGTCTTGAAATTTCAGTCGGGATATTTTGTCAACCAGGAAAAGAGACAATACCAGTGAACAAGAGCTATTGATTACAAGTTACCTGGCAGCTAAAAATAGGATAATCCATTGTGTTAATTCCCTAGGGGAAGGATTAAGAATTAGATCCATGGATTAACTCCCAGTAGGCGAGTCACATTACCAACTATGTCTAACAATGTACACTGTTTGATTTTGATGTAATGAAAATATCCATTTTAACCTTGTTTGATTAAGAGGTCAATAGAATATATACGTATTGGATAGTTGAAGTACAGCCAACATTCCTCACTCAGTTCATGCTCCTATCGTATAAGTAGTTTTTTGTTGTTGTTGAATGGTATATATATATATATATATATATATATATATATATATATATATATATATATATATATATATATATATATATATATATCACAAAACATTCATTTTTAGCTACTCTGGCTTTAGGGCCTGTCTATATTTTCATGTATTTGGAAACATAGTGAAAGTGTGATGAATTCAGAGGGCTGTTAATGAGATTCTATAACGGAAAGTTTATGCTGCAGCACAAAGGTATCTTGAGTGATTGGATGGGGGGGGGGCATAAAGAAACTGCTGAATGCATTCGTGGCTGGAATTGCTTTTCCATGGGTACATTTGGGTGAGTTTTGTGAACTTATCCCAAACCTGAAGTAAAATGGTTTTTTTTTTCACTTTTACGAATCTGCTGTCATTTGTGGCATATAATTATTCTTACAGATATAGGCAGATGTAAGATGATATATTAGTTCATAATATCAACATAGAGTAGAGTGCTAAGGCCAAAGAAAAATAAATTGTTTGTTTCAGGTAACCCGACCCTACTCAGCAAAACAGGGCCAATCCTTTTTTTTTTCTCCATTTTTGAAAAAAAAAAAATTATAGGTTTTTAGGCAAGTTCTCAGTCAATTTAGTTGTCTGTGAGTCGCCGTGACTCCTCGTGAGCCATCACAAGTCTTTGTGGCAGTTTAAAATGTTTTACAAAATCAAAAATTATTCCGACCTAACCTACCTAACTTTTTTTTTCAGCATGTTACCTGAAACAAATGATTTATTTTTTTTTGCCTAATGCAGTGAAAGGGAACCCGGTTGTGTCCACTTAAAGATTCTGTTTTATGGTATACTTGGTACAAAACACTTACACTACCTTAACCATACCTATATCGAGAACCTAGAGCCTGGATTTAGCGTTTAACTTGACCCAGGACCCCATTTGTATGTGTGAAGAAACTTATTATATAATCTGGAACTATAGGGCATAGAGGCTCCCCTGAAAACAGACTCCCCAGGGGGTGTTAATAACCGGTATTTTATGAATATCTAAATGTATAGATCTTATTTTTCCTCCTGAAGGCAGCTGGAGAGACGTGTTGTTACATAAATAGAAATGTGACAAAATGTATCTGATACATTTTGCATAAGGCCGAAATGAACCACTTTATTCTATATTAAAAAAGTTTCCCTTGATAGTAAAAGATGTCATTTCCTGTATTACTTAACAATCAATGAAGCAAATTAATCCTCTTCTGTTTAGCCTATCGACAACTCGTGTCAGACTCGTGTTATACTCCATACAAAAACACGAAAACCTGTACCCTGTCACAACACCTATAGCTCAATCTACCATCAGTCCTTATCCATATTTAGTACAGCATAAACAGCAAAATACCCCTATAAATAAGCAATGCCATATACAAGTCAATATTTACCCCTTGTTTGGCTACCAGCATAGGTAATCCCTGTCATATTGAAGGCTTATATAGGCGTACCTTAGACCGGATTAGGCCTTGGCTTAACTGACAAGACGTCTATGTCTTAGTCTAGAACAATCAACTACAGGTTCTTCTGATTGAGTCACTTTCCTGTGGCATTTACTGTGGGTGAAAGGGGAATGGGGATTAGAGTAAGAATGGCATATCAGGTGTGCAACAAGTATAGATGTTATCAGGTATTAATCATAGTACAGTATTTTAAGCGTCATTGCTTTGCAGTATTAATTCCTTAAGGGTTGTCCATGAATGCAGCCGCAGCAAGTAACTCGCCAGGGCTACATTCATGCATCCTGCCAACCCTATGGGGTTGATACGCCCCTGAAGGGTCGTCATGATGCTCCAATGTACCAGTAGTACTGACATGTATATAGTCGTCAGCACTGATTTGGTGCATCATAATGAATCTGGAGGATGGCATGGGGGGGGGGGTCCTGCAAGGTTTAACCCTTTAAAAGCAGCTGATGCAGGATTTCAGCTACATAGGGTTGGTATGAATGTAGTGGCCCTGGTGAGTTCCTCACCTGGACTACATCAGGGATGCCACTTTTCCTGGTTTACCAGGAATTCCTGGTTTTGATTCTAAGATGTCTGTATTAAATCATGTATAATTCCTGGGAAAATGTGTCCGAAGTTAAGTTTTCCTGGTTTTTGTCGGCCAGTGAGTGGCATCTCTGACTACATTCATGCATCATGACGTCCAATCTACATGATACATTTATGAAAATGCATTGGATGGGTAGATAGATAGGATATCTTAAGAAGTAATGGTTATCTGCATCTGTAGAAGTAAAAAGAATTGGCAAGAGCACTGACCGCTTATTAGGAATAGTAAAGGATGAGGTTTTCTGCAGGCACTTTAGTCCAAACTTACATGAGGTCGTACTTTATTACGGATTTTTTTTTTTTTTTTTTTTTTTTTTGGGGGGGGGGTGGTGGACGGGGTACGGGGGTGATCGACTCTGTTTTGCAGAAGCCTTGCTGACGCTGAATTATCACCTTCATTTTTTTAAAGAAGGAAGTGATTGTTTTCCAGAGATGATATGAATTCATTTCATATGCACTAGCCTGATTAGACTGAGCCCATTAGACTACTGGTACACAAAGGAATATCAATTACATTATAAGCCCTTAGGTGATTCAACAAACGCTGACCAAGGCCACGTCCTAGTCCCAAATGTCTAAATCTGATTGGTTTAACTCCAACCACTCCAGATTCACTGTACCCAGGTTATGGGGCCGCATGATGCCTTGCTGCATAATTATGTATGATTGCAGACCTGTCGAGTTACTCTCCAGAGCTGTATTTATGGATCATATTAGATTGATGCACTTCTCAGCTAGTACTCGCCAACAGTGCATTGGTGCATCATGACAACCAATATAGACAACCAAGAGACATGAACGTGGAAGCATCTTGTGATCCATAAGGAGTCCACACACTCCAGATGAACTATGCACACGTGATTAATTCCCCGTCACGGGATAAGAACGCCACTTTCCCAGGCCAGTCAGATCACTAACTTGGCTTTTCGTGGGTTCCAGAGAGTTTAAAACTATTTACATGGCTTGCTATTGACGTTGTGCATACATATTGTGTAATATTTTGTCCAGGTAGGCCCCCTCTTTAACTTTCCATCCCCTCGCCCTACTCACCCACTGCCATTAGTGCACATGTCCTACACACCTACCCAAGAGTACACTCAGTTGTAACCATATTGCCATAATTTCAATCCAGAGGTGCCCCCATCTAAATTGATCCTATAACCCACCCACCCATCCAATCATTTCTCCCAGTTTCTAGAAATCGTGCCTTCTATCCTTGGATGTGACTGAGTCTTATCTCCTCCATCGACGGGAGCCCCCCCCCCCCCCACACCGCCCACACGTGTGCACTCCATCCACCTTTTTGGAATATTTTGATAAAATACATATACCCCTCAAATCTCACTACAATATGGACTCCCTGAAAATGTAAATTTTAAGTCCAATGATAAAAAAACAACAACATTGTAAACTACCACCAAAGCTAGCCCTTCTCTCCTACGCCCCCAACACCTCCAATCAACATAGCACAGGTGCCATTCTTCTTTCATATCAGATCTCCCCAAAAGCCAATCTCCAAAAGTAGCCAGTCCAGTGTTCTATACCCACTATAGGACTTCTTTACAGAGCCACAATATGCCCCTGCTGCTGCACCGCATTGGGTGTACATAAAGAAGTGCTATGTTGCATACTGTGCAAATAGCCGACGTGGTGTGCCCCAAGGCTCCATGCTGGGACCCTTACTTTTATACTATGGCACTAAGGGAGGGGGGCTGGTATCTACTTATATTTATTTTAGCCCTGGAAGGAGGGAAAGCCTTTGAAGGCAGTTCTAAGTGGCTCTGTTTAACAATGTGTTTTTAAACAATTGATTTGCTATTGAGTTACTGCTTAGGGGTTCTGGGAATAAATCCAATTCATTTGTTATGTAATAAATGTTGGGGTTTAGGTGGAAGTAAGAGAGGGATTTTCCCCCAAAGGAGAATAATTGTGAAATCCTGAATGGCCTTTGAATTTTATTTCTGACCAAAAAGGTAATTCCTTAATAGTAACACCTGATCAGACATTACATGATCAAATGGAGGAGAGATTCTGTTTACCCTACCTTTGTAGGATTTCCAATCACCATTTCGGTGAGATTCCAATTTTCCCTGATCCTCGATTACAGTTGGAAGGCCAGTCCATAGATTGATTCAATCATTTATACATTTGTACCTCTGACCTCAGCCTAAAGGTTTTTGGCCATCTTTCCATCCTTTTGTTTCTCTACGCAGTTTTATTATATCTGGCAATCTTCGCTCTTCTGGATGCAATCACTATTCATAGTTTAAACCCTAACCGACTCTGACTAATATTGTGTTACATTTTCCGATCTGTGTCGTTGTTCTGGGGTAAACATCCAGGAAATCTCCACCCCTCCCCTCCAATTCTCATCCTCGTTATCCCACACAAGAGCCCAAATCAAAACCCCCAAATCACCCCAGTCACATTGTCCACTAAGCCCACAGGTTGTAAAATCTGGAGATTATTCCCCATCACAATAGGTCTGGTGGCTGTAGTATTATGTGGGTTATTGGGGGTTGAAATAGGTGGGGATTTAGTGGTATGTGACCTATTTTGACGGGGTAAGGAGTTAAATATTGGTCTATGTGGTCAGATTTTCCCCCCATAACCATTGCATCTTTTTATTATCATATTGAGGATATTAGAAGATGAATATCGAAATTTGAAGATGGGGGTGATAGTTCAAGAGAAATTTGGTGAAAAGGGTGCGCATAATTCAAGTTGGATCCGTGATATATTTGGCATAAAAGGGTGTACGTGATAGTGAAATATACATTGTGAAACAATAAGATGTTGGATTATCTTTTCAAAAAAAGAATGTAAAGGGAACACATAGACACTTTGTGGCCAGAATTGAATAATTTTCGTGAAAATGGGGTATTTGATATCCTGTTATGTAAAGGTGTGGGGGGGGGGAGGGTGAAACGTGGGGGCTGTGGATGTTGTTTTGTTGAGGGATATTACAAGGCTGTATAAGGAAATGAGAGGTTGGGGTAATGGGTTTGGGGGTCATACGGTCAGAGTAGGTGGGTTGGCGTGAGAAAAAGGCTGAGGTGGTTGTCTCCCCCTTCAGTAGGAAACTATTACTGATGAACCTATGGACCACTTCCTACTCTGCTGGGATTCTTCCCATAGGCTTAGTTTCCGGTCTTGTATTTCCGGCCCGGGATTTCCGGTCATGCTGTACCATCCATCCCGACCAGCCATGTCCTCTTATCTTGCAGTTATTGCCGTTCATTCTTAGGAATGAACGGCTATAGGAGGGGACCCATTCTTAAATACAAGCTCTCATAGTGGTGCTTCCTCGCTCTCCATGTATAATCCTGTCATAGGTACAGTATTGAGTATGCCTATACCTGGATTAAAATCTGCAAATCAGTCAAGCATAGAAGTGGTGGCAGTGGTGGTGTTGGTGGACCTGTTATTGTAGACCCTGGGGACAGAGTGGTGGTAGCCCTGGACACCTCAGGCAGAGCCATGGTATATAGTATATATACCCCCCCCACCCACCCACCTCTGAATAGTGGTGGTGGCTGTGCTCCTGTGGTGGCCCCATACCTGCCTGCCACCACCTCCCCCAGCACCATGTGGTTCTCTTCTGCTGGTGGTGCATTTCTCAGCACCACTGACTATTAACCTACTAAAGGCCACCTACATGTATATTTATATATACATGTACACATAAGTATGATGCACTTTTTTAGGAGTTTTAAGTGGCGTGGCATTGGATTATTTGGAGTCTTGGGACCGTTTTCCATGTGTGTCGGCCATCTTGGTTTTCGGAAACACAGGGATCCAGGCCATATATGGTCAATTTTGATCTTAAAAAGTTATCAGATGGATGTTAGTGACCATTGGGACACCTCAACTACCCAATTTTATTGTTTGCCATGTGTGTCAGCCATCTTGGTTTTAGGAAACACAGGGATCCAGGTCATTTGTGGTCAATTTTGATCTTCAAATGTTATTAGATGGATATTAGTGACCATTGAAAGACCTCAACTACCTAATTCTATTGTTTTCCATATGTGTCGGCCATCTTTGTTTTAGGATACACAGGGATCCAGGCCATACATGGTCAATTTTGATCTTCAAAAATTATCAGATGGGTGTTAGTGACTATTGGGAGACCTCAACTAGCCTATTTTATTGTTTTCCATGTGTGTCGGCCATCTTTGTTTTAGGAAACACAGGGATCCAGGCCATATATGGTCAATTTCGATCTTCAAAAGTTATCAGATGGATGTTAGTGACCATTGGGGGACCTCAACTACCCAATTTTGTTGTTTTCCATGTGTGTCGGCCATCTTGGTTTCAGGAATCACAGGGATCCAGGTCATATATGGTCAATTTTGATCTTCAAAAGTTATGAGATGGATGTTAGTGACCATTGAAAGACCTCAACTACCTAATTCTTTTTTTTTTTCAATATGTGTCGGCCATCTTGGTTTCAGGAATCACAGGGATCCAGCTCATATATGGTCGATTTTGATCTTCAAAAGTTATGAGATGGATGTTAGTGACCATTGAAAGACCTCAACTACCTAATTCAATTTTTTTCAATATGTGTCGGCCATCTTTGTTTTAGAAAACACAGGGATCCAGGCCATATATGGTCAACTTTGATTTTCAAAAATTATCAGATGGATGTTAGTGACCATTGGGAGACCTCAACTAGCCTATTTTATTGTTTTCCATGTGTGTCGGCCATCTTTGTTTTAGGAAACACAGGGATCCAGCTCATATATTGTCAATTTTATTCTTCAAAAGTTATCAGATGGATGTTAGTGACCATTGGGACACCTCAACTAGCTAATTTTATTGTTCTCCATATATGTCGGCCATCTTTGTTTTAGGAAACACAGGGATCCAGGCCATATATGGTCAACTTCAATCTTCAAAAGTTATCAGATGGATGTTAGTGACCATTGGGACACCTCAAGTACCTAATTTTATTGTTTTCCATGTGTGTCGGCCATCTTGGTTTTTTGGAAACACAGGGATCCAGGTCATATGTGGTCAATTTTGATCTTCAAAAATTATCAGATGGATGTTAGTGACCATTGGGAGACCTAAACTAGCCTATTTTATTGTTTTCCATGTGTGTCGGCCATCTTTGTTTTAGGAAACACAGGGATCCAGCTCATATATTGTCAATTTTAATCTTCAAAAGTTATCAGATGGATGTTAGTGACCATTGGGACACCTCAACTAGCTAATTTTATTGTTCTCCATATATGTAGGCCATCTTTGTTTTAGGAAACACAGGGATCCAGGCCATATATGGTCAATTTCGATCTTCAAAAGTTATCAGATGGATGTTAGTGACCATTGGGGGACCTCAACTACCCAATTTTGTTGTTTTCCATGTGTGTCGGCCATCTTGGTTTCAGGAATCACAGGGATCCAGGTCATATATGGTCAATTTTGATCTTCAAAAGTTATGAGATGGATGTTAGTGACCATTGAAAGACCTCAACTACCTAATTCTTTTATTTTTTTTCAATATGTGTCGGCCATCTTGGTTTCAGGAATCACAGGGATCCAGGTCATATATCGTCAATTTTGATCTGCAAAAGTTATGAGATGGATGTTAGTGACCATTGAAAGACCTCAACTACCTAATTCTTTTTTTTTTTTCAATATGTGTCGGCCATCTTTGTTTTAGAAAACACAGGTATCCAGGCCATATATGGTCAACTTTGATCTTCAAAAATTATCAGATGGATGTTAGTGACCATTGGGAGACCTCAACTAGCCTATTTTATTGTTTTCCATGTGTGTCGGCCATCTTTGTTTTAGGAAACACAGGGATCCAGCTCATATATTGTCAATTTTAATCTTCAAAAGTTATCAGATGGATGTTAGTGACCATTGGGACACCTCAAGTACCTAATTTTATTGTTTTCCATGTGTGTCGGCCATCTTGGTTTTCGGAAACACAGGGATCCAGGTCATATGTGGTCAATTTTGATCTTCAAAAGTTATCAGATGGCTGTTAGTGACCATTGGGACACCTCAACTAGCTAATTTTATTGTTCTCCATATATGTCGGCCATCTTTGTTTTAGGAAACACAGGGATCCAGGCCATATAGCTCACATAGCCATTATCAGCTGGGGGCCGCCATTAGACCCCGACAGCACTATGACTAACACCTTCAGCCCCCGACTCCGCAGTATATGCCAGGGATGCCTCCCATTGGTCAATAATACAATAGCCATGTGCCGTATATGGTCAACTTCGATCTTCAAAAGTTATCAGATGGATGTTAGTGACCATTGGGGGACCTCAACTACCCAATTTTGTTGTTTTCCATGTGTGTCGGCCATCTTTGTTTTAGGAAACACAGGGATCCAGGTCATATATGGTCAATTTTGATCTTCAAAAGTTATGGTTAGTGACCATTTGGACACCTCAACTACCCAATTTTATTGTTTTCCATGTGTGTCGGCCATCTTGGTTTTAGGAAACACAGGGATCCAGGTCATATGTGGTCAATTTTGATCTTCAAAAGTTATCAGATAGATGTTAGTGACCATTGGGACACCTCAACTACCTAATTCTTTTGTTTTCCTTGTGTGTCGGCCATCTTGGTTTCAGGAATCACAGGGATCCAGGCCATATATGGTCAATTTTGATCTTCAAAAGTTATCAGATGGATGTTAGTGACCATTGGGACACCTCCACTACCTAATTCTTTTGTTTTCCTTGTGTGTCTGCCATCTTGGTTTAAGGAATCACAGGGATCCAGGCCATATATGGTCAATTTTGATCTTCAAAAGTTATCAGATGGATGTTAGTGACCATTGTGACACCACCACCACCAATACCACCACCACACTACTCCCAACCCTCACACACATTCCTTATTTGCATATTTTAATCCAGGCATAGGTTTACTCCATACTATAGCAATGGGGCAGGATTTTACATGGAGAGCGAGGAAGCACCACAATCAGAGCATATATTTAAGTATAGGTCCATTCCAAAGGCCATAGAGTTCATATATAATGATCTTTTTTCCTTGGATCATCATAGGAATATGCACGGCATTACAGCATTGCTGTGTTTACTTTCCTGAAAGTATGTTATAGATTAATAAATTGCAAAACACACAACATATGAAGGGCTTTTAGATTTCGTATTAAAATAATATTTGTTCTGAAAATTTTGATCTACTATCATATTAAAAATGTTGTAAATCAATTCTATACTTCTTAGAACATGATATGAATATGCACGGCATTACAGCTTTGCTGTGTTTACTTTGCCGAAAATATGGGATAAATTTCTAATCCGGGAAACGCACTGCAATTTAACTGCTTTTAGAATTGATATTAAACTCAGAATTGATCATCAAATTTAAATATGAAACCCTAATATCTTGATCATAGATGACAGATCCTAAATTGAATCCTCTCAATTGCATCCTTAACACGGGCCTCTTGATCATAGATCTTAGATTCTAAATTTTCAATTGAATCCTTAACATAATCTCCTAACCATGGACCCCTTGTTGGAAGTCTGTCTATCATAATGATTGTAGTGGTTCGGTTTTCTGTTAATTAAAGCATAATGAGAAAAGGAGTGATTTCGGGTATGGCAACTGAGGTGTTTATTCACAAGGAAAAAATAGCAAAGGAACGGCCTCCAAGGGCTACATGGCTATTCGGTTACATAGTAGGCAACGTTCAATGTATGAGCAATGGTCTCCGCCACTCCTGGAAAAATAAGGCAAATGTTTCCATATATATAATGGAAAAGCCAGAGCTCTGGCTACGTACTGTTTGACAGACGAGTGGTAGCCCCGCTCGTGTGTTAGATGCAAATGCTGCCACCTGCATCAGGATCTGACACACCCGAAGACCTCAGTCTAAGTCCCATGGGCATATATATATTATGCGTGTAATTCTGATCAATCATTAGGTTTTTTTTTGTTTCTTTTTTGTTCAGTTTTAGCAAGCTGTTGTCACTAGTTTCTACACTACCAGTTCACCTGTTTCTGTAGGTCCTGCAGCTTTCTCAACCTGTTTCTTTGAAGCTATTCTTCACCTGAAACCCACTATCATGTTAGCTGTTGACCCGTTGCCCACCAGCTGTTTCAATATTACTATTTTACCTGTTGCCCACCACCTGTTTCTATATGACCATTTTACCTGTTTCTCATCACCTGTGTCTATATGACCATTTCACCTGTTTCTCATCACCTGTTTCTATATGGCCATTTTACCGGTTTCTCAATACCTGTGTCTATATGACCATTTCACCTGTTGCCCATCACCTGTTTCTATATGACCATTTCACCTGTTTCTCATCACCTGTTCTATATGGCCATTTCACCTGTTGCCCACCGCCTGTTTCTATATGGCCATTTCACCTGTTGCCCACCGCCTGTTTCTATATGGCCATTTCACCTGTTGCCCACCACCTGTTTCTATATGGCCAATTCACCGGTTGACCACCACCTGTTTCTATATGGCCAATTCACCGGTTGCCCACCACCTGTTTCTATATGACAATTTCGCCTGTTGCCAACTGCCCGTTTATATCCCCTGTTTCTTTATGGCCATTTTACCTGTTGGCACAGTTTTTACCTGTTGTCTATCCCCTGTTTCTATACGACAATTTCACTTGTTGTCCACCACCCGTTTCTATACGACTATTTCATCTGATTCTGGGGCATCAGTAGAAAAATTCTTGCAGATTGGGATGCAGCCTTAAGGAAGAGTCCTCACTCCTAAGTTTGACACATCTTGGATTAATCAGTAAATTGGACTCTGAAATAAGTAAATATACGAAGTATGGATAGGAGGAATTTAGATGCTCACTCAAACAGCCCCTCTACATCCTTCATTGGTCTCCATTTCAACTGTTTCCTACTTGACCCCTTCACTTTTGTCATCAACTGTAATAATGCTGCAGACCCCACCTATTAATTTTGACACCCCCCCCCCACCCCCCGCCCGAACTCTTATAGGTAACTGCATCCTCCTTGGCCTATATTGAAGCATTGCCCTTTTACCCCCTACCTGTTCCCTAATCACCCCTGTACCCAATACCCAGACCCTTACCCTCCTCCAGAACCTCTTCACCCCTCTCCTCCCACCCCCTCAACATGGGGACATACTTCCCCCACCCCTCTTCTCGTATGTATACACAGTACAAATGCCATGTCTTAAGTATGCATGCTCAGCCCTTTAAGTGCAAAAGGATGCTGTTCCACGTTCTCTGTTTATTTGGCACGATGCAACAATGCAGCGATGGCAAATCTACTCACCAGGGCTGCATTCCTGCCGACCCAATAGGGTTTATAAAAAATTAAGAGGCGGCATCACGAACCAATTTAGTACCAGCAAGTAGACATAGAATAGAGTTACAGGAATACATCAGGGACGCCAGTAGTGACCTCTGGTGGATGACAAAGGAACGAGCTGGGACGCTGGAGGAGGAGCATTGTTATAGCTGGTTTTTATATGCTGTGTGTGTTGAGGGAGGGGGTGGGGTAATTGTATCAGTGTTCCTGGAAGTACTCTATATAGTACTAGCTACCAGGACTGAGAAGGTATTGTCTGTTACTGAGTGTTAATGGCGTTGACACGGGGGCGTCTGAAAATGAAGCTCTGAAAAAGGAAAAAATAAGTATGGGAAAAAGGAAATGTTACAGGTGTATATAACAAGTTGATGTAAGGTGATTGGTAATGTATATTACAGACGCATAACTTTTAGATATGAATGTGATGAAAATGTCTCTTTTATTTATTTAGAGCTTAAATTAAAGAGGTTGGTAAGAAGCAAATAATAGGTGCACCTATCTAATCATGTATAAATGTATGATATCCTACCTAGATTGAGGGGCTTTGGAATATTGATAATACACTAAAATTTCTCATCTTGTCAAGCACCTGGTGTTATCATGCCTCAAAATATACCTACCCCTCCCCCAACGTCTCTTCGTAAAAAGAAGAGATCACTCACCCAAATGTTACGACGAAGTATGTCATACGTATTTAGTGCACTGATTAGATTGTCCATGCATGGATAGAGAATCATGGTGTACGGTGTATTATGTGTTTGACACGAAAGGCTGATTTATTACCTGAGTTTATTGCAGTGTGTATTCTCGTCTTTTTCTTTGAACAGCAAAATACACAGTGCAGTGATATACCCCCGAAATCTGGGTCATCATTTGTCCTCGGGATATACTGTCAAATGTATCATATCACGAGATTGTGTTCATCTCAAATTATTTTAGTCAGGCATATGAAAAACATTCATTTAGTTTGCATGAAAATATTGATTTGACCGGTAATTACTAATCATAGTCATGTATTCATTTGAGAGGCTGCATGGGCGTGATATATGGGGTAGGGATATTGCATGGGTTGATGTAATACAGAGATCCAATATTAAAAGTATGGGGGGGTCCTCACATTTACCTTGGAATAAGATAATTTTAACAATTGTCTCAAAGTTATGGTCCCTCTTTTGAGAACAGACAATCTTTATTTCTTTATGGAAAAGAGGGTTTTACAAATTTGCATGGGACCTTCAAATGAGGATTATATTAGAAATATAAACTTTGCAAGGAAGATAGACCATTCGAGTAAATGAGGGAAAACGTAGGTTGATTCAGTATCAGTGTCAATATAAACAATGACTCAGAATATCAGCAGAGAAAAAGGCTATGCCTCATGCCCAGATAGTCTCCCATGTGACTGTTGGTGTATGTCATACCTGTTGTCACTATTATAGCTAACACCCCTGGAGGTCATGTATACACTTGGCCCTAATACCCTGTACCCTCCCTCATCCAGGCTTAAACCATGCCATCCCTGTCATTACAAAGTGTCCTTAGCCAGACTTAGCACTAGGAGGCCTCACCATGAGGTAATCACTCTATCTTTGATGTACCTGAACCCTTAAGGGCTGAACGATATAGTGTATACTTAATTATTAATTTACTATTCAAGGGCTGCAGGATTTTATGTATCTTTAACCGTTAAACTTTAAGTGTTGAATGATGCCACCAGAGTTAGTCCTTCTCTGCAGACTGACAAATACAACTTAATCTGCGTAGGCCTAGCATATCATACTTCATAATTGCCACTTTTAAAAAAGCATGGAGATAATATTTTCATTCATGAAGGGCCTTTGAATCCATGGATTGGTAGAATGTTGAATACATGCACTGAAATTGCAGTAAGATTATCTTATCCTATGTACATTTTACCCTACTCTCACACACATATGACTCAAGTGTGATCTTTATTGTTTGATGCTTGGGTTTCTAGACATTGTCTTATGGCTAATCATGGTTATCGGGCATTCGGATAGTTTTTATTGCATGTATGAGCAATTCCATAATCAGTCACATTAAAAAGAAGATAAATGTATTTTTTCTCGATATGAATGTGAGGTCAGTACCTAAAGCCCAAACTGTTTTTGTTCGTCAAAAAACACAAACATGGCTGATGAAACTACTTCAAATAGAAGACGTTGCTTAAAATGCCTCATTACCAGATTATATGTGCCCCTACCTCCACCCTCTACCCAAACACCCAAATACCTACATAGTCTGGGGATGTATTTTACCCTTAATCCCCACTGCTTTACACAAGCCAAACCGTTAGAGGCTTAAAACTATGGCAGTTATTCAGATTATATCTGGACACTATAATCATCATACCTCTTTTACACACAGGGCAGACATAGGATTTATTTTTGGGTCCTTCTCAAGTACAAGATGTATATTTGGTAAACTTAAAGAGTTTGTTGTTGTCATATTCTATAAAAGATAGAGGAGCTGTTGGACTTCTGCCATACATAACATTTTTTAACCCTTTAACCATCTAAGGGTCCCATGGTGTATTAATATCACATTGTCATCATGAACGCAGTCCTGGTGAGTCTGCTCGTCAAGGCTACAATATGTAGCATGCAGACCCTACATATGTTCTAGGGTCGGCAAGATGTTCCTATACAGTGCCGGTGAGTAGGGAACGTTCAACAATTACATCACTGCTTAGGGGATGGGGGGTCTTTGGGTTCCTCTATAATGTTCCATACAAAAACGGTGGGTGGGTCCTGAAAAATGCCTAAATAACAGTGGCATAATTGTTGAACGTTCCCGTAGACTTGGCAGCACTGTATTTCTTTTATGTGAATAACTTCTTCCCATAGAGATAGCATTGCAGGGCCGATCCGCACACCCCCAGTGGCGTAACGTGTGCCGATCCACCACAGCGGCCGATCCACCACTGCAGCCTCGTTCTGGGTGCATGTAAACATTCAAAATGGCGGACCAGCGCTCGTACGGGGAACTACGGTAATGGATTTTGCTAATTTTCAGTTAATTAGACACTCTAAAGACATAAAATAAATATAGAACTAACCTCCCCTGGTGTCCTCCGTGGACGATCCACCCCTCGGGGGAGACAACTCCCTCGTGGTGGATCGACCACCTCGTACACCATGGTCGTTTAGTTCTATCTATGTATTGGTGCATCATGGCGACAAATGATCATTGTTTATGTGGCACCCTTACAGGATTAAACACGACACAGGTTTAAATGTTCAATTGTCATCGGCATTAATCATCCTAGTACTGGCGGGTAACTCTTAGATACTGTATCTGTGCATCATGCTGTCCATGTTGGGGATCTAATACAATAACCCTGTAGATGGTCATGTTACAAGCCTGTAAAAGTCATGCACCACGACAATCAGACATGGCGCACCATGACTACCCTCTGGGAGTGTACTTATCCAGTTGGGTCGGCATGATGCTTGAATAGAGCAATGTTGTGGTGTCTGTCAGTGGCATCTTATATATACGTGTGTGCGGCTCATGTATGTTTTACCATCGGGATCAATATGGAGAACGGCACAGGTGCTTTGGGCCCTGGAGGAGTGAAGGTGGTGTTTTGATAGAGGCTTGGTGTCATTCCTTACTCCAGGGCCTGAAAACACGTAGACGTGGCCAGCTTAAACCCCTAAAGGCCTCATGATGCCTCAAGGTTTCTGTTCATTTGCCGCCATGATGCACCAATGCAGTGAACTCACCAGCACTGCACTGTCGCATCATGCTGCAACCTTGGATGCATAGGCTAAGAAGGTTGGTATGATGCATGAATATAGCCCTGTTGGTGTCAAATGTACAGAAGGCATTAATGCACAAAGGGACCCTTAAAGTGGCCAAGGGGGTTGAGGTGGGGGGGGGGGTCATAACGAGCAAGGACCAAAGAGTGGCAAATTGCTCTGTGGCGCCACCGATGGCCATCTTGCAAACCAATTTATAGATGAACATCTCAAGTCTACTTGTGTGGAAAGTTATAGAAGTTAATCTTGGTGGACACGGTATTGTTGCTATTTATAAATGATAAAACTGTAAACTGTTCTTCGATGTCATTCCTCAAACAATGGTTTATGAAAAGAATGAAAGTCCCCAAATTGAGTCTTGGCGGAGGGTTGTGTTTTGAACATTTGAGATGAACTTACAAGAAGCGGTAGGCCTAATAGAAATCTTGACCTATGCCTGTCCACTAATTGTGACTTCTTTACCAAATTACAAACCTCAGTAATAACAATACATAGGCCTAGATATGCACAGTAGCTAGTTGTGGTCTAATCGTGGCCTATTGCAGGCCTGAAAACCATTGTGTTCCCAGGAGTAGCCAGAAGAATGTGTGGTTTTGAAGGAAATGGAAACCCATAGACATTATACCCCTTTCAGCCATAGAGGTTAAGGACGATATAAGTACCTTGCCCCAGACCCCTTATGCCATAACTATAGCCTAGGCATCTGACCATATCAAAGCTATAAGCAAATAATGGCCTCAATGGCTCGCAAGTCAGGCATACCTTGGTTAACATCCACAATAGATATGAAACACATTTTTGTTGAGCTTTAACCCTGGCACAAGGAAACCCAAAGGCTCCAGAATCTTTGCCTCAAAAGAACTGTTACGTCACTGTGAAGGATCTACATGCCACAATAGAGAACCAATAGCCGACCCCAGCCCCCTCATCCCTAACCATAGGTCTTGAAAGGTGCCTCAGAACCCCTCAATAAGTAGAACTAACACCGACCTAAGCCTAAACCCACGCCAGGGGAAACTATGGCATTCCTTGGGAACCCAGGGACCTTCAGCATGTCAATATTGGTATGTCATAGACAGTTTACCCTTGCTGCCCCAGCCATTAACGGCTCAGCCCTGGCTAGCCCTCCCACGTCTATCACCCACCTGAGACTGACTGCTTAAGGCTTTAAGGGATGCATAGTGCTTTAAATGCAGCCCTGGTGAGTAACTCGCCCATCCTGAATTCATGCAGCATGCTCTCCCTATTTGGTTTATAAACTCCTACAGGGATGCCCCAATGCAGTGTTGATAAGTTATTGGTGCATCGGGACGACTAAGGAACACGTACCTGGAGGCATCATGCGGCCCTTAAAGGGTTAAGATTTGACTGGGGATTTACATAAGGGTGAGGGTGGATGGTGAGGGGATATGAAGGGGTGGAGCCTCCTAATTGGAGAGCTACAGGTGCGAGAGGGTGGGAAGGGTACTTTGCAGAAGTAGGGGGTGTAGGGGATTGAGAGATTTTGGCAGTTGATATCTGGAATTATTTGGATTCCTATTAATTTTTGGCCAGACGCTTGTAATACGTTCTCGAAAGCCTAATTTCCTTTCATCAGTATGAATGGGACAAAAAGCTATGGATCTCTGTTGTTGCACTTGTGTTTACCCTCTGCAGGAGATATTTCCAGAGCTGTGTATGTCTGACATTGTACACATGAGTTGGAGTATGTATACATTGATTTTAGCTCCTTAGCATCATGGTGAGGTGTGTGCTCTAGAGGCCCATGGCTTCCACTCAAACACGTATAGTAATTAACTAGCATATGTCCCAAGACAAACAGTTATCTATGTGTCACCCTTAACATAACCAAAGTATGACATAGGCCTAATCAAGATTCAGTTACAGTAAAACCTCGCGTAAAAGGCACAGCTGTGTATATGCCACACCCTGAGTTTATGGCTTTGCTATAAGCCGCACTTGGGGTCTGAAAAGGCCCCCATAGTCTAGTAAGTAAAACGCCGCGTATAAATTCCTACAAGTAGTTTATTAGCAGCCCCCCCCCCCAAGATCTTCTTTTTTTCTGTACCAGGGCCCAGGAGGGGTCAAAAGTTTGTGTGCGCCACCCCCTCAAACCAACAACCCCGCCCCTCCCCCTGTTGATGAACAATGACCACTCCCTAAGTTGCGGCTTATACACGGCCTCTTCAGGTAGGCCCAGACTAGTATATTCTAACACTGTTTATGTGCCAAATATCAATCAAATATTTGGAGAAAATTGGTATTGACAACCTAAGGTGGCAGTCACAACCATACATTTAGAATCCACAAAACAAAAAAGAAATGAACGGCCAAAGTTATGTAACAAAATTGTTACTATGTGCTGATAAGGAGGTAGTGACATCCAACCATCCACACTTCATAATAGCTAATAATATACGAAGAAATACCAATTGCCTTCTCTTTCTCTTTCACTCTTTTGTCCATCGGTTTCTTTTTTCGTCTTGTACAGCATTGTTTAATCAAATGCTCAAGGCAGGGTAAATCGAAACCATCCTAATTGATCATCCCCCATTCTTTGTGTGCATTTACTTATACCCCTCCAGGTCTCTAACCCGCCACTCACCCCCCAACTAGCCTGCACAGAATTTCAATGACTTCTATGCACCCTTTGACCCTTTAAATCTCACATGATGCTTCAGCGTCATTGCCTCTTGGTCATGAGTCTTCACCAATGATGCGTCTACTTATCTGCTCTTCATCGGTGCATCAGCCACATGTAGGCTCAGCACGATACATGGAGGCTGTTTCGGCAAGGTGTCTTATATGCATCATGACGGCCAAAGGGCATGACGCATTAAAGCACTACATAATGTCACCTTGGAAGGGTTAAAGCCAGTTTGGAGTAAGGCTTAACTGGTGGTACAGACTTATTGTATTCTGCTGCCTCCTCAACCAGAAGCCCTTTCCAGTGTCTCTATGCACCATTTCATTACCAACCACTTGACTACACGTGTTTTGTCAGCCTAAAATCCCTGCTTGTTTTGTCCAGCTTAACTCTTTGAGTTACATTGGCTTTTTTTTTGTGATATTCCCTACGAAAATACCGATAACAAGCTATTTCAGTTCACCAGAGTCAAAGATATACAGGTCTATATATCCCTGATTTTTCTAGTTGTGTGAATTCTAAGGGAATTTTGTGTGTAGTAGAAATGAGAAGAATTATCGAAAAGCAGACGACATTTTGTTGTTTACTACATTGGACGCTGCATGGTGGTGCCCTCTGCCATGTTTACTCTTTTAGCTTGTACAGGTGTGTCAGGGGTCACTTATACATGTTCAGTCAACCATGGAGGAATCAGAGGCAAAAGAAAAAGAAAGAGAAAGAAAAAAAAGAAAGAAAGAAAGAAAGAAAGCAGGTACATGTATGCAGAATGGATGCTACATGTAGGGGTTCTTGTGTCATCTTTTCTTTGTGGCTGATTGCAGATGCAGAACAATCTAAAGGCCACGTGATATATAAAAGCATTATCTAGCCACCCTCCTTAATTGCCAGCATGAATGCAGTCTTTACGAAGCAACTCTCCAGGACTGCACTCACTGACCCATCAGACTAGTCATACCAAAGTAACATGATTGCCAAAAGACTCGTAATAGATGTGTATAACTGGTTCCTATTGAACATTGCATCAAACATACGGCCTTCCTTATTTGCTGCAAAGTCCCTTATGTGTATTATAGCATTAAGTAAGACGTAACTCTAAAGGTTAATCAACTGGATTTTAAGATTAATTCCTAACCCCAGACGCCTTTAATACTCCTTACCAGGAAGCTTTGATAAGTTTAAGAAAGGTGAGTTTCTGGTTGCCCAACCCAAGTTAGCATAACAGGGTCCTAACAGCTATATCATTCAACCATGCTAAAAAGAGAATATGTGGTGCAGGCCATTGTCTTGAAATTGGTTGAATAATCTACAGCAACTATAGTCACAAATCTCCGACATGATGTCACAGGCCAAGTTTAAGATGAAAATGAATAACAAACAAACAATTTTTAAAGAAAGGGGAAAAAGTTCTTCTTATCCTAAATGTTTGGACCATGGAGCAGTAAGCAGACTTTTTTAGCCGAGTGTCTATAGCACAGGACTCGAGGCTTAATATTTGGGCTAAAGGTATAGTACTCTCTGTCAGCCCCATTGTGTACTACAAAAACACATAGACTTGTGTGTTTGTATAAAAGTATTTATTCTCTGACATGTTGCCAACTCCAAGTCTGGGGCAGAGGTCATAAGTAGCATAACCAGTCTGGTCCAAAATAAAGTTTACTGACGTCCAAGTCCATTCTGATTAACTTTAGGTAAAGTGGTTTGGGTTAGGGGGAATTTTACATGTAACAGGATGGTGTAGTTGGGTCTATGTAGGATATAGCAATGGCATGGCTGTTAAGAATTGATTTTTATTTATTCTTTGTTTTTGTTTAGAATTTACTCTCAATGTGGGGGGGGGGATTGACATACTGTATTTCCCTGTAACATGTACAAAACGAGTGAGCAACTTATTACCGTAATACCTCGCTAATAAGTGACGACTTAAAACCCCTACTGTGCCTTATCAACTTATAGTTTTAGCAAAAGTCGGGTTGGGCCTTATGCATAAGAACATAATACTAGAATGACCAATATTTCATTCCGGGTACACTTTATACGATGTGTCTACACCAGGAGTGTGCATTTTACGCGAGGTGTACCTTACACACATGATAATACCATCATAGGGAATTCATGTGCATTAAAATGAAACAGACTGTTTGTATTATACATTGGTACCGTGTAATCTACACCATTATGTGAACTCATCATTCATCCCCATCTCATTATGTGTTATATTACATTGTGCAGATATAACTATGAGTGGTCTCTATGTGATATGTAACATTGTGTGTCAGTACACTGACTATTAAATAGATTGAATAAGTCACCTATAAAGAAGGCCCGAGCATCATAACGGCTTTGCCGAGCTCGGAGATAGGTTATGTTTTTACATAATTTCTGTGAACCATAATAATAAAAAAAATGTCACCCATAGATACGAGAATACTTTAACATACTCCTTACCGGTACTACATTGTACCTCCACCAATCTCAGCACGTGGCCGCTGTATTGAAGTGTGTACATAACTATGTACAAGTGTGGAGGATTCACATTATGATAGCTTTTATCATTGCCACCATATCCTCATCATTCAAATCAAAGATGGCTCAAGTTGGGGAGGGAGAGGGGGGCGTTAAGTTGTTTTTTTCAATGTTCTGTATTGCTGATGTCAGATATAATCTGGTTGATACTAAATCTGTATAGGAGGCACCCGAATGCCTGGCACCAGTCTGTCTGTCCCCTACACCACCCTCAAAGTGGGGTTTCTACGCCCCCACCCCATTCTCTTTACATCCAGCTACAAATAAGAACACCCCCCCACACACACACACACACACTTCTATATCCTCTCCCCTCCGGAACTCCATTACTTCCCCCATACCATCATCTCCCCCCATCATCTCCCCACTTCCCCTCCTGATGCCCTTTTTAATACCCCCTAGATACCCTACGCTCTAGTAATGCTGTTGTAGATCCTTAATATAGACCCCATGCCTTCTGTCTCCAGGAACCAGACATAAAGAGGACCCCCCCCCCTACCGTCACCCCATACATACAGGGATGTGACGTTCATAGGTACAAGATGTAAACCTCTGCTAAGCATCCTCACACACACACACACACTCTCTCTCTCTCTCTCTCTCTCTCTCTCTCTCTCTCTCTCTCTCTCTCTCTCTCTCTCTCTCTCTCTCTCCCCTCTGTGTCTGTCTGTCAGTATCTCTGTCTGTCTGTCTGTCTCTCTCTCTGAAATAAATTTATTGTGATGCCATTTAAAATTAATATCAAGAAATAACATGTAAGGCCTCTATAGGAACCTAGCGGGATAAAATTTTGACCAATGAGAAAATTCCTTTCATACCGTGCCGACTTTCCAGGGTGCATTACGAAACACCTGGTACCCATCAGCTCACTGTCCTTATCTCGCAAGGTATCAGCTTCAGCAGGGGTCAGCCCACTAAGGAATCCGCTAAGCGGGAATAGGATATTTTATTACGGCATTTATGAATGGCCTCAATCATGAATAACATTTCCGATCCACTGCCAAAAGAAAATGGGCCGGAAGTTATTCACAAAGCATTGGCATTGGAGGCTCCCTATAGCAGCCTCATGAATAGTTCTATAGTAATTCATGTACATGTATATAGAAAAGTCCAGAGACATTAATTCACCCCTTGAAAGGCCGCAGGGTACATTTACTGTGTTTTAAATATAGGATGATGCATGTGTGTAGTCCTGGAGAGTGTATACCCCTTGTGAGTTACTCGCCAGGTTAACATTTATAGTCATTATGGTGACACTATGGGGTTGATACAGTCACAAAGGCCAAGCACGAAGCACCAATACAGTACTGGCGAGTGGATTCACCAGCACTGCATTGGTGCATCATGACGACCAAGGAACTTGAGCTTTGAGCATTATATGGCCCTCAAAGTGAAAATTATGCCTATTTCTGTCCAGCACGCAGACCACTATAACGATATTGGCCAGAAGATTAGATCTACTTTGGCAGTGAACCAGTCCTGAAGCCTCCACCAACAATCTTAAGTCTTCTCCCCCACCCATCCCCCTCCACTACCTTATTCAGATCTTAACCCTTTCAGGTCAGCATAATGCCATCATGTTCCTGTGTCGTCATGATGCGTCAATGTAGTGCTGGCGAGTGTGCCCCGCAGCGCTGCACGAGTCCCACTGCATTGGGGCATCATGTCGACCCTGTGGGACTGTATCAATATCATAAATTAATCATGATGCACGAACGTAGTCCTGGTGAGGTGTATCATGCCCGGCAACAACAATACAAAAATTCATTACAGCTATATGCAGCCTCTAAAATGATAATAAGAATACAACCCCCTCCCTTCCAATCTTAACCTCCCCCCTCCCATGTACTTGTGTGCTCTCCATGTTGTGCAGCCTAAGCTGGGCCTTAAATAGGCTTATTTTGACGCACCTGTAGGCCCATGGCCATGCTTCTGGCCACTGTTACATGCATCGTGTATCCCTGTATGTATTAATGTATAAACCTCCCACTAACCTCACACCCTGCTCCACTTTATATATCATCCTATATTAAAACTTTGAGGACCACATAGTGCTCATCGAGCTGAGAGTTGTCAGGGTCTTTCTAGATTTCTTCTTTTTCTATTATGTTTTCTTTCGCTACTTCTAAATTCCTTTGATTATGGATAAAGTCCACCCAATGGCTTCCATTTGAAGGTTTCAGGATATTTCAGAATTGGGCACTTCAATCCTGTGGCCAGAGTATATCATTTTCACTTGATGATTATGATGCAACAATGCTGGCCCAGTGAGTAACTCACTGTTGTTGCATTGGTGCATCATGCCCAGCTCAGCTGGAGTCCCGGACCAAAATGCAGTAGAAAATCAGTATTTAAACAGTAGAAAAACAGTGTGGTGTGACAGTAGTCATTCAGTGTGAAAGCAGCATTAGAAACAGTACCATATCAGCATCTACTGGCATTCTACTGCTCAGCACACAGAACATGGCAGCAGTGGTTCAGTAGCAGAACAGTAGTATTAGCAGCATACAGGCAGTATTGAATCAGTTGTCCTAATTATGTAAATGAGATGGCAGCATTTAAACAGTATCTACTTATTTAATGCTGCATGACCATATATGGGGTTGGGGCAGTGTTCAATCAGCACTACTGCATGACTGCTGCTATAGCAGTAGGTGAGCAGTAGATCATACTGAAAACTACTGCTGGGGGTAGGTAGAAGCATAAAAGGAGATGCCGCTGCTTCAGTACTGGCACTACCAATGCCTTTCTAGGTGGTCCTTGCTGGATTTGAACTTGGGATCTTCTGACTACTGTACCAACGCATTAGCCCCCTGAGCCACCACCCCATCAGCTATGTGGAGCTGTCATTACTCCCTAGTAGTGCATGCAACTCATATAGGAGGGGGGCAGTATTGATTCAGTAGTACTGGGTAACTTCTATCATAGCAAGAGGGTAAGAGTAGGTATGGCTGATAAAGTACTGCTATAGTAGAATGCCTTGCATTTCATTGATGTTAAGGTGATAAGACAGCAGCTTTGTAATTATTAATGATACATGTATACTATGTAAAAAAAAAGTGTCATGATGGTGACCAAAATAATACTTGATGATTCAGTACATTTATGCCCTACATAAAGTCAGTGACTAATTCCTCATTTTCACACACCCCATCCATGTGTATCCATTACTGGCACTCAATAACATAATCATATGCAAAGGTATAGTTATGCTTTTCTTCACAAACACAGTTTCAGAATTTCATTACTGAATCTTTTGATTACTGTTCACAACCATACTGACATTCACACTATGGACTGTCTCAGAAGTATCAGGTCAGTAGCCCAGTTAATAATCCATGAATGGACAAAGTGATACCAGTAGATAGTCAGTAGACTACTGCATCTATGCTGCTGCACAGAGTGTGACATTTTTTATATCTATTAAGATTCAGTTGAGAGTCAGTAGACTACTGATTCTAGCCTGAAAATGCAGTGCATACTCAGTTGATAGTCAGTACATTACTGAATCTATACTGAAAATGCAGTGTAGAGTCAGCTGTTTTGGAAGTATTTCAGCAGTACCTACTGCAAAATGCAGTTGTTGATCAGCATATTCTCAGTAGCCACTAATAGGAGAAGTAGATACTGCCTTCTGGTCCGGGGTATCAACCCATGATTAGCAGGATGTATCGCTTCAACCATTTCTAATATACCATGATTGCAGTTATGTACATGTTCCATGGTAACAAATGGGAATAATGCGTAGGGTATATTAATGTATATAATTACTCCATTTCTAGCCACCCTGGGGGTATTACAATTATACCACTGGAGGCCCTGTCAATACCTGTCATCTGGTAGACAGGTATTGTGTGTTAGTAGTCTTTCCTCCAGGGGGCCAAGCGTATAAGGGCCTTGGTCATATGTATATAGTGGGGGTATAGTGGAGGGAGGGGGGTCTTGTAGAAAGGAATGCATTCACTGGAGGGGAGAAGGGAAGGTGGGAAGCAAGTTATAATCACTTCCTTCCTTCTGGGCTCCCTCCCACTGCCAACCCTGGAACCCCCCCCCCCCCCCCCATGGACCCAACCCTACAACCAGTCAATTCTTCACCACCCACCCTTTCAATAGCAGCCAAGAAAGGAACAAAAACTATAAAAGAGAACAATTCCTCCATGGGTTTCACTGTGTGGTGATCAGGAGTAGGGGAGGGGGTGAGGAGAGAGAATGGGGATTAGCGTGTGGAGGTAGCCCATATGGTTTCCGCTGTTTTATTAGATTTGAAAGCAGCCTTCATTGACTTAATCTCTATCAAACCCAGATGCCGACCACAACCCAACATACCTACCTACTGTTAGATTCCCTCCAAAACTGAATGTTAATGTTTCATACTCTCATGCAGTACTATGAGTACCCCCACGCTGGCATTTTGGATTGTATCAAACCCACATATATGGCTGAATCTGAAATTTACAGGTGCTCAATAATCATAGTCGTTGCCAGTCCATGTAGCATACCATCAGAATCTCCATCAAAGTGCTTTAATACCTTCAATCCTATAACCCTTTAATGGCCGCTGATGCATCGATGCATCATGCCCATTGGTCGTCATGATGCACCTATGAAGTGCTGGCGAGACTGCTCGCCAGCACTTCCTATGAGATGAACTCTTGCATCAGCGGTCTTTAAACGGTTAAGGGTTGCATATGGCAATTTCTCACCAATATAAGTGTCTACTTGCTAGGCTACATTTTATGCATCATTCCGGTTGGTAAAGTGTCAAGAGGATAGAATGATGCCTTGCCAGCGATGGAAGTCTTCAGGGGTTTTCCTGATTTTAGGAAAATGCAAGACCTATGTCATTCCTATACACAGCAATTCTGCATCACGACAAAAAAGAAATAACATGGTCCTTAAAGGGTTAAAGTGGTTGGAGCAGGAGGTCCTTCCATCCCTGCAGGGCATTTTCGTGAGAATAAATGATATAAAAGAAGCACTTATAAGCTGCCTGTGTTATTTGGACTTTGGGTATGATTAGAACAGACATGGATTTCCTTTGTATTGTCTACATTGAGTAAGTCTGTGGTCGAGAGGGAGGGGGAGTAGTCAGTCCTTCAAAGAAAGGCTTTTCTGTGACAAATCTGGTTCAACCAATAAAAAAGTCAACTGATGATTTTAGAAATTGCTAAGAAGTTGGATTTTAATCAGTATCAGTAGCGGATCCAGGGGGGGGGGTGGTGGCCTGGGGGTCACGTGGCCCCCTGAGACCTCCTGAAATTGGGCCTGAAATAAAATAGATTAAGATAAATGTCAGAAATTATAAATAGAATTTTGAAAAGGTGGTTTGCAATAGGCCTACATTGTGATAGGCCTAGGAACTGTGGTGTGGCCATAGGCGTGGGTGTGGGAAATCAACAGTATTGTAGTTTAACGGTGAGATTGATGCTGTTTAAGTTCAGCTAAATAGCCATACTAAAGTTTGTCTTCAGAGACCATGACTGTGTACCTTTGAATGATGGAGAGGAGTTAAGTGTGGGCGATGGTGCCTGTATATCTATTATACTAATGTTAGTGTGTGTTGGTGAAAATGTTGAGGGCTCCTTTAAAGCCGGACCTAGCAGTTTGAGTAAACAAACCCAGACCAGTGTCCAAATAATAATTAAGAATACATACTTATATCCAACCTTATAGATCGCCTTTTGCAATGTGTGTACCCCCAGGCCTCACTGCATAGAGCCATTCTCTGATACAACAGGTGGAGCATTCCTCAGCCCACTATTTTCGTACAAAGCTGGGAGTACCCCAAGGGTGTGTTTTCAACCCCACATTAATAGCCCAAATTCCCCTCCCTTGATTAAATTCTTCCACCCAAAGGGCAAACCGCTTAACTCCCCAAATAAGATCATCCATGATATTACTAATCAACAGAGACCGACTTTGCCAAAGCCAAACCCTCATGTACATATATGTCATTTAGGTTTAGTTCCTTGTCAAATGCTCTCTGAGAGTCAATAAATACATCTTTGTAGCATTAATAGAACGGTCATAGAGCAGTGTATCGGGAGGCTTAGGCTAATTACAATATTAATATGGGTAAATACACTTAAGCTCATTAAGTATTGGTTGATTGTTTTTGGACTAATGGCTACAAATCATAGGGCTTGTAAAACAATAGCTTGACCTAGTTTCCACCCAGCTTGTTTTCATTTAATCCTTCTGTTATTCCCCAGGTTCAGCCTGGTAGCTAGTCTGCATCCATCATAACAGGAAGCAGTTAATACTATTTCCTGATTTAAACCATGGGAGACATTTCTAGAATAGCTACTTTATTTCTGAAATAAAATTGGACATTTCTTTCTGCAATTTTCCAGAAAAAAAGCATTGTGTCAGTTCAAAAAGATTATTCATAGATCTATTATTCATTCATAGATCTGTCTACAATGTTAATGTCCCCTATATTCCCGTAAATAGGCCTACCGGTAAATACAATGCATCACTAACATAGACAGCTGGGACAGCGGCGTATGAAAAAGTTCTTCATTAACTCGGAAGAGTTTTAGGAGCCACCATGACATTTCAGACGCCTCAAAATTGGGGCAAAACTTCGCAATCATCATCAAATAAAAGGGTACTATCAGTGTATATTGTTAAAGATTTTGTGGAGTCCATGTAGCCTGGAATGTATAGATCATATAGTTATGTAATACAGTCCAGAATTTGGTTTAGATAAGGTGATATCAGAGAGATGATGAAGGTGTGCCTGTAGTCACTGGAAGGCGAAGCTTCTCTGCTACAATGTTAAAGTATATGCATTCCATTTGGAAACCTTTGTTAACCTTCTGTAAACCTTTTATCCCGCCCTTTTGTGCTGATGTCATACCATAGACTTGGCCAGAAGAGCTTCTAGACAGGCAGCCCAACAAACCACCCCTCCTCTTCTGAGTTATGTGCGACAAAGGCGCATTCCTCTAGTTTGGGTACTTAGGGGTCTCAGTTTTTTTTTTGTTTTTTTTTTTTTGGGGGGGGGGGTACGCCATACGTTCATGTAGGCTTGTATAGGGGGTTTTATTATTGTGGGGGGGGGGAGGTGCCCCCACCCCGTTTCCTACGCCCCTGCATGACTGTATATCATGAGAAACTAAGGTTGGTGTATCATCCGAATGATGTGCATATGATTGACTTCGTGTAGAGATATTCAGTGCTCCTCCGGATCGAGATCGACAATTAAGCTACTCTTCGATCCCCCACCACATTCCCAGGTCGAGAGGCTCAGCATTTTCCAGTGCCTGTTTGAAATATGTAGCAATGGCCAATTCATCCCCCCCCCCCCTTACTTGATAATGCTGCCAGTTTTGCCCACTTCTACCCACCCAACTCAAAATTATACTTTTCCCACCTCCCCAGCTGTTGCTAGCCACACCCAATCAGGTGAAACGCTGGTGGTGGGTGGTGGTGACAGCTCAGTGCTACCACCTTGTGAGGGAGGGTAGAACTAGTTGAGAGTTGCTGCTCGTGCCAGACGCCATCATTCATCACTCCAAGTCTGCCATCACAGCCCTCTCTGATCACACCTTAGACCTCACTAAGGGAGGTCCCACAAGAAATATCATAATTAAACCTTTAAGGCCTGCATAATGCCTTTAAATGTTTTGTTTTTCTTCTTCTTAATGTAGTTTCCCCTCAATGAATATTGACTTAGCTGAAATTGCATTAATCAATCAACCATTATACTCTCGCTCACTTAGGGAGTGGTCATTATTTATCAACAGGGTGGAGGGTGGTAGGTTTTTGCGCGGACGTGTGGAATTTTTTTTACGCCCCCCCCCTTGACGACAGTCATAAAAATTTGTGCCCATGTGCCAGAGGCACAGAGAATTTTTGCACCCCTCTTTGATCTATAGTAGCATGCGGGCTTTTTTTTTTTTGCTAAAAGAGGTTAAATTTTTTTAGCCCCCCCCCCTCAAGAGGGGTCAAATATTTTTTAGCCTCCCCCTCGAGAGCCCCCCCCCCTTAAACCCACCACCCCCGCTGTTGATAAATAATGACCACTCCCTTACTATTATAATGCATGCATAGTCCTAACGTGTGAAATCACCAGAGCTGCATTGATGCATTATGACAACAAATGGTCACATTGTATTAATGCATCATATGACACATATAAGGTGATCCATAAAGGAGGTCCCCTAAGAAACATGATAATTAAAGACAAATACTGCACCTCCCACTGGGTGCCTCCCGGGGGGTGCCTACGTGCTGCTAGACATGGCAGTAGTGAGAAATGTTGCCGTCAGTCCTGGGGCCACATGCCGGCCGCTGTCACTCATCTAGTTATCACAATGTCTAATGTTATGGATATTATACTTTATGGACTTAATCTACACCAAAAACGTGTGCCTCTTTTACTACATGTATATCGATAGGCCATTTCCTAAGCACTTTGCTTACCGTTATAGTATTTGATATTTTTCATGTAGCTGTCATCAAGGAATACGCATAGATATGATAGATAGACGACGACCTAGTGTTTGATGTAAACCTGCACATAAGGTGCACCCTGACTTTGAGAAAAGGCACTTTTAAAGGCGCAGCTAGGGGATGAGTTTTGAACCTTTAGGGCTGTTCTATCGGAATGTTACTCAGCCTGCAAGACACACCCTGAGTTTGCGCTGATTCTATAACCCCAATAAGCCTCAGTTTTGTGTATAAACCCCAGCTTATAGCAAAGTCCCATGCTAGCACCGTTTCCTAATTTAGAATAAAATAGATTAAGATAGAATGCTGACATTGAAGTGTTTCAGGCTGCATTTCATCTGGTGATCTGGTCATTTCAATAAAAGCTATTATTATTAAATCCATTAATTACGTTCACATTTTCTTTTTGTCAGAAATTGGCCCCAAACCCCTTTGGTGACCATATTTGTTCCTTTTGTGTTTTAGTATAAGGTTTCAGTGTATTCCATAGACGGGAGGCGTATGTCCACATACTCGGCCTACACTAACGCCCTCGGTACCAAGTCTTTAGCCTGGTCTCCTACAGCCCAGTTCCTTGCCATAGGAAGCTATGACCAAAAGGTAACCATTTCTTATTGATAATTCACCATATTCAATATCATAAGCGCCCACTTCCTAAAGAGTGCCCACACTCCTTTTTTTAGACTAGAAAAAAAAACGACTTTTCACAATAATATTGTCGCCGCAAAAACGCTTTACTACAAAAGTGTCATAAAAAGAACTTCTATTTTATGCTCTGTGCGCTTATCATTACATCGAATACAGTATTGTCTAAGACTTTCACTGTTAATTATGAGCCTGTAAGAGATTTACATTGGTTTGTCTTCTAGCTGCGTCTGTTGAACCATGTGACGTGGAAGTCCATTGTAGAACACAGCCACCCTCACACCTTAGACAACCCTAATGTGGTAGGTCTTTGATTATGTCACTTTTGTCATAGCTTGCTTCTCCTTTGTTTCTCATGGTGGATTTTGCTTTTTGTTCATCCTTTAAATCCAGTACTGGACCTTGTAGGGCCATCCAGATAGATGAGTGATAATGCTGAAGTGTATAGCATATAAGCGGCTTTACGTGACAAATGATAAAATCCTACCAGTATGAGATATTAATATGGGCGTCTGTCCCACTAGATATACATGTATTTGTACTGTCATATGGGGTAAAGGTAATAGTGATGGACATGTAGTATGATATGAGATACAGATATTAAAGAGGCTATACCACTAATTTAGCTATTCCCCACTAGGTGGTGTACATGTACCTAATCTGACATGAGTTTATTTCATTAGTGCATGTTTTCCCCACTAGGTGGTGTACCAGGAGGTTGTGAGCCGACCTCAACTATTAGCGGGTGAGAAGAACCCTCCGGCTGGTGTTGTCTTCGCAACTAAGAGTAGATGTAAGTTTATATTAAAATTTTGGTTGTACATTTTAAATCTTTTATCAACCATAGCCCAAATTTTCACGGCTGTGACCCCCCCCCCCCCCACTCCCCAATTCTGAATCCACCCCTGGTATTAGATGTACAGCTTGCTAGATACTTCATACCATGGGCCTGTCATAGCAATAAATCCATCAGTTGCTTGTTAAATATCTGAAATGGAATAAAAAAAACAAAAAAAACTGTGTCTACTGCTGACACTCTTGCAATAAAACCGTCGTGGATATGACCCTAGCTGTCGAAATGGCGTAAAACAACTACTTACCTACTTACCTCTTTCAATAAGAGAGCCTTAAAATATAGCTCCTCGGTAAAGTCGCATTTTCAGCCATTGAGCGTGGCGATACTCATGAGAAATTTTGTGGCACATTTTCCCCAAGAATCGCCAAAAAATGAATTAAAAAAATAATTTATATGTGTTAAATTCATATGAGCTTTATATTGAATTACCTATGAGACAGACCTAAGCATATCTACATGTATGTTGTACAGATGACGTGATGGAGGGGAGTGTCCAGGTCCCTGTCACCAAACCAGACCTTAACAAACCTAACCCCAAATTGGGGGTGGGCCTTATGGCATTCAGTAACGACTCCAGGTACCTCTTCTCTCGTAATGGTAAGCTTCATTTTTATCACCTTCAGTTTGTGTGAATTGACTCTATAAATAGTCCCATGTGCTATTTTAGAGAATGGTTTTGCGTTTTAAGTAGTATCGATAGTCAGAAAGGTCTGAGAAGACCATTTCTGACCTGCTTTTTTCTCTTTTTTAGGACAGACAATTTAAAACAAGATTGAAATATATCGAAAATCCTGATTTGTACAGGAAGAAATAAGAGTTGAACAAAACCATGGGAGGCAAAGCCATTAATTCTCTCAAACATGCATCTACAGTATACCTTACATTGGTATGTGATAACATTGGTATTGTTGGTTTTACAGATAACATGCCTACAGCATTGTGGATCTGGGATGTGCAGCAGTTGGCGCTGAGTACTGTACTCATACAGGACGCACCCATCAGAAGTATATTCTTTTCACCTGTTTCATGAATAAGTCTTTATTGGTTAAGTCTCAGAAATAATTTTACAAAAGTATGCATCTCACTCCCTTGTATACTCCCCCCATAACTGGCCAGCATCTTGTACGATCCACGCACCTTTTCGCGACACTCAGACTGGCTTACCACATTAGACCTTTGTAGCGATTGCGGCAGGCATGACAAAGAATTACCCAATCCCCCGTCCGCCACATACATACTCTTGGGAAAACTATTTTTATTACCTCGTGTATAACTGGTGCACTCTGCATACAAGTCCACATTTCCCTCTAACCCTTTGGGGATCCCCCTAATTAATGATCATGCCCTATGTACAAATAATACAATGAAAGTTCCTCCCTTTTTTACAGCTGTGGCCTGGGACCCTAACCAGTGCCGCCTAGCGATGAGTTCAGGAACTAACAAGGTGTACATGTGGTCGTCAGCCGGCAGTCTGGCCGTAGAGGTTCCCACAGAAGGTCAGTGCAGTATCATATAACACACATTTAACCCTTTTTTAAGGACAGCATGGCGCTTTAAAGCATCATCCCCATCATTGTTGGCATGATGCATGGATGCAGCCCTGGTGCATTTATTCACTAGAGCTGTTCTAACTACTGGTATTTTATCTTTGTCAAAGAACTCTCAAACTTTTTCACTATCAAATATTATATTAACTTTCAGATTTTGACAAACAAAAAAAAGGAGAAAATTGCTAAGCATAACTCTATAGAAAATAAGCAACTTTTTGAAAAATCGTATATTGCTTCAAACGTTTGCCATGAGTTGTTTCTGATGTACAATTAACACAGACTAAATAAAGCACGCCATATGTCAGTCTTTTTCATACACTGTTTTATCCCTCTCCCCCATCAGCATCATTCACCGTGCAGAAGTTAAAGTGGCATCCGGACGGCAAGGCGCTCCTCCTGATTGGACGAGAACAGATGTGCGTGTGCTTCCTCACCGACCCACAAACTGACAACGACGTCACTCACTAGCCTACTGAAAACCTTTTTTTCCCCATTACCTGTTTTTTTACTTTTGTTTTTATCAACAATAGTTGTCAAGTTTGGGTATGTTTGATGATATCAGAATAATAATTAGCGCGGCGACTCTAAGTCCTACTAGTGAGACTTGTAGACTAGTCAATGGTTCAGAGTCGCCAAGGTGTAAGGGATAGGGGAGCCCTGATTTCTATTTTCGTTCACTGTTCTTCTCCTATGGACTATTTTGGCACAATATTGAGGCATTGTTATCAGCATATGTATGTACTAATGGTAGATAACTTGTTTTTGTGATATATGTTTAGTTTGGGTTTTATGATTAGAGTAGACATTTCAGCTCCTGGAGCTCTATGGAAGATTAGCATAAGACAAAATTAAGATTCACCAATACATCTCTGTAGGCTTTATCTGATAATTCTGTGGTCTGAAATTGCTGTATATATGTACTAAAGGTTTCATCTCACGGGGTTATGGTACATTTGGATCATATATTCTGTATTTCAAGAAGATATTTACTGTTTAGAATCTCTATAAATCTCTATGGAGAGACAAATGCTAAACTTGGTGTACCCTGTCTACAGAGGGGAGGGGGTTACCAGTTTGGTGGGGCAGGGGTTGTGACCAGCTGTATGCTGTTGGGGTTGGTAAGACTGCCACACACAACCCTAGTCATTCTGGGGTCCTTGGTGCATATGGTTCTGGGTCATTGAACATGCCCACCTCTACCATTTGTAGTGGTCATCTATGGGCAGGCAGAACTTCTCGGTAGTGGACCTAGTAGTACAAGGCAGCACAAGAGTTACAGGGTGAGCCAGATGGTACAACCTTTAATTGCCTTTGAAGTTAGCTTTCCTATTATTCTATCACTAGACACAAGATTACAAGTTGCCGCACTATGTCTCACAGGTCTATATTCTACTAGTCTATTAAAATCTACAACACTACGGTTTTATTATAATTGTCCACTCGGCATCATAGTATTTAGTAATTAGGAGTTCTACACAATAAGAGCTTAAGAGATATTTGGAGGAAAATGTCCATGTCCACCTTTTCCTGATTCAAGACATTTCAGCTCTTGAACCTGACTGATATTATACAACCAGGTTAAATGTATATCTGAATGTCTATATACATCAATCTAATATTATTTTCTTGTGTTCTAACATTATGTATGTTACTCAAATATCGAAATGGGAATAAAAGAGGGGGGGGGCACTTTTTGCAGCTATTTTATATTCATGATTTTCATTTTTGGTGCGAGTATGGCTGATTTGATTATTACAACAAAAAGACTAATTTGAGTGCTAGCGCTAAGTACAAGTGCCGTCATACCTTGCCTATAAGATGCAGCTTATATGCGAGGATGAGCCCCTAGTGCGCCTAATGGGACTGCCAGAAGCTGAATGTGTGCCTTGTATGTGGGGATATTTTACTATAGAACAGTTCTAAAGTGCTAAGAAACAAGCGCCAGCTGCACCATATAGCATTTCCTTCAACTCAGGGTGCGCTCACGGCACCTTATATGTATGGTGCACCTTTTACGTGAGGTATTACGGTACATGTCTGTACCTCTATATATACAGTTGTATGTATATTTTATTGTAATTTTGATTGGTGATCATTCAGATGCCACTTAGTGTAAATATGTATGGGTTAAATAATTTTCTTTTAGGTGTGCCAATGTCTGCGTGATGGAATAGATTGCAGTTTTGTTTTATGGAGCATGGGGTTCGTGCTTGCACACCCTGAAAGCTACCTTTGACAAAAAAAATGGATTGCAGTTCTGGAGGGTACTGCACAAGATGCTATGACTGGTACTCCCTCAAATTGTATCAGAGCTCTCACTCTGAGGCCACTATAGGGGCTTATTTAAATAAACCTTAGAAAAATGTAGCTCTCAAATTGTCAAGAAACCCACCATATTCACTTTACATACAGACCTACATTAGGGTGTGGTCATTATTTATCAACATGGGGGGTGGTGGGTTTTCGCGTGGACGCGCAAAATTTTTTTACGCCCCCCTCGACGGCAGTCAAGCATTATAACAAGCCTATGGAGCTGATGCACGAATCATTGGTGCATGCCGCATTCCTGCATTAGCAGGTTTAAAGTTAATGGTCCGGATAGATTTAACCAAGGTGTAAGTGATGTGAGGGTTGAATGCATTTATATACATATCAAAAGATGACCAAATGAGACATTCCGTCCTCCATGTAAGTTATGTTACATATCATATTAAGGAATAAAGGATCTCATTAACATGTCGCAATGTGTTGGTTTATATTACTCTTTTATTGTAATGTCATAGTGCTAAAAGCTAACCATGAATTGTATTCTCAGTTTCTACTCTATCAGACGCAGGATACAACTTGTTACATCGGTCTATGCCCTGGGGGCATTCAGTGCTGCCCCCTGTGGTGACGCGTATATTTTCGAGACTGCCGCGCGGAATTATGCATGCCCTGAGGGCATATTGCTGGCCCTCTAGAAATCAGCAATTTACCAATGCTAGTCTATGCCCTCAGGGCATCGTGTATCGGCCCTCAGGGCATATGCATACACAGGACCATTCCTGACCTCTGGATCTAGACGTTCTGGCATTGACCAGAAAAACATGCACATGCCCTGAGGGCAACATACCCTCAGGGCATATTTCTTGCTTCTTTAAAGCATGATTGACCAAAGCATGCCCTCCAGGCATGTAGTACAATTCCACAAGTTGTACTTGTAGGCTAGCTACAAGAAGGGCCTAAGTATGCATACCCCCCAGGGCATATCTTCCTTCTCCCGGGTTCCTTCTACAGTCTACAAATGTGACTCCTCAGGGCATAAAGTTGATGATAAATGAAGTGGTATTAAACAAGGGTATGCCCTTGGGACATCCATGCATGCCCTCAGGGAATATTGGAATCAGGGGGGAATTAGGAGCCTACTAGGCTGGGGCACTCTCCAACCTTCGTCTCATATTACTATCAGTGCATTCCCTGGCGCCATTCCCTGGGGGCATCATCACACATCATCCATATTATTGATGCTCCAGGGGCATGGTACAGAGAACAATGGGGGACAATGCCCTCAGGGCATTCATAGTAAGGATAATCGTACATGCATAAAAAAAATTGACGATGCCCTGGGGGCACCCATGTACTAAACGATGTCCCCGGGGCATAGTCCAATACCCTATATAGGCCTACATGTCCTGGGAGCATCATCCTTACCATGGATGCCCTGGGGGGCATTTTCCCAGACTTGCCATGGGCAGTGTGGGAAAGGGCACGCCTCAGCCACTGCTGTCCGCGTAATTTTCGCATCACTCCCACGCGGCAGTCTGTAGGCCCCAAGGGCATAGTCCGATGCAACAAGTTGTATCCTGCCTATCAGACCATATAAGAGACAAGGTTGCTCTCTGGCGTGTCAAATCAAAAGCTCCTTGTCAGAAGTGGGATCCGAACCCACGCCCACATAAGTGGACTGCGACCTGAACGCAGCTCCTTAGACCGCTCGGCCATCCTGACTACTCTTCTAAATGTCAACGGGATTTAGATCGAATTTACTCTAAAACCTCACCCACAAGTCGAATTTTCTTTGCTGTTTTATTTTTGTAGAAGACGAATTTTGGCTCCAAGTAGGTGAGGTTTAGATAAAAAGTGATATTAATTAATATAAGTGTTCTGAATAGACTCTTAAGGCTTGGATTTCCCAAAGTGCTGGTAAAAAAATTTTAAACGTTTTTTTCATTACATTCATAGCTGATTTTCTGGCTCTAAGTTAGGGGGGCGACCTATAGGTGAGGTCGACTTATAGGTGAGATTTTACGTTAGCCAACGTCAAATAGGAAAGAATTCTGTATAAAAGTAGAGTTGAAGCCATTGCATTTACAATAACGGTTCCCACAAGAATCTCAGATTGAAATTCCCTGACTTTCCCTGACCAAAAATAATCATTTTCCCTGACCAAATTATAGCACAGCAGAATATACCAACATTTACCAATAAATATATACCAAGTGTCTAATTACAAATTTTACTCTAAGAAAAAATGCAATCTTATGAAATAATATTCGAATGCTCAGTATAAAATCAAACACAAGTGAATGATGCATTTTGGCATATTTTCCTTGACTCAGTGCAAAATTTTGTCAAATTCCCTGATTTTCCCTCACCACTTTATTTTCCCTGACTTTCCCTGATTTTCCCTAACCTGTGGGAACACTGTTATCAGTATCATATAATCAATCGAAAGGTCTCTCTAGTTAACTGTGTGACCCTGTTAGTTCAGCTGCCTTGATCGATTCTATTTTCAACCTTCAATGCACCTTGCAGAATAGTACTACTGTATTGAGACGCCCTGGTGTCTGCCTTTCTGATTGGGTAATTAACTTCCTCGGCTGGTAGTACCACGACCTTGATTGGGTGCTCATCAATAACTTGTACATTTCAGTTTTGTGTTTCTGTTATTTCTAAGGCCCACCGAAAGTCGTCTGCACAATGTCAATGCACCCTCGAGATATCAAGATCTATTGGAGGTATTTCTTATGTTTAACAGATATTTACAAGTAGGACTATCATGTATAGTCTGTATTTATATGTGGAGAGACATATGAAAATGCTACATTTGCCTAGACCATTAATTTTCAAGACAAGACCCATACCGATCTAATTTGGACATTCATAGGATATGGCTAAGCGAACGTGGTGGAATCTTTGGGCCGTTACGTATACTCCAGCCTCTAGACTCATGAATAATATGAAAATTACTAACTCACTGGTGGCTGAGTAAGTTGGATTAGACCCATAGAGGCTTATCAAGGTAAGTTATAAAGTTTCCTCATATACTCATTTAAAGAATTATGTTTTCAGCACGTCCATTCTTTTTTTTTTCTTTTGCATGAAAATAAGCCCTATGTACACTGTACCCTACTTTGGCATCGAGGGGGCGGGCGGGGGTACGTGGCCCCTTAAAAATGTGGCATATGATTCTTAGGCCTACGGAGTAAACATCATATGGACCTCAGAGGGTCTACGGAGTAATGATTCTTTGTTTTTTTTTTCTTAAATAGCATGGTGTTGGAAATACCGTGTTCATTATTATATTATGATGTGTGGCGACAAGTTGCCTGATTTATAGGTGAGATGTTATGTATTTTAAGAAAACATTGATCACATGCGATCTTCAGATATCAACGAGCTGAGGTGTGTTTATGATTCTCCTTTTATTCAGTGGTCTGTGCTAATTGCCCTTGTTTTTATTTTTCTAGTAGTAGACATAGTCTTCTCGTGATGTCTTTTTAACATAACAACAATAACAAAGGAAAAACAAACAGATAAATGTGTCTCCACCACGAACATATAGTAGGCCTATTATCATAATCACCTTCTGGTTAATCCATTATCATCTTCGGGAGTTTCATTAGCCCAGATGAATAATGCCTCACAAACCTAATTACCCATAGATAAAATGTAGACCGATGAATAGACAGGACATTGATTACAACTCTTTATTGTGTACAGGCCATCACAGTTGGTCATGACATTTTGATTAGACAATTACAAAATCACTTTTTTTAGGAGATTCTGTGCTCTGTTACCAGCATGTGCACCTGCTTAAAATATAAGTACACGCCTCAAGATAAATACAGGAACTTAAGTGAAATCGCCATTATGTGGACATAAAAGCTATTAACACTTTGCTGGAAATGAGTATTATAAATAAAGATAATAACAGTCCCTATTGGTTTTATCATCTGATACCAATAACGACATATTATATGAGGATTCATGATATACAGGCTCATGTAAATAGAGTTGATAAGACTCATATGTTCAAACTAAGGCCCAGCAGAATGATTACTTTTAATTGAGTTGTAGCCTCTCATCGAACTGGTCCAGTCTATAATAATCAAATAAATGCAATGTTTACTAATATGAGATCACGCCCTGGGAAAAAATGATAAATCATCACTATTCATACGTTGATAGTTTAACTCTAAACTAGACAGAATGGATGTATTACCAACATTATATTTGTATTTATACTTGTATAGGTATTTTTAATTGAAACATGTTCTATAATTCTATACCCTATAACAGAAAAAGTCGAGAATATGACACATACAGTTGCCACACTTCTTTGGAAACTGAATCTTTAAGGTTGTTGTTGACCGTTCGGTTATTGATATACTTATATAACTTATAGTATTACAGTAATACTAATAACTTGCACTCATTAAACATTGCAAGCCACGATACATTAGTCATAACACTGACATGATACGTACAATTTCATTGCATGATGTCAAATGGAACATGAAACAATGTCATAATAAACCCTTTTCAATTATCAAAACCTATATTATTTGAGACCAGCAAGTGAGATAATCAAAATAGTAATGGAGTAAACAGACAGGATAAAAAGCATAAACTTTCCATTGTACTTTCAGCATAGATTTTTCTGATTCACAATATTACAAATATCATACCTGGCATGCCTCCCTATAAGTAGTTTTACCGAAATATTGGAGATCCTCATGGAAAACAAAATTCTGGAAATAGCTCAATGGACACATTCCATCAATAGTCTTTCCTTTACAAAAGCGGACCTGCTTAGTCTTATCCTCCCCATTAAATAGAACCCGGATATAGTAGATCTTCTGTGTTGTCTTTGCATCCCCTTTACTGTACAACTCGAAAACAACTCGAGACGCATACCTCGGCCAGTGGCCATCATGGATACCCAGCGCTGTTGCGAGCGGAGTAACAGTTTTGTCGTGGCCAGAGTAGAGGATGAATTTTGATCGCTCGACACCAGCGGTCACATTGTGCATCCGATGCAGGATTATATGCAACAATGGATGCATGAGTAGTCTCTGCTGTCTTTGGTATGCATAGCTACCCAATTGTGATACGCCATTGTAGTCCAGGTACTCCCAGAGTTTACCTATCAGAGGCCAGGTGATGCAGGAATTGGGGTTGGAGCGTGCGCATGGAAGGTTCATATCATGGCAAGTGTGCCCATTGAATACATCTGATAGGGCAGACAACCAAGGGAGCTTGGATTCTGGCACATTCAACACCTCAGCTATGCTACGCTTAATATCAGAGTGTAGAGTACTGTTTTTGGTCCGCTTGGTATATTCCTTCTTGATAATGGCCTCTAGGCGGTAGGCCATCATACAGTCACAGGAGAAGCCTGTCAGCCTATGCGAGCAAAAGGTGACAGTGCGAGACAAGGCTATTGGTATCCGCGACAAGTCAAATACTGGCAGGAACCCAAAGAGGAAGGCAATGGCACTTTGGTACGTGCGAGTGTACTCAGTCGATATCACTTGCACCTCTTCGGGTAAGAAGTCTGTTGCCAAAAGCCCCCATTTGTCAACATATGCATTGTTGAGGAGCTGGCCATTCTTGATATGTTGTGTTGCACCCAGGCCAGTCATCTGGGCACCCTCACAGTACCTGCTGTGGGGGAAGAGACCAAAGCGATAAGCCTGGCTATCTGGTCGAAGTTTACTCCAACGCATTCTCATTGTTGTCAAGTATGATGTCACCACAGGGTCACTTTTCGCCATGGAGATGTTAACATCACATGGTATCCATGGAACCTCATACCCTGGCAGGGCATACATTGGTGACCGGTCCCCATGCCGAATCACCACATGTACGTGCTCAAGTTGGTAACCATACGGAGAAACTCCTATATGTTTTTAAGAGAAATGGAGTTAGAATACAGAAAAATAACACTAGGTGTATAAACATTTTGTACAACTTGTACAGAAGAATAGTGTCAATGGCTTCTGTACTATTTTGGATTTCAGAGCAATCAATTGGGAAAAAAAGAGTAGGTGAATAGATCAAATTTGAATAGAGTTGCAACCTCATTTTAAAACTATTTCTATGCAACTTACATTGTATTATTTGCAGTGTTTTAAGAAAATGGATGCAATTCTCTAGAGGCATCATGGATGAATTTATAAGCGGTGTTTAACCTAGAGGAGCTTGAAAATCAATACCTAGTCCTTCAGGATTTACTTTTTGGACTATCTAAAAGTACGAAAAGGTATATCTGGACTCAAACCTTCTTCTCCTGGCAGGATGTCTTCAGGTGGGGCACAGTACTGCCGTGCCCTCCTACGAGCTTTGCTGTCATCATCCTCAGTCACCACTTCCGGCTGCGTCCCTGTCGGAGCACCATCTGCTTCCTCAGCCTCGTTATCAACCACACCCTGTGGGAGTCGATCACCGGCCTTGACCTCTGACCTCATGGGCTGGGTCTGGGTGAGTTTTGGGATGTTGTTGGGGTTTATGTGACCCAAGAGGTAGTTGGCATTGGGCACCAGTCTATGTCTGGAGGCCAGCCTGGCCTCCCCCAAATCCTCCCATATGAAGACATCTGGAGAGGAATAAGAGGAGTGATATCAATTTATATCACAAGGTTTACGTTAGACAGTGGTGAAATTTATCATTCGGATCAAGGATATGCCATGATATGGTTTTATAACTTGCAAATGGGGATTATAAAAAATTCATTTCTAAAAGGTCTTTTATGTATAGCAGCACCACCAATATATGAATACATAATAATGTATCTTGCATCAACCTAGTATTGTATTGCGAAAATATGGCTGTTACAACAAGTAAAAGCCTTTTCTTTCTACATTCCCTCCTTTCTCGTAAATACCTCACTACATATTACCAGTATTTTCAGCACATTAAGCTGAAGAGAGTGTGTTTCAAATTACAATGGTCTGAAAGAAATAAGGGAATAAACTCATGAATGCCTGGTTTTTGTTTAGGTACGGTCGAGTGGCATGAAACACATCATCTTTGTGGAACGCCCCCCCCCCATATACATTATTGCATTGTATTCCCCAAGTGGGATTGAAATAAGTCTGAGCACTTACAAACCCCTAGCACCGACCCCAAAACCACAGTCAGGAGACTTAAGAATCGTCCCACCTTCCTCATGGCGTCACAGGTCCTACAAACCAAAGGAAAGTCAATAAGGAACCAAATTTCATCAAAGTATCTATTTTAACTATCACGTTCAATTCTATACTTTAAGGGCCGCAGTGCCACATGATGCCGTTCATGTTTCCTGGTTGTGGTGATGCTCCAATGCAGTGCTGGTCAATGGAGTCTCCGCCATTGCATTGATGCTTCATACTAAGTACAATGCGGCCTTTTGGGTCATTATAGGTGAGCCGTAGCAGAGGCATCCCTAAATTATACTAATAAGTATATCTAACGTCCAATTCATCGCATATATATATATATATATATATATATATATATATATATATATATATATATATATATATATATATATATGCAACCATAATATCCAACTATATCAAGGGCGTGAGGGGGTGGGTGGGTTGAGGGGGGAGGGAGCAAAACTTTTTGTTTAGCATGAATGCAGTCAAAAGAAGTTAATGTATGGGTGTGGATGGGGGGGGGGTCCCCCATGTCAGATGTCGATTTTAATAAATGGTCATGTCACATGTCACATAAATCCCCATGTCCCATGTCACCTCTAAAAGTGTACCATGTCCGATGTCAGATTTAAGAAAACACCTATGTCATGTCATTATTTTTTTGCCTCATGTCACTAAGGCCCATGTCACATGTCGATTTGAAGAAATGGCCATGTCACCATGTCGGATTTAGTGGTCCAGACCCATTAATGTATTATGTTGAAACTAGCAGTCGTAAGAGGTGTATGTACATATTAGAATTTGCATCATGTGTGAATGCAGTTCTGGTGACTTGATTCGCCAGCACTGCATTGGTAAAAGTATTATAATATCATTAGGCACAAAGGAGTCAGTTACATTGACATTATGCAAGAAGACTTTGTCAGGGAAAGCTGTAGTGAGAACATTGGAGATCACCAACCTGACAATACCAAAATCTAATGTCATCATTTTGAGACCCAAAGTCCTCAGAATGAGCCCCCCCCCCCATCCCAGATGTTTCAATTTTGAATCACTATAGGTCATAGAGTTTGAGTTTAACAAGTTTATTGGCCAAATAACATCATACAACACAAAGCTTTTCAGGATCAGACAATAATTATAACCATACACAAAGGAAAAATTATTTCACAATGCATTGCATATGGGAATACAATAGGCGCTTACTAGGTGATTCCAGGTTATGCCAGCAATTAGTCTTCATAATAAAATACATTGATATCAGAGTGGGCTCCCAAAAGACACATTCTTATATTCAATGACATACTAATACTCAATTACTAACTAATTTTCAACATAAATTGCTTTTTGGATTCCAATTTCTGAACATCAGCGTCCAGTTTATCCCAAAACACCTTGCCTCTGACAAGTAGACTCATATCATATACAAGGCACGTAGATCGGCTAACATTTAGTTGCACTTTAACATTGCCGCGGAGTGCACGTGGTGGAACATATACATTATCTGAGTCCTTAGAGGCATCGAACATAATGCCAAGGAGACATTTATTCCTTCTTACCTGTAATAGCTTACATCTCGACCTTACATGTAATTCATGTACTGTTATATCACGAGGGTCCCTAATCCGATAAGATAATCTCAGGCAATGATTCTGCATGGTCTGCAGTTTATTCACCACAGAGTTATGACCACATTCATGTATAAAATTGGCATATTCGATAGCAGGTAGCACTATTTGTTTATACAATTTTACAGCGAAGTCAGTGTCAATAGACTGACGGATCCGTCTCAATTGGTACATTTTTGATTGAAAAATATTTTTCACCTTATCCAAATGTTCCTTAAAATTCAGTTCTTTATCTATAAGGACCCCTAGATAATTGAAAGAGTCGACCACTTTCAAAAATACACCACCCAGACTAACTGAGCAATGCTTCAGCTACATCCTATTATATAACAGACTTGGTGCACACCATAATAGGTGAGTTTTATCTACATTTACAGTAAGTTTATACATACAGCACCAGGTATAAACATTATTCAGATCATGTTGAATATCACTAAGTACAACATTAGGATCTTTACTATGGGTATAAATTGCAAGATCATCAGCATAGAGACAAAAACTACATTTCTCAATTACAGAAACAACCTTATTGATATAAATGATAAATAATAGTGGCCCCAAGACCGAGCCTTGGGGTACTCCACATGTAATTAAAAGATCTTGGGAAGTTACACCATTGGCAGTTGTACATTGGGTTCTGCCAACCAAATAGGACTTTAGCCATTCAATACACCTAGGTGATATTTGGATATTACTCAACTCACTTAGTAGGAGTGAGTGGTCGACCGTATCAAAAGCCTAGAGGGGGTGGGGCCACCTGGGACCTTCAAAACCATGACCTAAGGTTGTCTATTATTGGTATCCATACTTATAACTGTATCTCGAGCTAGCAGTGCGATTTGTATCGTCAGGCTGGTTATATTCAGTCATCCAAACTGACTAGTTTGAGATTTTTCGAGTTCTCAGTGCGGATATATTTATCAAAATGTGGCAAAGCACTCTATTCATTTTACAGGTGTATACAGACTTCTCTGTCATTTATTCAGTTATTATACACACATATTCTGTGTATGTTGTCGTTCTGTTTGCCATGTGCTGCACACTCATGGCAACACTCATATTTATTTTTTTAGCAGAAAGTCAATACATGTATAGACACACCTGTTTGTCTCTGATCCTAACATACCTTTCGCTATCCTCATTTTTTCTCCTCCTGTTTCTCCTCTACTTCAGTGCTCCTGGTCTGCCTGATACACAGAGTCGTCATTCTAACTATGATATAGACGTATGGATGCTCTGGTCATAGGTTAAGCCAAAAAAAAAATAAAGGTGTTTTTCCAGTAACATTACTTGATAAAGTAGGGTCGGTAGGTCCGATTTTTTTCTTTTTTTTACATTATATAGGAAATGTTAGGGCACATATCAATGGATGATCAAATTCTTTGATTCCATTGTAAAATAATGATGGGAAAATGACAACTGTTTTTTTGCCCCTGTTTTGCTAGGGTCGGTCGGGTTACTGGAAACAAACCTTTTCTTTATTTGGCCTTATACTTGTATAAGTCTACCTATACCGTAGACCTTCTACCTATACCGTAGACCTTCATAAACGCGTGAATGTATTGCCTGGGAGCAGGACTGCAGCTGGTGTCTGGCGACATGCACTGATAAAAGCTGATAAGATGGAACCAGCATGTCCCTGGAAGTGGGTGTTAACCAGGGACATGGTACCCATCATGGGTTGACTTTTTCAGTGGGCTTTACCTCAACCAGCGAAATTCAAAATGGTGGATGCACTAGGTGTCCATACTGAGCCCTATACATGGAGATGCCTATGTAGGGGCGGCGGAACCGGGGGACCAGGGGGGGGGCACGCCCCCTCCCCCCCAACATAAAAGTTGGGGACTTAATGTCCTGGTGAAACTGTTATGATCATGATAAATTTCATAATCATAGCACAGATTTCAGGCTGTTGATTAATGCTGATTACAGTGAGGTATTTGTGTATCTGCAATAGCACACATGAAAATGTCCACTACTACTGTATAATTAGTTTGTGTGTTGTATGTAAACAGAGCAGGCCTGGTTGCTGGGAGTCTCCAGTGGGTGTTTGGTATATACACCCAGGTGGACACTCAAGCAGCCAGTGCAGTACCACCATAGAACTGAATAACATGTACTGTACGCATAGAGCAATAAACCAGAGGAATTCCTATACACTTGGAGTTATTCATTAACATCAATATCATTATATCGCAGCCACGATATAGCAAAACCCTGTTTTATGTTGGATTTTTTTTTATGTTGCCAGATAGGCCTATTGTGGGCTCAAAATGCACCATTTCACTTATAGAATTTCAAAATTTTCCTCCACCCCTTGCAGTTCATTGCGAGCCCCCCGCCCAATATCTCTGGGTGCTGGTCCCCCCTTTGAATAGGTTCCGCCGCCCCTGCTTTGCTCACACGCTTGCCCTAAAAAATACTGAAGGTGTGGCGTAATGCCTCAAGCAGCATCAATGATTACTTTTTTTTATCAATTTCTTTTCTTTATGATGCACCAACACGGCAAAATCTCTGGATGCACTATTGCTGCGCCGTATTGACTGTTAGATCAGTGAGTGTCTAATTATCATCCCCATAGTGTTGCTATACTGCCAGGGAGAGTTCCTTGGTGGTTCAAACCATCCAGCTGCCATATTCAGGCCTGATAGAACAGGGTATTTGTGTATACACGCAAGAACCATGTGTTCATTTAGTGCCTTGGCCCTTCTCCTTCCACTTCCCCTTCTCCAAGGCATATATCTCCATACTACTTATCGACATAATCAAGAGAGCCTGCTCCTCCTGCTGGCTACAGGCCCAAGGGATGAGGTACCCTGGAGGTTGTCTCCCATCTGAAGGCGAGCCCCCATACTGAGGGGAGCTTATGGCTACTTATGGCAATATCAGTTGAATAACAGTTAACACCACAGTAATGAACATTTCAGATTTCATTTAAAGAAAGACACTCTCTTATTGGTACAAGGTTGAATATTGACGATAGAAGTTTAGCCACCAGCTGTTTCACCCTCTAGGGGAGTGGTCATTATTTATCAACAGGAGGGGGGAGGGTGGTGGGGGGGGTTGAGGGGGGGACGTAATAATTTCAGACCCCTCCTGAGGGGGTCTAAAAATAATTTGACCCCTCTTTAGGGGGAGGCCCAAAAAGATTTACCCTCTTTTTAGCCAAAAAGTCCATACACTTCTATAGATCAGAGAGGGGCGTAAATATTTTCCAGCGCACAGAAAATTTTCACTACCATTAGGGGGGGGGGACGTTAAAAATGTTCGTGCACCCGCGCAAAAAAAAAAAAAAAACAACAACACCCCCCCCCCCCGTTGATGAATTATGACCACTCCCTAAGTGTCGTGTACTGCTTCAGGGCATCGGGCATTATTTTGGAGTCATGATGCATGAATTCAGCCATGATGGTGCATGGATCTCCTTGCCAGGGCTGCATTTAGGTATCATGCCGACCGGTGTTGATGCACTCACAAAGGACTGACATTACTCATGAATGCAGTCCTTGAGAAAGGAGTCACGAGGTTTGCATACATGCTGACCCTACTGGGTTGGTAGGTGCACTCCCAAAGAGTTAGACTGGCGGCAGTCCCTGAGCTCTACTCCCAACACCACTATACCTACTCTGGTGCCCTGCGGTATAAACCCTCAGGGAACCACCGTACAGGAAGCTGTGCAGGTCTCACTATATTTTAATGTAGCATGGCATGCCATAACTAGTGTGCCCTGGAGGTATTGAGCAAAAAAGTCCTATGTATATCTTTAGGGGCAACCTCGATTTACGACATATAAAAAAAAACCTGCGCATCGATCACGAAAATCTGGAATGCTGGCCATAAATGTACAGACACCTGCATAATTGACATTTTTTGCACTGAATAAATTCAGATCAGACCCAATCCAAACAAGCCCAAAAATGAATGGGCATCGCTGCAATAATCATGTTTTATTTTATCATATGAATAAGTACCTACTCAGGACCAGTTATAAATTTTTACAGAGTTCTACTAAATTAGCTAACTATTTTATCCATCCAGAACTCATGTAGTATTCAGTGTGGAGGTCTTCTGTCGGTATTAGGGTCATACTGGCGGTCACTAGTGCTTTCATATGGCGCTAGGTACGAGTTAGCCTAGTCTAGGTACGAGTGTACACTATACCCCACACTCCTCTCCTCTCTCTGCTGGGCTCAATTCACTAGAGGTCTTCTTAATATTTATGTTTAAAACTTTAATTCATTTCAATTTTTATTTCAATTCTCTTGCATTAAAATTGAGAGACTTGAGCAAGTCTACCAAAGAGTCGACATGATGCATTTATGTAGTTTATACGCCAGGCCTGCCTTCATGTATCATGGAGGAGGATGGGCAGAATATAAAGCACTATGGGGCCCTCAAACGGCTCACCTTATGGTCATTAGCGCTATAACATACACGATAATGTGTTCCTCATTTTCAGGTAATATGTCAGATGGCTCCTTCGGGGGCTCCTTCCAATTATACGCATATTGACTTTCTTTACCACACCATTAGTCGCCAATTACCGATGGCATATATGAAAGTAAACTGTATGAAGATAGAGTGCACCCAACGTCAACGTTCCCTTTCAACAATATTCTTACCTGCCTTTTTCCAACTGTTTTAGACCAAGATCAGTTCCATCCGGTATAATACTACTAGTATAACATTGTATGTAGAACCATCGTTCTGTTTGTCGAGATCAAATCATACATACAGAGAGAAAAAGCCATAACCACAGTTTGTAAGGCTGTGGTATATTTTTACGTGTCCAGAATAGCAAAAGTGCGCTCTTAACCATGTATGTATGTTCCACAGACCACCATGGGTTTATTAATTATCCTATTAACTTGATTTTAACACCAGAAGACTTGGAATGTCAAGGGGTTTCCAACGATACCAAATTAATTATGGTGCAATAATTATGTTATTATTAGTAAACACTATTGAAATTGTAGTAGTAGTAGTATATAGTAGTAGCTTTATCCAGCGATATATGTACTGTGCTTGTGTTGATGCCTTTAATCTGTATTGCCTTAATTGATTGACCTTGTAAGGTTTCTTTTATGAGAGAATATAAATGTATTTGTTTGCCATGGGTCCTGTGGGGTGAGACCTTACACTCATCCCCCAGGGTTGACATACGGGGAGATCACCGAGATGGTGACTCTGTTTTCATTCCTGGTATTAAAAACGTTTTGAAACTTGAACTTGAAAACTTGAATGAGCTCAGAACTTCTTGTGCCATCATCATTTCCTATTTATTGATGAAATACTCTAAAATAATGCTTCATATTGCATTTTCCGAAAGCTATTTTATTGACCTTTTTATTACCATTTAAATCAGTACTTTATTCTGAACAGGTTATAGGTAATAGCCTGTACCATGTAAAGTTTGTTGAATAAATCAGCTTTCTCAAAATAATTCTGGGCACGAAAGGGATATGACGTCCGCAGTGGTGCATTCCCGTCATGCTCTATTTCAGCACTCTTAAGGTGATATATTATACTGCTTCTATATAGGACTTAGTATGGAGGCCTAGTGGAGCCACCATCTTGAATTTCACTGGTGAAGCTAAAACCCACTGATAAGACATACCATGATGGGTACCTTGTCCCTGGTCAACACCCACTTCCAGGGACATGCTGGTCCCATCTTATCAGTGTGTGTCGCCGGAACCAGCTCCAGCTCCAGCTTCAAGGATAAAGGTTTTTTTTTTCTTTTAGAATTTTGGACGTCTTTTTTTCTGACATCTTACCATTCATTCGGTCTATAATGGTATATACAGTGCCGCCCATGAAACTTTGCTTGAACCTTTGACTTCATTATTCATATAAACACAGATAATAATAATAATAATAATACCCTAGATAAGACGCCGTTGGGCAGGGACATCATTCTTTTTTTTTCTGAGAAATACCATTGTGTACCTGTGATAGTTCCATTTTTTATCATGACAAGTGAGCGTTCATTAATAACAGTACATGCTTCAGATAAAGCCAATGTCAGTTGTTTCAGTTAGATTAGATTATGGTGTTAGTCTGATTGTATAGATCCTTAGTAAGTAGAATGCCACACACTACTAAAACTCATTTTAAATTTTTTGATGAAGGACTTCGATTAAAGTTTCCCTACACCACCTTTAGATGGGGGTGTGGATGGGGGGTCCCCCATGTCACATGTCGATTGGCCATGTCCCCATGTCAATTTTAAGAAATGATCATGTCACCATGTTTTAAGAAAATGTTCATGTCAATCTCCAGCCTGTTTATACACCCCCTGCTGCAACCCACCCCCCACCTGCCTGCCGTCGATTCTACAGCTTTGATATCGCACACAGAGTATAGACTCTAATAGAGATCCCAGGGGTATGGATTACACCATGGTTATTACAGCTCCAGAAGGGATGGGGTAAGGTGTCCTGTGGGTGTTGGTGGGGTGGGGTTAAATCTATAAATGTCAGTACACCTACCTGTAAGGCGGTAATAACATACTTTACCTGTCCAGCACAGGTCATTTTTATACCAGGCTCCATAATAGGACTAGCACAAATATCTCAGGTATGCTGCTGACAAGAAGGCATCCTGAATCCATTCTGTCAATAGGGCCATGACACTGCTATGGTGCTGTCCTTCCTGTAGCAGGCATGAATGCTCAAGTAGTTGAGGAGGAAGCTCAGACGGTGGTGTAGGCCTTTGTATATTAGATCTGCTGCTAAATTGTTGTATCACCTGTTTCAGCAGCAGTAGCAGCAGCAGTTGCTATAGTAGGGTTTAGTTGTGGTTGGGCAGGGTGTGGTGCTGGAGCTACTATTGCCTGGATAGTGTTGACGGCTCCTACTGCCGCCTGCTTCCGTCTCCTCCTCAACCCTCATCCCTCACCACCCATGCCTCCCTCCAGTGTGTTGCCACAGCCCCTCTGCTGAAAATGCTCCAGATAGAGACAGCAGTCTTAGAATACCCCTTCAGGCTTCAGTATGCACTACCTACCCTTCTCACTCAGTCCCTGGAGGCCATGATGTACCACAATGTCCACATTGCATATGCAAGGACCACATGGCTGTGGCGTTATTGGTACAGGAGGCCAACAAGTGCTTGGATCATTCTATCCCTTTGTTTTCCCACTGGATGAAGAAGCACAGGCATCCACGGTAGCCGTCTGCTTTTCCCTTCACCCCTACCCGGCCGGGAATGCTGCCTCGTGAATGATAACAGAGGGTTAGCCTTAGTTTGGTCGCCTGTGGGTTCTCCGCTTTGGTAAGTCTGAGTGACCTGCATTCGGGGCCTGGAGAGGCAGCACAGGACCCCAGTTGTTGTTGCGTGATGAGTCTGACTAGTGTGTCCACCTATGGTATGTTTGGGGAACTAGATGTGAACTCGTACTGGTGGTAATGCATTTTCCACATTTTCTAAATAGTCAGAGACAAAAAGGAAAAATGGAAGACACATTTTATTCAATCTTATTTATTGAATTTGAATCTGATTTATTGAATGTTATTGAGGTATTAAAAAGAAGGGAGGTCTACACCTGAGGTGGGAATAGCAGGTATAGACCTCCCTTTAATAGCTATAACTAATCTTACAAGTGTGAAAAGTGAATCTCAAATCCTTCCTATTTCATGGATATGATAAAATCATCAGACTTCACCGTTGATAGATTATGACTTCAGCTCAAGATTCACATTAAAGGGATCTTCGATATCACCATAATTTTTCTCATCATTGGCAGCACAGAAACTAAAAATATTTATATAAAAAGAACACAGACGAGCACAATGTGAACGTACAAGCTCATCAATCACTGTCTCCCTTTTGTGAAAGTAATAACTCACCAGCAAGGAAGTTGTGAAAATACAAACTTAAATAAATCTTGATTGATGAGAACCCTAACGCTGTCTGTGGTTATGCTTCATTGGAGCATAGCGGAATGCTATCATATCATCAATCAAAGTCATAATGAGAGATGAGTAACATGATGGAGGAAGAATAACACTTTAGGGCCCTATGTTGGATTAATACATCATTCCAAATCCATGGTCATCATGATGAATTAACGGGGTAGATATATGTGACATGTACTAGGACAGGGGCGTAGGAAAAGGGGGGCCAGGGGGCCTGGGCCCCCCAATCATAAAGGAGGTGGGGCCTGAGTATGTCTGGGCCCCCCCCCCAAAAAAAAAAATATTTGCCAAGAATTAATAATGAATTGAACAAGAGCTAAAACTTTGCATTTGAAATAAGATTGATATAGTATTGAGAGAGGGAAAATGGGGGTCTGGACCTCATATCAGATCTAAAATTCATAAAAAATTACTTTTCCATACAAATTTTATATAGGTATGTGTAGGTGCTATTGCGCTTGAGCCGACAATTTAAGGTGGCCGAGGTGGGCCCCACTGGGCCCCCCCCAAATAAGTTTTGCTTCCTACGCCTCTGTAGGAGAAGGGGTCTTAGTAACCCCTGCATTAAGACCCCTTTTGGCAGATCATGTCACATATCATCAAAGGATCAGCATGATGCTCCAATGCATTACAGGCCAGCAATCGACTCACCAACACTGCATTGGTGCATCATGATGACCAAAGAAGAGGAGATATATGACACATTAATTATTATTCATATAGAGTCAATCTATTGGAGGATTGACGACACAGAAGAAAATATGATCACTATTCATGTCTTTAAGCTACACTCTGTTCAAGGTTAGTTACATTTAGGCCCCTATGTCTATTTCCTTACTTGGTTATTTTGTATGTTTTTTAATAATTACTTTGAGTCCCCAAACAATGTTTCACAGCAAAGTAGCATTTTGGCTTCCCAATAGAGAGATCCCCTGTTTTCATTCCTGTTTGTCGTAATGTATAAGACTATAGGCACAACGCCTAAATCCTAAAGGAATCACCAGTTTTCCATCCTACGTTAGACGATAGGGACAGCTAAAGGAACTACCAGTCACAATGCCACTATTTATGACGCTGTGAAAACCATTAGGGGCAATGTGTGGGGTCAAATAAGAAATATATTTCCCCTATAAAGGATGTTTCCTCCGGCTATTGGACATTGTATGATTACCAACGATTTCCATCTTATCTCGACACTGCTTCCCCTTGGGCCATATTACAGACGGAATAGGCCATAGGGTATGTGTCTTAATTTCCTCACACTGATGCCCTATCTGTGGTATGTCCCGTGGTTATGCAAAACTCTGGCTTAGGCAATGAGAGAGGCATGCTTTGGGGGAGGATGATAGTACAAGAGACGGAGAGACAAAGTGAGAGGCAAACAGCTGACAAACTGCAGATGATATGAACAGACATAAAAATATCAAGACATACACACAGACAGAAAGACACATAAAATATAATAAAGTAACAGTGAAAAGAGAGAGTGAGGTAGATAGAAAATGAGAGGGGGCAATAGACATATGGACAAGGAGGAGGGAAGGGAGAGGTTTGAACAGGAAATGAGGGGATAAAGCAGGGAGGGAGAGAGAAGGAAAAATCGGTGGAGAGAGAGGGAGAGAGAGAAGGAGGGAGAGAACACGAGGATTGCTAATCTACAACTAAAAAGGCAAATCTGTAAAATAACTTGAGAAATATGCACTGTAAGAAGTAGACAGGGTTATTTTACAGCAAAATCCCTTGGCAACTTTGGTTCCAGTACATTTTGCTGTAAATCTATACAGGAGGTCAATCACTGTAATTTTACAGAACAATTCAGAGTAATCATACAGTAACAGTCACTGTGATGTTACAGCAAGCTCATTCAGTTCTACAGAAATATATGCTGTAAATTTACAGCAAAATGTGTTGTAGAATTACAGAGAAATTTCTTGTAAATAAACAGCAATATTTTCTGTGAATGGACAATAAAATATACTGTAAATTTACAGAAATATTTGCTGGCAACTGAGGTTCCAGCAACTATTGCTGTAAAAGAAACTTGAATTCTAGAATTACAGTAAGGGCTTCTGTTAATCAACAACAAATGTATTGTATATACAGGTATGTTATAAAAGACACTGCTATATACTCTGCTATTGGGGTCAGTTCTTGGTAATCATCCCCATTCATTCATTGATATCATTCATGTGTGCGCTTCATGCATGCATTTATACTATAAACCATGCATGCCTAATGAAAACTATTGAGGGTAAGAGAAGTAGAGAACCATCTCACCCAAACCATTTCATGGTCATTCAGTTTTAACACTGAAATAACCTAACGGCAGTTAGACCTATGTTAGCTTAAACCCTAGAGTTTAGGAACTTGTATTTTGGATTTAGAAACAGTTATGGTGTCATGTATGCATATCATTGGTTGTTCCTAGTTTCCTCTCAGGTAACCTTGTACAATATCATTGGTGCACAATGCTAGATTGAACCTGTTGAGGTTATTATCATATTGCAATTCATCATTAAACTCTGAAGAGAATATTTGATTGGGGTGTGCAGTATAAGACTATATATACTAAACATATGGTATACTACTGGCCTCCAGTAGGGGACAGTGCATTTAAGGCTATTTTGGTAAACCATTTGAAGGACCACTAGGGTGACTGGCTGGCCTAGGGCATACTGCATACAGAGTAATTATACAGGATCACTCACTGTACACATCTACAAAGCCTTGGTATTACAGTAAGAGTCACAGCATTCGAGAGTTCAGCACTTTCCCCTGTGAGCTTACAAGAGACATCTCTGTTATAAAACATTAACTTCTGTGGCTTCACAAAGAACATGGATTGGAAGCTACAAGAAAGACTATAACCACAAGACATGGTTCAAACAGTAGAGAGTAGATAGCTACAGCACAGGGTAAGAGCAAGGCCTAAGTAGGAAGTCCCCAGAGACAGCTAAGATTAGATCAGCAATCAACAATGCATGACATGTGATGCACTAATGGGACTAGTCTGTGTCAGCCAACTTCCTATAATTAAGAAAAAGGAGAGAAACATGGTGTATGGAGATAAGAGAGAGGCCTTGTAGGTCTATATAATTATGTCTGTTCAAGTATAGATGTGCAGAGTTTTATGTTACTAGCAGCCTTAATGGTTCCTTCTTTTGTACCTCACATAGTCCCACCTGCACCTTATAGCATTTCTTTAAACTCATAGTGCACTACACGCATGTTTGATAATTACATGGAAGGTATGGTATAGAATACATACCACCTTTGCAATTGCGGGGGTAGATGTGAGAGTGAATAGGTACAAGTACAAACCAACATTTAATAATGATTAATGTGACCAAATATAAAGGCTTTAAATTGGCATTAAATGCGAATTCAGATAGCATTATGTACAAGATGGATGATAAAAGGGAGAGTCTCAAATAGTATGATGTCGTTGGGGTAAATGAGACATGGCTCAAAGAAATCAGGGCTGATTCATTGGGAGCCTGTCACACAGGCTGTGGTTGTATTAGAATTCCGTAGCATGTGCTTTAATCCATGGTAGCTATTCATAAAAAGGTGTGCGTTTAGAGTGTTGTCAACGAGTCCGTAAATGATGAATGAGGATGAATACAGACGAATCAGGAATCCAGGTTGATATCCACTTTATTCAAGTCCACGAGGTATAGATGGTGATACAGTATAAGGTGCCCAACAGTGTCCAAGCCTAGCCCTTGAGCTAAGGGCTCTTGTCTCATGTGAGTGTGTGAGGTATGAAGTATGAAGGTAGAAAGATGCGTGAGCTGCTCCACCTACAGGTATTTATAGTAGGAGCTGCTCACCCAGCTCATCCTAAAAATAGTATCAGGTGAGCTAAATATAGTAACTGGGGAACTCCAGTGCAGGTATGTAGGTGGATCCTAAACATAGCACTGGTGGTCACAGAGTTCAGTACGGTTCTAAATATAGCTGCTGGGAATTCCTGGTATGCTGTGAGCTGCTCATGATCAATGGGCATGTCCTCCAGCGGGAGGAGTTGGTCTAAACATAGCTACTAGGAATTCCTGGCATGCAGTGAGCTGCTCATGATTAATGGGCATGTCCTCCAGCAGGAGGAGTTGGTCTAAACATAGCTGCTAGGAATTTCTAGCATGCAGTGAGCTGCTTGTGATAAACGGGCGTATCCTCCAGTGGGAGGAGGCGGGGTCACTGAGTGCAGTTGACACCGCCAGCCTTTGGTCTATGGGTATGGCTTGGCTTGTGGGTAGACTCGGACACTGGGTTACATGGTAGAGTTCAAAGGTGAAGAATAAATATGATAAGTACAATACCTATAACGGTCTACTGACAGTGTCTTCACCCCGCCCTGTCCACATGGCTTGCCGACTTTTTATGGGAATAAAAGGTGTCAAAGCCAACCCCTAACACTGGGGGGGGGGGGGCTACAGTACACATGAATAACAATGAGAAGCCACCGGTATAGGCAATGTATTAGCAAAGTAACATTTTTGTTCTTTCCTAGTATTGGTTATTGGGATTAGAAAATTACGCTTCATACATCTCTGTTGGTAATCTGATAAGATGTCAGTCATTAAAGCTGAAAATGAGCCATGATATACTAAATGGTGATCACAGTCGAATATGTAAAGGTACTTATCAACATTACATCCTATACACAGCCATATATATGTTACTGGAAACACAATATTTATTTTGAGCCTAAATCAGAGGACACGTGCTTTAAAGGTAAATTGATAAATTACTAACTAAGTGGCCACTAGCTGGGAGCCCCACTGCAGGTGTTACAGCACTTTTATCTTTTCTTATCTTGGCGCTGGGCGGGGGGGGGGCATCACCGACCCTTATCAGTGCTGTGCAGTTGGACTTAGGACTGTGTTCGGGGGGGGGGGCGGTGAGGATTTCCAGGGTGGGAGATTTCAAGGGGGGGGGGTTTCGAGGAGGGGACTTCCAGGGGGTCAGTCCCTTTTACCCCATCCTAGGGCCCCGAGCCACAAGGTAGGGCAATCAATTTGCTCGGGCACTAACGTATGAATATCACATGCAGCACCTTGGATTCGATACCCTATCACCTTTTCTACTTTTTCTCTCCTCTTCTCTTTTTTTTTTTTTTTTTTTTTGCGGGTTGGGGAGTCCAATTACATATTGTTAAGAAGAAATAATTTGGAATAAAAACTTATAAGGAAAAAAATTCCCAAATGCACTCCTATTGTCAGGCCCGGGAGACTTGCCCCCAGATTAAAAAAAGTATCACTTTCCCGCAATATTTCTATGGAAATATCGGTAGTCTCCCCTCCCTCCACCTCCTAGTGCTTTGTGGCAGGGGGTTGGATGTGGTTGTGGTAGCAGTCACGGAGAGTGGACGACTTAGTGGTGGACGACATTGGAGTGGATGACTTGGAGAGTGGACGAGTTGTCTGGCAAGCATCCATACTATCTATTATACCACGATTTCTGGGTTGCACAGTGCTTTTTGGTGGATATTCCCACGCACATGTCGATATTGCACACCCTGTAGCCTGTAACATGAATTTTGGAAGACGTGCGGTTATCCATGGATAACCCGCACCCAGTGCGGTTATCCATGGATAACCCGCACGCCTCTCATGTCCCTCCATGTCATATGTTACATGTTAAAACCAACAGAATATTTCATTGCCATGGTAGGGGTCGAACCTGCAATCTCAGGTCCTTAGTCCAACTCCCTATGCAGTGCACCACAGGGACTGATGAGAAATGCTCGGTTCAAACCACGTCTGAATATGATACAAAGCCTGGGAAGGCGACGACTGCGGGCTGTCCGCTACCATAACCGCGGGACACATTCAAAGATAGACAAGCCGAGACGGCCGCTGAAGGAGGAGACGCGGTGGTCTAGTGGTTAGTGCATTGCGCTCAGCCGTCAGAGGAATGCGGCTCGAGTCCCGGTCCGGGCGCATCTTTTTTCCGCCGTGTGTGTTGTCGCTGTCCGCTGCTTGGCGACGAGGTGTATTATACACAAACATAACAGCGAGACGCATTCAATTTCAAAGCAAGCTGAGACGGTGGCATCTTTTTTTTGCCGTGTGCGCTGTAGCTGTCCGCTGCCGGGCAGTGAGGTGTATGTATCGATTGTACACAAACATAACCGCGCATTCAAAGCAAGCCAAGCCGAGACCGGGGCTGTAGCTGTCCGCTGCCGAGGTGTATGTACTGATCATGTACACACAATGGCTGGCATCGAGTCCCGGGGAGGGGGAATAATTTTTGTTTTCAACTTGAATTTATTGGTATTCTATTGATTATTTATTGGTTTCGTGGTATTAAATAAGTAGTCAATGGATAATTCATGACGAGTGTGTGTTAGCAAAGGCTAATTACACTCGTCATGAATTATCCATTGATTACTTGTCCAGTATGGTGACCAATGCTCATGTACCTTTGTCTTAGTAAATCTTTACTCAATAGATTCTATCTAGACTCCCGCCATGTTCAATCCTAAAGTCATTTTCTACATCATTGCCGATGTCACCAGCCACGTCATTACGTACGTTATTACGCCTGATTAGTTGTTACCCCGGGCACCATTCGCAGTACCACCCCTGACACGTGGCGGTGGAAGATCACACTACAACACAATCTCATTATGAGGCAGCCAGTGGGACATGGAATTGTTAAAGGCCCTGTGACGCACAGCTCTCCATCACAGAGGGTGGGTAGAATATATCCCTCTTCCCATTTACCCACAGAACCAGGTACCTATAATGATGTCGGAACGTTCAGAATTATTGGATGAAGTATTGTAGGTAGTTTCTAGGTCTAGTAAGGCCCATATTTTTTTCTGACACAGAGAATAATGAGACAATAGTGTAAAAGCATAGCTGAATTGAAGGTCTATGGTATTTAAAGTTGTAATTCCTCTTATGTGTATGAAACATACAGCTTAGTGTGGGCAAGGAATTAGTTTAGGCAAGGATTCTCTCTTTATCTCTATCGTGTAGGCACACACATACAATTACCTGTAATATACACAAGTAGACAACACCCCTCTTTCATTTTTTTTATATAAATTCGGATCCTCTTTTATTTCAAAGTGGTGCATCGGAAGAAAGCCAATGAAAAGATATCTATAGGTTCATGGCACATTTACATGAAGATAGCACTGTTCTTCACTCAATCCATCTTTTAAACAACTACCACCTCTTAAAGATTTTAATCAATAATATCCCCACCTCCTACTGCCTCCTGTTCTGAAAGATTAGCTGTGCAGCTGAGTCAATTAAAAGACAACACAGAATTGCCACTGTAACCATCTGAGATATCTACAGGGAAGGATAGATTACTTATCTTTAATGTGCCTTAAGAGGGATTGATTAACAAAAGTGAACCTGTTGGTAGGCTATAAATCTAGCAGGAGAATCTCCATGATTTCACAAATGCATAAAGCTGCCCAGATATGGTCTAGTTGGGAGCTGGATATTCCTGCCTACACTTGACAGTGGGATATGTAGTGAAATCCAATAGCAGTGCTCGTTTATCATTGGTCCGCGACTGTTCTCAGTCCACAAACACTACCCTCTGGAGGCACAGGCAGGCATCAATTGACTAGCTTGGTATTTTATCATGCCTTAAATTAACACCCTGTCAAACTGTGCGATCGATGGTACCATCAACTGGGTAGAGGAATCAGTAATAATGTGGGGAGCAGCTCACGTTGGGTGACAAGCCTTGGGTGGGTTGGGGTGTAGTTCATGTTTTGGAGACTGGGCTGGAAGTGGGTGGAAAGACTGAGTGGGAGGATCTTTTTTGTGCTGTGGAGCAGTTCCTTTATTCCAATCACAACGTTATGTAATGTATGTGAATGATAGGGCTGTCATGTATAAGGCATTTCTCTTCCCACCCCTAACAGTGGTGTCTCCTTGTAGCCTTTGAGAAGATCAGTTCCCTTTCAATACATATTCTTTAAAAATATCTGTTTTCTGTCACTCTGTCCACGTGTGTCTCATCCCTCTCTCACACTTCATCTACGTCCCTAGGAGGCAGTTTTTCTTTTCTCTCTCCCTCCCTATCTCTCCCCCCTACCCTGGCCCTCTTAAGTTTTCTCATACCCATCTCTTAAAGAATGTTGCAGCAACTATAATGTACATAATCACTAAATTTCCTAATAATAGATACATAGTTCTGACAGTGATACACCAACAAACTTATCATAATATTGCCTAGGTTGGCTAGTTGGTCGGGCATCATTTGGAGAATGGCAATATTGCAGCAATATTCCCTCAGACATCCAATACCTCTACTACTTTCATTGGAATGCTGGATTGCAACTCAGCCTACTCACCATACACCCCTGTTACCCTCATACCTCTCCTAAAGCTGCCCTCTGCCAATTCCATTCATATGGGCTCAGTCAATCAGACAGGCAGACATAAAATCCTTCCTGTCTGGCCTTGGCTAATGGCCACAGTCAGGATAAAGATCTCGTTATTATTGATTGGGGATAAAATGTTTGGTGGAAAAACGATTGGATCAGTAATTGTCAGGTGTAGAAGCAGGAGGATCCAGGCAGACAAGCTAGAAGGATAGGGACCTGGTAGTAGGGATACAATTGATAACAGGTCCCAAAGGATTGTGAGAAAATATAATTAGGGAATGAAGGAATAATGGGAAGGGAGGTGAGAGGTATAGATCTGTGTTTATATGTTTCTAATTTGTCTCTGTTGCTCAAAATAGGTTAGTTCACACAGATACCATCATAAACTATAATGCAAAGACACATGTACTTAAAAGGAAAGGTGTCTGTATATATTTGTTACACATGTCATCTCCATTTGAAAAGTGCCAAGGAGGTTACAAGGATCATGTCGACTCTCAGACATTAACCTATTAATTTTCCAATTGCACAATTCAATCATTGACTACATACATGAGTTGAATTAAAAAAAAAAGCAATGAGGTAGAATGATTTGGATTAGCAATGTTTTGTGGTGTTGTGCTGGATAACAAAAGAAGACCATTCCATTTTGCTTTATAAATGTTCACCAACAAGCGACTATGTTCTATGCACCATGCATTTCATATTTATGGTAGACAATTCCATGCTTCCCTAAATAATGACGATAAGGCAAGTGAGGCATGTTGAGAAATGAAACATTTAGTACAGGTGCAACCTCTGTGTGACACCAGTGTACGATAGAGTTACTTCTCATAAGTTGGGGTTGGTTATATTGTGTCCAACAGTCGTAACTCATTTATAGCATTATGCGATGTACAACTATGGCATACTTTGCTGGATAGATGCCACCTACATTGTTTGGAGAGGGCCAGATAGGATGGAAGTGGCCCCTGTTTCCCAAGCATAGATTTTTATCTGAATATGAGTCGATTTACCACTATGAATATAATATATGTGGGCAGCCGCACATGCCATGGCCTAACTATGACCATATTTTTTACCTGTATTTCTCCTCAACTCCAGCAGCCTGGTGACTAGTGAATGGAGGTGGTGTGTCCTGGTAAAGTGCCTTGTCATATAAACCAAGTAGAAAGGCCACATAATTGCAGGGGCATGGTGTTTGTAGGATTTTGCTGTGTAATATAATTGTAGGTTGGTTGTAAGTCTAACAGGAAAATTATTTTGTTGACACATGCAAGTCCCTCAAAACTATTTGCCCATGAGTTTCAAAGAACTGTTTTGGATCTTATTAAACATCTTACCATTGGCATAAAACAAGAGTGCACTAGTACCTTTTAATCTGCTGTTTAAACTGTCAGTCATCTTCTAAATGACAACAACGGAAAGGTGAGGCGTATCAAACATTTCATCACCTACTGGTCTACATTTGCATATACTTTCAAGAAAAAACATCCATATTGAATCCTAGCAGATCCCATTCTGAAGAGTCTCATTATAGATGTCATAATGTCTAAAATGAGGGCCATTTCACACTCAGACTATCTACTGTACTGGGTCAATAGAGAGGGATGTACTGAGTATAGAGGAGACCTCATCAAAATTCACTCTGTCAGTTCTCTGTGACAGGATATTGAGACCCAGCTGTGAGTGCCCACACCTTCGGGGCTCTACATGGCTCCACTGGAACAGAATCACAGCCACTGAGATCTAGCTTTCCTCAAAGTAGCTATGCTTTACTTCAATATTCCACAAAAGATGGTAGTTATCAAAGAACATGGTTAATGCAGATGGGAGTGCTTACAATGTGGAATCTAATATCATTGTATATGTGTATGGTGATTTCAATGTAAGAACTAATAACATCCTAGGTGAAATAATTGGCATGATCCAAGTAAATCATTGCAAATGGAACTTTGATAAGCTTTTACTTACTATTGTACACTACACCTCACAAAAGACTAACATAGATGGTCAATGCCTTTCATTTGAATTTCAAGGAAACTAACATCCAGGAAAATTTGATAACATTTCAATAGCTCTGAATTGAATCAGGCCCATTCTATTCTCAGAATTCTATCGGTGGTAACGGTGCTTTATTACATCTCCACTGATATCAAGATAATAGTCTACCCCCATTCAGCTCCTGGTGAATTATTATGTCTATTTATCCAAAACATATGATTCTTCCTTCAACAAAGACTGGTTGCAATTATTTGCCACATGCAATTTACACTGCAGTTGCTAGTAATCAAATTCAGTTTGATAATGCAGTAATAAATTTAGTGGAAATCTCAAGGTAATTAAATAAGTAACTCATTCTTGATTGTGTGTCCCTAACTCACAATCTAATATTTTTAATGTTATCAAAACCTCGAATTAATTCCATTCTGTAAACACCTTACTTTAGAAAAGAATGGCAGCCATTTGGCTAACAGTAGTAGACACCTATCGTGCTAAGGTGTTAGTAATGGCTGCCTCCAGTGGGTGATAATGATGGGTATTGCATGTTTATCGAGTGTGAAAGTCACATGAGGACTATTAGCATCACCACTGGGGCTGATTTACACCTAGCAACGCAATTGATGCAGGTCTTTTTATGTCGGATTCATTCTCCATGGATCATTGTGGAGGTTGTTGGGAGGGTCTGGAGGGAAAAAAGCCCCAGAAAGCCTTGTGATTATTTGTGAGCAACTGTGGGCAGATTCCGGAGCCCTGGGTAGAATTTGATTGAGACTCAGAGCATGACAACAAATAGATCTATATGAAAATTGAGGCATCTTGAGAGGATCATCTTTTGGGTAGATCCTTAGTGTTATTGCAAGTATGATCACGAGGAGGACGATTTCAGCAAAATTCTCAATACCCACAGCTCTAGCCACAGATCAACAATCCTACAGCTTCCTTTATGTTTTCTAATATTCTGTTAAAATGTGTTCTCATTCACCTTTAAAAGATTAAGCCAGTGGTATGAAGAACACACACTCTGGCATTGAAATGGTCCAATATCACAGAATGTGTTTTGCTATCTTTATTAGGTAGCAGCGCCACACTCAAGCATTGGCTTTCAGTATAAGCTGCTTATCAGTAATTGATGTATTTGATAGTCCCTGGTGTATTCACTACACTGATACACATATATTGTATTTTAGATATAAATTCGAGTAATGTTCATCGCCACTACTATGCATTAGAGACAACTAAAGTATCAATAGAGACGTTGGAACGTGGACATTATACAACTTGCTGGATATAAACAAGCATATACAATAATGATTAATAGGCTGTCTCTGCTATTGTTCAACATTTCTCACATAAACTGAAAAATAGATTACCAAAGTATGAACACGTCTCTCGGATGATCAGCACTAGTATATATATAAGGATGCCGGCCCCCACAATATCTTTCTCATAATAGTAGTACAAAAACAAACTATTGCAGTACAGCAAACATTCACTGTTGCTACATGAAATCTGCAACAAAATGATCAAAAATAGGGGGACTAAGTAAACATCTATATTGGCACTCTCTCTGCTGTGTACAGAATTCTTTCAAGAAACCCCTTAATTTTAAAGTCAGTTATTGTACAACCATCTCTCCTGTACTGAAAACTGCACCACTTATAGATGATGCATGTGTTTGATATAAATCCTTTTAAGCTTCCTGATAGATGCTGTAATTTATAATGGAAGTCTCACAAGTTCAATAAATCCACATTGGTGAATGCTCCATCTGCGTAGGGACGTTTGACACCCTTAAAATTAATGTGCCATTAAAAAATGAGGGTGTATGATGGCTTAGTTATTGCAATGGCACAAATAGCAAAGTACCTATTTATCAAAAATGCTGCCCTTGAGGAATGGGGCTAATCATAAAGATATTAAAGTTTCACGACAGACTGCGCCATCTCAATTGGAACAACTCAGATCAGAAGATTCCAAGAATGTTGAATGAGTGTTCACCTGAAATTCTTTTCACACAGAATTGGGGTCCCTTTTAATCATGCCTCCCTTTCCTACAAGTGATAAAGAAGAGATAAGTGTCCATTCATCTTTGGCTAAAAGACCATACCTCAAGAAATAACCTGTGAGGTTAGACTCATCAGTAACCATAATTCTGAAAGATATCATGGAGTGCAGTCACAGAAAGGAAGGCAATAGCCCAGGAAATGTCCAATTTTTCACGAGATGAATCCTCTCTCCACAGGCTTAACTGCTTTCAAGATTGATAAGAATCAATTATCATTATGTCAGAAAACATGGTCTCATGTTTAAATGCTTTACACGTCACAGTAAAAAGGGATGGTGGTTATTGCTGACTGCAATGGCGGCAGTGCCACACTCATGCTTTGCCTTTTGATATTACCCATTAATCTATTTAGTATTCTCCGGAGGTTCAATGGTATCCATGTATTAGATAATGGGTGCTGCCTAGATAATTAGATACTAATTTGGGTAAATTCCATAGCAACTCCTGTACAAGTGTTAAGTGTAACAAAACTGCTAACTGTTATAATAACACTTAGCAGTCAACCATCCAACTGCTCATCAGCCCCCAACTATTGTCAGTCCATGATGCACTGCCCTGCAGTGGAGACAGACATCAATTGAATAGCTTAGTACTATATCATGCTTGGATTATCACACTGCAAAACTGTGCAATCTATTACACCTTTATATAAAGATGTGGGGAAAGAAATGATAGTGGTGGTAGAGAGTAGAAGATAGTAGGATGAAAAGGTGAGGGTATATTGGGATGTGGTGGGGAGTAGCTCATAGTATGCAGATAAGAATAGCTGTGGTCAGGGAAAAGCACCTTTCCCCAGTGCTGTGAATAATAAGGCTGTCAGAGGAATGTCCCCTCCCCTCACTTACAATGATAGCTGTCAGTGTAAGCATAAGAGTATCTGGTCTGTCAAGTTTGATTAGATAGATACATGAATAATCTAATTCTCTCTCTCTCCCTCTCTCTCTTTCCCCCTGTCTTTCCCCCTCCCCCTCTCAATAACCCTCTTAGAATACATTCAATACACATACCTACATACATGCCTCATTCTTTGCATTGCTAGTCCGTCTCAGGCAAGATTTAATTACACTGATCACAATCATTATGGAAATGGTTGCTGGCAGTTTGGTATGAGTCTTATCCACATATGTGAGGGATGTTACTCCTGTTTGTGATCTTCTGCTAGAACCTCCCCATAATAATTTGGAAGGTTACCCTTACCAGTAGTGCGAATACTAGTACTACATTCCCTCAGACATCCAATACTTCCTTCACTTTGGCTGGAACTGTGGGCTGCAAATCCAAAGTCTACTCACTCATACAACCCCTGATACCCTCCTGCCTCTCCTAAAACTACATTTTGGCAATACCATTAATATGGGCTCAGATATTCAGAGAAGCTGGAACATAGTCCTTCTTGTCTGGCCTTGGCTAAATAAAAATAAAACAGTCAATAGTGTGGGGGAGCAGCTCACGTTAGGTGACAAGGCTTGGGTTGGGTGGAGTGTAGTTCATGGTTTGGAGACTGGGCTGGAAGTGGGTTGGGAGCTGCCCATGCTGCACTGAAAAGACTGAGTGGGATGATATTTTTTTTCATGTTGAGCAGTTCATTTATTACAGCTTTATGTTATGTATGTGAATGATTGGTCTGTCAGGTCTAAGGAATTTCTCTTCCCACCTCTGTACAGTGGTGTAGCCTATGAGAGGATCAGTTCCCTTTCAATACATATTCTTCACTATGCCTGTCTTTCTGTCACTCTGGCCCTCTTAAGTTTTCTCACACCCATCTCTTGAAGAATTTTGCAGTGACTATAATATACATACTACCTAAACTTACTAAACCTACTAATCGATATATGGTTCTGACAGTGATGCACCATCTAGAATTCTCCATAAACTGTTGCTAACAGACTGAATATGTTTTTGCCTAGGTTGATTGGTTGGCCAGGTAGAGTTTTATCCATCATTTGGAGGATGACAATATTGCTTCTGTTTGAGATCTTCTTTTCGATCCATCCCATAGTATCAACCCATATTTGAATGAGTCCCCTTGCAAGCATTTAGGCACTATCACTACATCCCTCAGACATCCAATACCTCTACTACTTTCATTGGGATGCTGGGTTGCAACTCTGAAGTCTACTCACCATACAACCCCTGTTACCCTCATATGTCTCCTAAAGCTGCCTCTGCCAATGCCATTCATATGGGATCAGCCAATCAGAGAAACTGACACAAAACCCTTCCTGTCTGGCCGTGGCTAATGGCCACAGTCGGGATAAGATCTCGTTATTATTGATTGGGGATCAAAAAATTTTGGATCAGTAATTGCAAGGCATAGAAGTAGAGGGATCCATGTAGGCAAGCTAGAGGGATAGGGACCTGGTTGTAGGTATAGAATTGATAATAGGTCTCAAAGGAGTGTGGGGAAATATTATTAAAGAGTGAAGGAATAATGAGAAGGGAGGCGATAGATAAAGGTCTATCTTTATGTCTTTCTAATCTTTCTCTGTTGTTTAAAATATTCAAAAAGTCAATTCACACAGAATTTACAAGACAAATGTAGTTATAGAAAGGGTCTATTTGTTACAAATGTCATCTCTATTTGAAGAGTGCCAAGGAGGTTACCAGGATAACAATCAACTCACAGGCATTAACATTTTAATTTCTGATTGTACAGTTCAATCATTGACTACATAAATGAATTGGAATTAATTCAAAAAGAAATGGGGCAGAATGAATTTGGTTCAGCAATATTTTGTGGTGTTGTGCTGGATAGCAAAAACAACAACGCCATATGTGCACTATATATATTGTGCACCAACAAGCAACTATGTACTATGGCCATGTACTATGCATGGTACATTGCATATTCATGGTAGACAATTCCATTGCTTCACTAAACAATGACAATAAGGCAAATGAGGTATGTTGGGAAATGAAACATTTAGTATAGGTGCAACATCTCTGTGACACCAGTGTGAGATCATAAGTGGGGTGGGTTATATTGTGTCCAACAGTCATAACTCATTTATCCCATTATGTGATGTACAACTATGGCATAATTTACTAGATACATGCCACCTACATTGGTTGGAGAGGGCCATCTAGGACAGAAGTGCTCTTTATGGCCCCTGTTTCCCAAGCATAGATTTCTATCTGGATATGAGTCGATTTACCACTATGAATATATGTTGGCAGTCTGCACATGCCATGGCCTAACTATGACCATATTTTTACCTTTATTTCTCCTCAACTCCAGCAGCCTGGTGACTAGTGAATGGAGGTGGGGTGTCCTGGTAAAGTGCCTTGTCACATAAACCAAGTAGAAAGGGCACGTAATTGCAGGGGCATGGTGTTTGTATGATTTTGCTGTGTAATATAGTTGTGGGTCAGTTGTAGGTCCAACAGGAAAGTTATTCCATTGGCACATGCAAGTCCCTTAAAACTGTTGGGCCATGTGTTTCAAAAATTGTTTTAAATCCTATAAACATCTCACCTTTGACATAAAACAAGAGTGTACTAGGTAGTACCTTTTACCCAGCCAGGGGTAGACACTAACACTGGCCTGGTGACCAATGGCCAGTAGTTCTGAGTGCTGGCCAGTGATTTTTTTCAAAAACAATCTTCCTACTGGTCTAAGTGGCCAGTGGAGTCCCCCCTATAAAGTATCTTTAGAAAAGGCTCCCATAAACTATGAGGATTCATTCATTACATCATTAGAGAAACCATGTTATAATGAAATATGCTGGTGAAAGTAGTCTTATGGTGATGTTGAAATTTCAAAATGGCAGGCATTTTCCTCTACTCTTCTGATTTCTTTTTATATTTTTTATACATAACATAGATTTTTCCAGCTAAAAACCTGGGCCAACAGCTTTGGCTGTGGGCCAATAGATTTCTGAGGCTGTTGGCCCGGTTGGCCAGTGGCTACAAAATTTAGTGTCTACCCCTGCCAGCTGTATAAATGTCAGTTGTTTTCTAAATGACAACGACGGAAAAACAATTGCTAAGCTGCTCTATACTAGTATGGCTTTAAAAAGCATATCCTAAACCTGTTTCTCTATTGCTTTTAGGACATCAATATGATTGTATTTGTATCTATTCAATATCATATTATCAAGAGAATCACGTAGAACAGCATTCAGATATGGTTGGCCTTTTCATCCATTTATTTTTTCATCATTGTAACTTTGATTTTGGTTAAAAACCAAAGGTCAATGCACATATCTTGGCTGTCAGTAGAAAACATATTTCATCCATGCAAAATGATCTTTAAAAGTCTATCGAAAGCATATCAAACATTTCATCTCTGGTTTACATTTACATAATATACCAATATACCAAGAAATATCAATGTTGGATATGACTCCTAGCAGATCCCATTTGGAAAGAACAGATGTCATAATGTCTAACATGAGCGCCATTTCACGTTCAGACTATCTACTGTACTGGGTCAATAGAGAGGAATATACTGAGTACAGAGGAGACCTCATCAAAATTCACTCTGTCAGTTCTCTGTGACAGAATATTGAGACCCAGCTGTGAGTGCCACTGAGATCTAGATTTCCAGAAAGTAGCTGCGCTTTACTTCAATATTCTGCCAAAGATGGGAGTTATCAAAGAAAATGGTTAATGCAGATGGGAGTGGTTATAATGTGGATTACAATATCATTGTGGATGGCCATGGTGATTTTAATGTAAGAACTAATAGCATCCTAGGTTGAAATAAGTGGCAGCATCCAAATAAATCATTGCGAATGGAAGTCTGGTAAGCCTTACTATTGTTCTGCACATCTCACAAAAGATTAACATAGATGGTCAATGCCTTTCATTTGAATTTCAAGGAAACTAATATCCAGGAAGATTTAATAACATTTCAAAGAAGTAGTATAATTTTTTTTTGTTCAATAGGCCTGAATTGAATCAGGCCCATTCTATTCTCAGAATTCTGTCTCATGAACACAATCAGAACTGGTAATGTTGCTTATATTATATCCACTGTTATACCACGATCTGGACATTGTGAGTGTTTTTTTTGGCTGGTTTTGAGGATATCAGGCGTGCATTATCCAGGATATACCTGCACGATTTTCGACTTTGAGTGCTTTATTTGGATATACCAGTGTTAGAAATATTTTCTAAGTGTAACACTTACATTTTTTCATGTTAAAACTGACGAAAGTTTCATTGCCAAAGGTGGGATTTGATCACCCAATCTCTAGATAGTAAGACCTATGCCTTACCATATGCGCCACCGGGTGAGCTGATTGACCGTGGCAGAGACCTCCTTCTGTAGTAGCACTCTATTGTTATGGCCTAACCGTGAATGCGTGGGCTTACTCCAGTCACGGTACTACTACATAGAACCATAACCAGGCCTGACGCGTACAGCAGTCCCTGTGGCGCAATGAGTAGCATGCAGCGCCTAGGGCTGAACCCTTTTAGCTACCTGGTGTAGGTGGGGGTATAGGTTCGAGTCTCAGCCAAGGCAGTGAACGTTTCATACTCAATCTGAATTTATTGATTTTTTTTTTATTGATTTTTGATGGGTAAATCGTGGTATAAATGCATTAGGGGTTGATAGTGAAGGCACACGGGCTGGATAGCCTTTGGATATACCAAAGGCTATCCAGCCATAGTGCCTTCAATATCAACCATTATTGCATTGATAACAAGATAAAAGTCTACCCACCATTCTGTAACAGCTCCTGATGAATCATTTGTCTATTTATCCAAAACAAATGATTCTTCCTTTAACTAAGACTGGTTACAATTATTTGCCCCATGCAGGATGTCTCGACCCGACAAGAGCTATCGTGCTATGGTGATCTCTCTCATCATAGACAATTGTTGTCGTGATGCATAAATGCAGCCCTAGTAGAAAGTAACTCCCAGGATAAACTCATGCACCATGCCATGGGTTGATACATCACACAAGGGTAACCATGATGCACCGATGATGTGCTGACAGGTAGACTTACCAGCACTGTATTGGTACTTCATGATGACAACTATCCATTACCCTGAAGAGACTATGTGCCCTTAAATGGTTAAATGACTTGATCAATAATGTTCACCTCCCCTATAGGCCAGGTGCACAGTTGGGTTGACAAAAAAGACCACAAAGAATTGCTGGAGTACCTCTTTGAGCTATCCAAGGGGAGATAAATTGATATCTTATTGTAACGTAAGAGGGATTGATTAATGGAAATGTGTCTGTCAGCGGGTGATAAATCTACCAGGAGAATCTCCATGATTTCACAGAGGTGTAAACTCCCAGATTGGATGTTGTTGGTGGCTGGGCATTTAGAGCCTACCAATGAAGGATACAGAGTGAAATCCAATAGCAAGCATTGCTTATCAGCCCACAACTATTGTCAGTCCATGATGCACTGCCCTGTGGTGGAGACAGTCATTTATTGAATAGCTTAGTACTATATCATGCTTGAATTATTACCCTGCAAAACTTACAATCTATCACACTTTCATATAAAGATGTGGGGAAAAAAATGATGTTGGTGGTAGGGGGTCGACGATAGTAGCATGAAAAGGAGGAGGTGGGGGTATATGGTGGTTGGATTGGAGTAACTCATAGTATGCAGTTAGGATTAGCTGTGGTCAGGGAAAAGCACCAAAAGAATACCCCCCTACTTACAGTGATAGCTGTCAGTGTAACCCATATGATTAGATCAGGTTTGTCAAGTTACATGAATAATCTAACTCTTTCTGTCCCAATCCTCTCTCTCTCTCTCTCTCTCTCTCTCTCTCTCTCTCTCTCTCTCCCTCTATTACACTCTTAGAATGCATTCAATATACAGGCCTACTTAGAATGAATGACTAACTTTAAATATGAAGATGTCATTTCTTTTGCATTGCGAGTCCTTCTCAAACAACCTTTAATTAGACTGTATGGATAAGATTGCTGGCAGTTTGGTATGAGTTTTACCCACCTATGGCAAAGATGTTACTTCTATTTGAGATCTTCTGCTAGACCCTCCCCTTGATATCATCCCTTATTGAAAGAATCTCTTTACCAGCAGTGCGGATACTATTGCTACATTCCCTCAGACATGCAATACCTCCTTCACTTTGGCTGGAACTTTCAGCTGCAAATCCAAAGTCCACTTACTCATACAACCCCTGTTACCCTCCTGCCTCTCCTAAATATACATTATGCCAATGCCATTCATATCGGCTTAGATAATCAGAGAAGCTGGCACAAAGTTTGTCTTGTCTGGCCATGGTGAATGGCCACAGGGTAAGGGTAAAGTGATCCAGGCAGACCAGGGAAGGTTATAAAGACATCGCAGCACAGCTAGAATTGAGAACAGAGTAAGACTAAGAAGGAAGGATTTTGGTAAAAGAAATGAAGAGAAGAAATATGACCAAGGATGAAATAGCAATGGAAGAGTGAGAGAGCAACAGATATGAATTATATCACATTGTGGGAATGCAAATTAATTAGCTTACAAAAGTATATCATGTTTTAAGAAGGTATTGGGGAAACCTCCTATGGATCATATCCATTCAGACTGATCTGCTCAAGCTGTTCCAAATTAATTATGAATGGTTCTAAATCAACAGGGTAGGTGTAACAAATTAATTTGATCCTCTGTTGTTAGGCGGTTTGCGGTAAATTGTAATACATGCAAGAGTAATCTATTCATCTTTCACACCCCAGGTCCCATAGTACACTTTTTCTTTACAAATGGAAGAGAGTCATTTCTGTGCATCTCTAGATAATGGTAACAACAGAGTGGGGCATGTTTGGAAAAGAAACATGTACGACCTTATGTGCCAACCTTGAGCAACAACAGCCAGGGAATAAGATGTCATAAGGGTGGTGAGCTATGTTCTGTCCTGCTAGTGATAACTCACTTCCCTTATTATTTGATGTTAAAACCTGACACAGTAGCCACAGTCACATTGACATGACGTAGCATGATTTATTACTATAACATACTTCAATTTGCATAGGTAATAGCTATGAACAAACAGGGCCTCCTAAAGGGGAAACAATCTTTACAATCGTTGTTGCCAATGGATAGATTTCTATCTGAAAATGACTCCATTTACCACTATGAATATACATAGGCAGTCCACATATATACTGGGGGCCTAACTATAACTATATTTCCACCTTTATTCCTCCTCAGCCAGAGCAGCCTGGAGACTAGTGAATGGAGGTGGTGCGTCCTGGTAAAGTGGGCTGTCACATAAAAGAAGAAAGTGCGTGTTGCTGTTTGGTTGTTGTATGATTAGGATTTAGCAGTGTGCACCACTGTAAAAGAATCTGATGCTCCATTATTTTAAGAAAAACATCTTCATAATCAATTATCTGTTCAATATTAATATTCAGTCAATTTTATACAAGATGGTCAGGGTTCATCAATTGTTGATACTCAAAGTATCTGTACATTTCAATATCAAAAAGTTGGCATTGAATTATTCCAATTATCCTTTCCAGTGGTCAAGGTTTCACTTCTTGCTATTTACACTGAATCTTTAATAATCAGTTATGTTGTTCTCATTATAATCATGGACAAGATGTGGTAGGATATGTCCCTGTTATTTACTAGAGTATACATTATAAACATTATCTTTTATGGAAACTATTGATCAATAAATACATAGTCAAGTAGATAAAATCTAATACAAATAAAATAAGCCCTTTAATCATAATCAGTGCCAGCTTCCCTAATTGGAATATTTACAGCTTTCTAGATTTGAGATTTCATAATTGACTAACATTCAGATATAATCTAAACTATTATATCCTTGTTATTCGTTCCGAATCCTTCATATATGCTGTACTACCAAATGTCACTCTCAATACAGGCCACCCTGAAACGATCTAATTACAGATATCCAACTCTCTAATATGACTATCATTTCATGCACAGGCTAGTCACTGTATTGAATCGATACAGAGAAGGATATATGGGTATGGAGGGGACCTCATCAAAATTCACTATGTCAGTTCTCTGTGACAGAATATTGAGCCTCCACTGAGGGTGAGCATACCTTAGAGGATCTATATTGCTCCACTGCAACAGTTCCAGTCACTAGGTCTAGACATTCCCAGACTTACTAGGATATGCCTCAATATTCTGTGGAGTCAAAGACAGGAGAACATCAGAGAGTCCCTATATATACTCCTATAATTATATGAATGGGAGTACTTTAAATTGTTAAAGTAAAGTTTATTGAGGTCTGTAGTATGATTTCAATGTAATTCTTCAAGAAGTGGAAGTTTGCAAATGATTAGTTCGTGAATATAAATTTCTTTTCCATTGTTCGGAATTTCTTACTCAGATTGCTAATTTATTTTGTTTGAAACAGCTCCAACCTAAAAGTACCAGAGCAAGTTTATTATAGTGTAGTAGCAACAGTGCTTTTGTTCCATAACTAAAAATTATAGTGAGCTATCCTATTTTCAGAATTCTCTCTTGCATACACATTAGAACTCTACCTATAATGTCTGATCATTATTCATTGCAAACATGATGAAGTTCTACCCAACTTTCTATAATAACTCCTGATGAATCATTTATGTGTATTCGTCCAAACAGATAATTCTCCCTCTCACGGGGAATGGTTACAACTAATTGCCAAATGAGAGAACAATCACTTGTTATCAAATTCAGTTGGCATTGCACTACCTAGTTTAAAGGGAATCCATATCATAGAATAACTAGGAATGCAATGGCAATGCACTAATCCCTAGGTAGTAATAACATCATCATTAGGTTATTACTATCCACCATTCGGTGTGTTCCTATTGCTAGAATCAACTCCACTTTGGGTCAATTCTCTTACCACCTTCTCCCATTACAGACGAATAGCAGCCATTTCATTAACAGGAGCAGTTCCACCTCAGGAAGGTGTTAGCAATGCCTGGCACCAGTGGGTGATAATGGGTGAAATTGCATATCTATTGAGTGTGAGAGGCACACAAGGGCTATTAGCAACACCGTTGGGGCTGATTTACACCTAGCAATGGAACTAATGCAGGCTTTTTTTTATGCCCAAGTGGTTCTGAATGGAACAGTCTTGGTGTTGTTTGGAGGAGCTGGTGGGGAAATGAGCCTTTCACAAAGCCCTGTGGTATATTTTTGAGCAGTTGTGAGTAGATCCTGAAGGAGTTTGTGTGTCTTTGAGCTGGTAGATTGAGCTGCTCAGTGCTGAACTGTTTGGCTACTGGTTAACATTACTCTTACATATATCATTTTGAAAAAGATTGAACTGTCACAGTTCATCACACTATGTTGGAAAATCAAATGGAAAAAGGAAAGCTAAGTAAGACATTTGTGATGTACACAATACATGTACTCACAAGAAAACACTTAAAATCAACATTGATAAGATGTTGCACTACTCTCCCTCCTGTGATGAAAACTACAGCCATTAGAGATGATCCATCTGTTTGTTCTCAGGCACATTCCACATTAAGTCTTTAACTCTTTTCAGGGTCGATTTTGAAGGCATAGCATCCGTCAGTGTGTCATACAAAATGAAATATGGTACTAATTTTAACAGGTCATTAAGGAGAGTAATGATAAAGGTAGTCAGATAATTCATATGACCATCAGTTCTGGCCATGCATCAGCTTTAATTTGGTACCACTACTGTTTTCGTGTGTCATATATTAATTAGTGTACAGGCATATATGTGAGAAAATGTATGATTTTCACAGACTATGATTAGAATATTTTGAAATGAACGTTGGGAAATCAAAATATTATAAAAAAAGCTGAAATAAGGTTATTTAAATGCCTCATCTCATCCCCTTATAATTTTTGTCAGGCCAATAAAGTTGAAACTAAGTTGCATGATAATTATTGGATTAACTGAATAATTGTATGTGCCTTTAACTAACTCTTTGGAAATGAAACCCTTAAAAGAATCTATATTTTTTCACAACTTCGTAGTGTCAGGAATTACTTATACTGTATGAATTCTCTAAATACCATAGACCATTGGCTAGTATCCCCTATGTTTATTTATTCTATCTAAACACAAATTACTATTGGTATTCAGATATAATTTTAAAGCAGTTTATTAATCGTTTGGATATGAACTGAAATCTGAGGACAAATTCATAAAAAAATTGTTTATTTATCACAGACTCCTAATTTAAAGTGGATGAAAAAGTGAGATGACAATGATTTTCCCTATTGAAGCATGTACACTACTCTCAAAGATTATTTAACAATTATGCTTCAGAAATGAAAATTTCAGTTGAGGACAGGCACTTTTGTCCTCCTGCCCATCATTTAACATACTTACTTCACTAAGATTTATCTATAAAAAACATCTTAATGCACATGAAGAATATCTCTGGGACTTCAGGATTCATTAGAAACCATTCACGTTATTCTATATAGAGTACATGGCAAAATATGATCAAAATGCATCTGAGGAAATGGAAAGATAGAGTTAAGTTGGAATGTGCCCTCAATTCTTCTAATCTTCCTCTTATATATAACTTAAGTCTCAGAGGTTCAATAAATCCACTGCCAAGGGACAGTATGGGGATGGAGGATTGAACATCCTTGTAATAAATGAGATGCAACTTTGGGGAAAGGACCATGCATGATGGCTAAATTATTGCACAAAAATGAAAGTGCTCATTAATCAAGTTTGTTAGATGCCTTCAAGAAATGGGTTCCAATACAGATATTATACCTTTAAGAAAGATTGTACTTTTTAAGTTGAGCAACTCAAATCAGAAAATTCCAAGATTGGCAAATGAATGCAAACTGCATTAACAGAAAATGGGTCGATGGTTTGCTTTTAATTATCATTCTTAAAAGAGTGTGACCATACGGGAGATGTATAGAGAATGTATGTTGCTAGTAACAGTGTGATGGAGATAACCTGAAAATATTGAAATTCACACTGTTCTTATCACTTGAGGGGGCTTTATTTCTCTCAACAGGTGAGGCCATGACTATGTTAAGTCAATGTACTGCACTAGACGTAGAACTATACATAGATAACACTGAGTACACCAGTATAAGGCTAATCCCTTTACTATGCTGTACGGCTGACTGCTTTAATGAACTTCATTAGTTCAGCTATTTAGGCATGGATGACAATTAGCCAAACACTGATAATAGACACAATGCCACCCTGCCTTCACGCTGCTAGACCTGGCCTATTTCGGGAACCGTATTTCTTTTTAATGAGCATGTATTGCTGAGGTGCTTCTAGCATTTATATTTGTGCATCATCACACAAAGTAAACTCATGTGTTTAGTGACCGTTCCATCATAATTGACCCTCTAGTGATTAATAATTATAATGACATAAGTGTTCCTTGGCCTAAAATTGATGTTTAAGGATAATAGCCGAAGTCCTGGCAATACAAAGACAAGCTCTATCTCGCCTTTTCAAAATCTTGATAAAAATAAATATTCACAATATGTGTGATTATTTACCTTCTGAATAATTTAAGACCAAAATATGAAGGGAGGATTTGGAAGTTATACTCCTCATAACCACAGTTTTGAATATTAGATGGGGAGGGAGAGCACTTTCACAGAAAGACAATAGACCAGGAAAAGTCATATCTACCCCTAAGAATCCCCCTCTTGTGTTTACATGGCTCTCTTCTCCCTGAGGGGATTTTCATTGACACTGCTTTACTACATGAATAGAGGAGCTTACCATGGTATCCCTTTTAGTTGCATACAGTTGGGATATTATTTCCCATGGAGTAGCCATCCTTTAAGCAGTTCGTTCTTAATGTAATCTGTGCTTGTAACCTGCCTGCAGGGACTATCAATATCAAACAAAACTGAATGGTTCGCATTTCAGAGAGGTGGAATTAGAAAATATTGCCCTTCTTTCAGCAACAGGAATATGAACCACTGAGTTCTAATTGATATTTGAATATAATGATGTATTATTTGAGCAGTCTCAAAAGGGTTTGCATTCTGCTGTTAATCAAATACAATATTTCCTGGTTCCATATTCCATATAGCGGACCTTGGTGTTACCGCAGCTCCCCCAATATTGACTAGGTGGTCAGGTGAGAAACCTTTAGTCCAGGCAAAAACCAAAAGAGGGAGAATCATGTGGTAGCATTCCATTGGTGGTGTCCACCTGCTGGTTTTGACTATATAGGTTGTAGAATCCAAGGATTGATGTTGGAAGTGAATAAAAGACAATCAGCTAATATAAAAGATGAAGCAGGGGCGAAATTAGATGCATATTAAATAGGGATTACAAGAAAACATTCAGGGATCATAACTGCCCTAGGGATTAGAGCTATGAAGGAGGTCCAGAATTGAGGGAATCTGGCCGGTGTCTTTGATTATAATGATAATACAAAGTGTGAAGGTTGTGAGTCAAGCTCAACCCTTGGTACCAATTGGTGTAGGCTGGTGTAATAATGAACAGCAGAATAACATTCTGAACTTTGATGGGACAGAATGATAAAAAAAATTACTTGAGTATTGTGATTTACACTAGAGGCAGGTGGTAGAACATGATCTATTGTGGCCAAGAATCACTTTGCATCACAGAGCAGCTCAAAATCGATCCAATGAAAGTAAAGGCAGATAAATACAGAGGCAGTGGACAAGGGTAGGATTGTACAAAGAGCACAGGAACCTATCCCAGCAGTGGCTACTTTTATCAAACCAATGATACTTCGGGTTAATATTAGTTTCAACATTCACACAGAAGTTAATCATATAGGCCTACTAGAACTTTTAGCTTCTTCATGAAGAATTGCCATTGTCAGTTTGTCTGACTATGCTCATGTGGAATGTGCCGAAAGACAGTTGAGTACACAGCAGTGAGAGCACTAAGCTGTAGAGGTGTGACAATGTCAGTGACAAAGTACTGGCAGTATTATAGCATGCACAAGGAATGCGCCGTTATTTTGATGATAATTTTCAGTTTGGCTTACATGTGTGTGTGTGTTTTTAGGTCTCAGGGGGAGGTGGAACATGTTGTGCTTACACCCAGTGTGAAATATGGTAGGGATGACATGGGTTGATTTGATTGGACTTCTACACAATCAATCACTCCATCTGTTCACTTGGGATATGCCACAGATCCCTAGAATGTCACACCAGGCTGGATGTCTTCTGGGGGATCTCTCCATGCCTTTTAAGAAATGCCTTCAAGAGGAAGTTGAAAGGATTGATCTATGATTGTCACATCCTAAGCCATAAGGCAATGCTTGGCACAATTTAAACTATTTGGGAAGATAAATAAAGAAAGTAAGGCATTGCTTATTATGATATTCCCAGATTTTTACAACTGGATAAGACGCAACCATCTCATACTGTGAAATTCTAGAATTTCAGAATGATGATTGCTCCAGAGCCGTGATCCTCACATTAGTTTCTGCATATGGATTTTCTGTATTGTGAAGCTGTGTTTCTTTTCAGCAATGGCTCCACTTCTCCACCTTTTCCCCATGACCATGACCATGTTTCATTTACTAATACCAAACCCCTATTTACAGTTTACACAATTTGCACTGTCAATTATCGAGAATACGTTTAACATGAAGTCTGAATAATTCTGGCATGAACAATTAAAATGCACAATGACCAGTCACATCAGCAAGAAATACTAATTTCAGATGCAGATTTATAGGCATTAATTCATGGATTTCCCAACAATGCCTTTCATGTTTCTTGCTAATTTTTATGATTGGTGAATTCAGCATGCTGTATTTCACTGTATTTAGTGATTTGGAGTTGCCCGCTGTATTACAGATACATGGCAGGTGATTGCATGAAGCCCACTTCAGTTAGACAGTCAGGCATGTTGGGAAATGACAGATTTAGTACAACTGGGGATACAGTGAATTCCCATAGGTGGTAGGATTATGAGTTTTCTGGCCAGTCATGACTCGCGCTCCTTATCCATGATAAGCCTTCCATAGATACCTCGACATGAGTTTAGTATGACATATTTCTATGAAGCTCTACACTTTGCATGGGCACCACCCATTTACAGGTGAAAGGACCAACTATGGTAAAGTACTCTTTATGGCCTCTGTGGTCTAAGGGTAATTTTCTATCTGAACATGAGTTGCTTTGCTACTCTCAAAAACATGGAGGCAGTCTACATAACTTTGTGGGCTAAGTGTGACAATATATTTGGCTTTATTTCTCCATAACTTGCTGGCTGTTAACAGCAGTGTCGTGACCTCTACTAAGTTGTTTTCTTACAATTAGGAGAGAAGTGAGTTGTAGGAGAGAAGTAATTTGTGTTCTTTGGAAATGAAAATCTGTCATTGTTTTCTGATAAGAGATGTGATTCAAGGTGGCTTGCGGTGATGGGCTAAGTATGGTTAGATTCTAACTATATTCTCACTACAGTCCCAAAACAATCTGTACTTTCCAACTATCAGAGGAATTAAGGTCCTCAGATTGACACTACTAAAAACTACAGATTTAGATAGTTGAAATGATGACTATAAATTATAGGCCGTCATTCTGACGCATAACTCGCAACAATTTTGAAACATTGAATCGCTGATATGATGACTTTCAGGCTGTCAAGAGTATTGACTGTACTCTAAACCCTTCTGCATTGATGACTTCAAAATGGTGGTTGGTTTTCTGTGAATAAGGGAGAGAAATGGAAGCTATGGTTTCCTTAGAGCCAAGAATTTCACTTTTATATAGCCTTCTATCTCACATGGTGGTACACCATATAGTGGCCTTTATGTATTTTTTTCATCAGATTGCCTCTTTTAGCAGAAGTTCCTATTCTCCCAAACATAAATGTATACTTGGAGTCCTGCCTATATCCCTCATTATTCACTGTCAGATGTCAATCTCTGCAGAGCCCCTGAAAGAGCCCCACTGTCTAAAAAGAGCATCAGTGATTTACTTCAAACACAGACCTTTCATGGCATTGAATCAATACAGTGGGATATACAGGGTATAGACAGGACATCATCAAAACTCACTGTGTCATTCTTCTGTGACAGTTCATTGAGCTCCATTTGAGACAGGCTTTGAACTTGGGGGCTCTCTATGGATGTTCTAGGACAGACTCCCATTCAGTGAAACAGATTACCCTGGCTAACTTAGACAGCCTTCAGTGTAATGAAGTGTCATGGGATGGACAAAATCAGAAACTATCATACTATGCCAGATAGAAGAGGGAGGTTTATTCTGTTTTAATATGGATGGCAGCGTATTCATACAGGTAAAACCAGTTTGAATAAGAAGATAGCTTTCGGTTCCCTGTATTAGATTCTGTGGTCTATTTCTAGTCTCACATTGCAGTAATATATGAAAATGGGGGTTGACACAGTCGATGACAGAATTCTTTATGAAAATCATTCAGTTTTTTTATTTAGTTATCGAGGGACGGGTGTAGGAGAGATGAGTCTTTCGTTAAAAGTTGGTGAGGCTGAAAATGAAGCTGAGATCCTATTTCTCACATTAAGTCACATCTCTTTTAAAAAACACTGAGGGATGGCAGAAGCACTTTCACTATCCTAGAAAAAGTATTCATCAGCTGTTCATCCTAAAAGATTCCTACCATACACAGATAAAGTTCCTTATGTAAAAACATTGTTGTAATGGTACAAACATATGAGAATTCATGAGAAAACATGTAAGAATTCAGAGAAGAGACATAGAGAAGGAGAATAAGACAGTGCCTCCTCCATTTCCCTCCCATTTTTGATTACAATTCTTATAGGAAAGCTGCACAGTCAAGAACAGTACTGTATGACATCTCTCATAACATAATATTTATCTGTCTGTTGCATTGTGTATGGCCTGTACTCATTTCAAAGAGAGCCTTTCCATTCTCACTGAAAGGTCTACAGACCACACTCATTTTAATGCAGTGATACACAATGTAATGTATAATCCTTCAGGTCTCCCTAAGCCTTTAGTCATCATGATACACTGATGTGGTGCTGACTGTTGGTGATCTACTAGAAATCACTGTACTGGAGCATCTTGCCAACCTATTGGGAGTGTATCAACCCAAAGGGTCCACATGGCAGTTAGCATTTGGGCATCAGGACAAGTGGACGAAATGCAATAATATTGAATGCATGGCAGTTAAAGGGTTGAAAATGACATAGGGAGTCCTAAATTCTCTTCATTTGTGGTTGATTTATCCTGCAAGAGATATGCAGAGGACACCAAGGCAATAAATATAATATTGCAATATTAAACGGGCTCTTTTACTTGATTTAATGGCAGCGCACCAATGCAAATGCCCATAAATAAAAGCAGTGTCACATGTGAATATCTCTGAACCAATTCATGTTTCAAGGCAAATGTTAATATCCTCCCACATGTACATCACCAATGGGTGTTTCCCTAAATGTTAAATGCCATATGAGTGTAATTCATTTTCTAAACAGAAAGGTGAGTTTCTCCTTTCATTTTTATCACTGTTACAGTCCCTCATTGTAATATTGTCGTGTTTCAATAATAACAAGCACTTGAGGTAGCATTACTCCTCTTATGAAACCTGGCAAATTGGCTACAAAACCTTTTTGATAGCAGATATAGATGGGTAAAGTATACATTCATATCTATAATATTACAAACAGTAGGGAGGTAATATTCAAGTATATAAATTGAGGCAACTATGCTATCAATTATAGGCAAGATTCTGGAGGACCTGTAAATTGTGGTGCAAATAATAGAAACTTGCCAGATATATAATTGGCTTTTGAGAGTTATCATACACTTTATAATCACCTAAATGGTGATTTATCTCGTATGCAATATAGTCCTCTCTTACTACATTGCAAAGACAGCAGCTTTAATGGGCCTCATTAATTTATGTGTTCATGTGGAGAGACACTGAACACATGATAAAACACTGATACCACAATGCCATCTTGCTGTTTTCAAGTTGCTAGTACCAGGCTATGGCTTAAGTGGAGGAATAGAATCCATGTAGGCCTCTCGTATTCAGTATGGAGCTGGGGCCAAAAGTGTCTGGTTACATGCAAAACAGGGGAACCCAATAGTTTTCTTCAATTTGGAAATAAAGCCATTTCTATGCCATGTTTTGAGGCAATTTACTCAGTGAATGTCGACAGAGCAGTTATGGATTTGATCCTTGAGCAGCAAACTTTTGGGAATAAAGGCGAAAAGGAAAAGGTTAAAAATAAGAAATAGTATAAGAAAATAGAAAGGAAGTTCCTAGGTAGTTGAAAAAAGGTCTATAAAAGTGAGACTTCATAGAAAGACACCAACCCAGGAAGTGTCTTTCTAGAAACAGATTCTCTCTGCAGAGACCAAGTTGCCTTTGAGAGTGATCAGTATCAATTATCATTACAGCACCTAGTGGAACACCCAATCGTTGATTTAAATACTCCAATAAGTCATGGTCAAAGTGCCTATTGCTGAACGTAATACATGTATATATATAGCAAAGTTGCCTTTTAGTGTCAATAATGAACACATTTAGTAGTCCCTTGTTTCTAATACATCCTAGTCTTTCTATACATTTGAATAACACTCTACAAAGACCAACCATACCAATTATACCTAATTTGAGGCTGCTAGATCTGAAAATAAGGTTAAAAATTGCTTATTGGCTCTCAATTTTGAGATATCCATAGGGTGCCATATTTGCTGAAAATGACCTCCGAGGGCAATGATTTCACTATGTTCACCTATATAGTGTAGTCCAAACATGTACAGGGACTTTCTTAGATCATTTCTGCCATTTCTCTGGGTAATATCAATAGCTTTGACACTTGTGCAAATCATCTTTCACCCAAAAGTGGCTCCTAGGTCTCCATCATTACGAGCGTCAGAACCAGTTTTATGGAATATTATATGTTCAGTGTTAGCACACTCCATATGCATGGTTGTAGCAGTTTTGGTAGTTCAGAAGCAAGAGTTCATCTTGGATAATGCCAAAAGGGGTCAAGATGTATATATATATCCACACCAAATAGGTTCGATTTCATGTACATTGCATTATATTGCTTCATTTTGGTACAAGGGCAGTCATCTTAAAAAGAGCCAAATTTCCATGTTTACTTCCTTGATACATTGACTTCTGGATCATTTAGAGCATCCAACCATGATTTATGGTGAGTAAGGCTGCATCTAAACATCAGGATTATCCATAATCATGAGATTAAAGTGAGGGTAATTTGATATTATAACTAAAAATAGGCTATATAGGAAAATGGAAGTCATGGCTTGCACTCAGTGCAGTCATAACATGATTTCTGGGAAACAAGAGGGCTGAGGACTTTGTAGACTTTGATGTTGGACGGGCCCGAACATTGTGTACAAGAAACAGGCAAGGCAGTCCCGAACCAGTTTCGAGCATATTTACTATTTTTACTGCATATTACTGAGTCAAGGGATGAATAATTCATTAGATATGGGTTTGTAAATGATAATCAAAAATAAATAAACCAGATTTGATGTGAAATCTGATGTTTGTACAGTTTGCACTAATATGGATTTGGCTACCGAGGATGAAACTGGGCAATTCTAGGTATGATGGGTATCTCAAAATTGAGAGCTGCCAGCAAAAAATGGATGTTATTTTTGAATTCCCCAGGTATAAATATATATATGAATAAATGGGTCTCAGCTCCGTTTTTTTTCTAAAAGTGAAATTTTGTAGTACAGTGTAATAGAAGAGAGGTGCTTTTATCCACAAAGAGGCTCATTGCTATGTTTTTGGAGCGGCAAAACCTTTTTAAGGGGATTTTCTGAGCGAGTCTCTTAATGTAAAAGTGATGCATGGATAATCCACTGACATGAGCATTGGCTTTATAAGGCATACGGGGGCCTATAAAATATGCCTTAAGTACATACTGTTGGAGTACAACTTGCCTAAACTAAATGTTTTATGAGGCAGCTCGGTTCCCAGATAATCAAATCAAGGGAAGTTAAACTTATCAATTATACATGGAAAGAGAGATGATGTTTGAAAATTTAGTCAGTTTTTCTACCACAGCTCTGTACCCAGCAGTCTGTATTATTCTTGCATTGATATTGGATAGCTTCATCTTTATACTACAAACAATGAATATCATTGTGAGGCAGTGCAGAACTTGTTGCTAGCTTGGCACAGGATACTGTGATTATTCATGAAAGTATTTTCCAGGAAAGTAGAAAACACCCTAGACTATGAAGGTTTTTTTTTCACTGAAAGTAGAAGCTACTTTTGCACTCTGCTTTACAGTACATAGCACGCCTTCAGTATACCATAAAGTGCTCTGGACAATAGCTGGCTTTGCATGTCACTGGCCTACACATATATGAAACATTGAAAAAAACAACAACCTGGAACTACATTCGTGAGAATCCATATATATTTCTTCTATAGATAAAATTAATGTGACAAGCCTTTTTTCACCTCGATAAATTTAGAAGTTGAATATACAGTGATATAATTATGAGAGATTGGACAAAATATAACTTTGAAACATTGTTTAGTTGATGTTATAGACCAAAAGAAAAAGCGGGTCGCTTTTTGGCTTATTTTAAATGATGCTATGATATGCATCCTTTAAATCGTAAGTTCTTAATATGATTCCTTAACAGGCATCCTATATAATTAGTGGTTATCAATCCTTGCACTTCTACAAAAGACGGATCCCACAGAGCCATCTGGCGTCTCGCATACTGGGGGAAAATGGTGAATTCCTCAAATGGAGGTATTATCTACCATCGTAGAACCTTCTGCACTACCTTCAAGGCCTCCTGTTCCCACTAAATGGCTGTGACAATGTCAGTGAGCATGGCAACCCACCTAGAGCTATCTTCCCATTGCCATCAATGTGTGTGTAGCCAGCCATTGTGATATGCGACTAATAACAGCAGTGGTATTGTCCTTCAGTGGTTGCCCCGCTCTAAATATTTATTGCATCCAAGTTGGCAATGAATGGGCGACTTTTTATGCAGAGCAGCTAAATAAATAGCCACATAGAATGGCAGACCGTATTCTGGTAAAAAAACACACTGATAAAATGCAGTTATTATTGCAATTCAGTAAGGAGATAAGAATGAATGTTTATTGCTTGTCATTATTGGAAATACCATAAAGGTCCCCAAAAATCATGAATTATTTTCTTTTGTTATCTGATTTGCTTCATCATACTAGTAAACATGGAATCAAATTTTAACTGGGTGCTTCATATTGAAGGTGGGGGGGGGATTTCAGATCTCTTCATTTTGGTTTGACCTTTTAAGGGTTGAGCTTTATTTTTACTTATTTTCATTTATTTTTTTTTTCTGGATGGGGGCGGTGCCCAGAGGTGTGTGTGTGTGTGTGTGCGTGGGGATCTATCCTATCAATGAATGTCTGTCCCCCTCCACCCCCCCCCCCCATTGTTAAAAATGATAACTCCCTTATGAGGAGATAAGACCTCTGGCCTGTTGGGAATTCCATAGACCCTCTGGAAGCCCCTGTTCTCTGTATCACATGGGACTTAATAAAGGCTGGTAATAGGGGTAGCTGCCAAGGTGGTTAGGCTGTATCGTGCGGGCCATCCACAGGATCTGCTCATGCATACATGTATGAGTGGGTGGATCCAGTCCTGTATCCACTTGGCAGCCTTTGGGAGGACACCTCTGGGTATGTTGCTATGTATAGAGGTGAGCAATATAGACCTTCTGACCCATTAATTGGCCTGCTGGGCAAAAATGGGATGTAGGGATGTGACAGGGTTAGGAGGCCAGTATGGAATGTGGGAGATTATGTTACCAAAGTTTGCAGCAATTGTAGGTTAGGTCGAAAATGAGGGAAACAGTGTGAAATGGAGACATTTATTAAACAAAAATAAAATTGCACTTCTCTACATTATCACTCATGAATTCCTCATTTTCAACTAGAGAATACCTTAATAAGATCAAGAAGACCACATTTAGCATATCAGATCTACTACAGGTTTATAAAAGGTAGACAGCTGCAACTTTTGACCTTTCAAACAACTGTCCAATAGTAGGTTAAACTTTTTGTCATCACCTCATCTAGACTCTTAACCTTTCCATAGCTGGACAATCCCCCAAAATGTTACCACAGTTTAGTAGAGGAGGTATAGTATATACAATGAGTTTCCTCTCCTGATACTAACTCAGTTGATAGTTCAAAAAGATTGTAGTGACACAAATAGTAGAAAAGGTGTGGATGAGTATGAATTCACATCCTTATGGGTTTCTTTTATGGCAATCCAATGATTCCCTACAAAGTGAATATGACTTGCACTATATATATGTCTAGATGTAGAACTGCTGGTGGCTATATTGAGTACAAGTTGCCAAAGCCAGATCATTGCAGTAGACAGATGCAGTCTGGTCTGCCCTCTGATCTCTGGGGTGTTGCCTATTCTATAGGACACAGAACAGACCTCTTCTGCCTGTCAGCTCCCCCCCCCCACTTCTCCCAGACTCTTTCCCACATTGACTTTGAGAATCCCCAGCTTGACACATCATGCTATAACATCATATTCTGTAACTGCTATTAGTGTATGGACAGAAAAGATGGCAATATAGTGTTTCCTTGACACTACAGCAACAATGTATATAAGGCTGAGCTTATGGAGTTGGTGCACTATGGAAAGGTTCTCATGATACACCATTGCAGAGCTGGGTTTTGTATTGGGGCTTTATTGCATCAATTGATTCACCCCCAAGAAGATTTTTAGATTTTGAAGACATTCATGGAGACACTCAGAAATCATATTAGAGTGAACATGACGGCAAGGAAGACACCATAACTATCATTAATGCCCAACACTCAAATATTACTGGACTGAGAGGGGAGGCATACTATAGACCAAACTGTATGCAATATTATCAGTTCTCTCTGCATTGTGTGGTCACTCCATTTATACAAGGTAGATCCATTTATATGTAATAAAAGTAAACTGAGAATGAATTAAGCAAGTTGAGACCAGAATTAAGTACAACAGAGTTAAAAGACACACTTATAGCTTCAATCAGTAGGAGATGAACAATCTCCCTATGGGCCTTAACCACAGTAGTGGACTAATAATTAATTCATTAATTGTAGAGGTAAGTAATTAGGAGTGGCGAGGTAGTTTTTCATTAGATTGTTAATTGTCTGATGCTGATGGTCTACCAGAAAACTACACCTCATCAACCGGAAATTAGCTGGAGATACTTTTTGTGTCTATTCTCAATTACAACACAGGCCAACAGCCCTGGGACTCAATCAAAATGGGTGGGATATGACCACATTAGATATTCATCATGGAAATATTAAAGTGCTGTTCATAAGCCTTAATAATTGTAGATCATTGATTGATAGACAGGAATGAGATGCGCCCCATACTTCTAAATTGTGCTGATTAAAGTTTTAATACTCATTTTGTGAAGATTCAAAGATTAAATCTATAACAACATTACTCATTAATGAGTGTTTGTATGAGGGATGTTTGGATATGATAATAGTAAAGTCAGGAGAGGACTATTGAGCTGGTATGAGATTTTAACAGGCTTCATAGGAGAACTTCATTTTAGTTTCCCAGAGACATGGGGCACCTAGGCAATATGCAATGCTAGGTCATCACTGCCTATGTTAATAAGAACTTCCAATTTACTTATTGCAAGGTCTTTGCTGGAATCAAACCATTTAGAAGTCATATAAAACCAATCTAGCTAGCTCCTCTTAGATCAACTAGAGATGCATGCTTTACATGGTGATCCCGAAGTCGCCTTCTATCTAGAAATCCTTTAATTAAAGGAGCAGGATCATTCCTGTTGCCAGCCTGCTCACTGCTGATGCCAGAGATGTTACCCCAAGAGTCAGTCAATGCCTAGAAATTGTTAATCAATGGCATACGCAGATGAAGTCACGGAAGCTGCACATTAAGTGCATCACTTGGATGGGCTCTCTAGAGACGGTTCCAGTGATACTTTTGTTTAATTAATGATCTTGTAGAAGTGCTATTTTTGGATAGACTTAAAGTCTGAAATAATGTATTTGCCTGTTCTGAGGTCTATGATCTTTTCCAGTTATGTATAACCATACTGGCAGAAAAAAAAACATGGACACTGCAGACCAGGATAGTATGTTTGAGGATCAGCTCATAGCATTGTGAAATGTTACACAACATGGGAAATCGTAACATTAAGGGGATTTAGTGCTACTCATAGCATTAAGTGCATCACTTGGATGGGCTCTCTAGAGACGGTTCCAGTGATACTTTTGTTTAATTAATGATCTTGTAGAAGTGCTATTTTTGGATAGACTTAAAGTCTGAAATAATGTATTTGCCTGTTCTGAGGTCTATGATCTTTTCCAGTTATGTATAACCATACTGGCAGAAAAAAAAAACATGGACACTGCAGACCAGGATAGTATGTTTGAGGATCAGCTCATAGCATTGTGAAATGTTACACAACATGGGAAATCGTAACATTAAGGGGATTTAGTGCTACTCATAGCAACTAGGTGATCCAGCCAAATAAAATAAAAGAGCAATTTTGCTGTAACCTGTCAGAATAGTTTCTGTAGGTCTTCCTTCATATTTGGAAAACCACAGACACTGAATTATGGGCATAGGTCTTTTTTTACAGCACAACTAAGCATGCCATCATGCCATACACTGATAACATCTGTGCAAATTGAGAGAAATTGTAATATTCTTAGTTCAGGTATGTCAATCTGATTTGAATAATCAGTTGTCCAAGATAAAATCCAATGACCTCATTAAGCCATAATCTGTTTTAATTGAGAAGAAGAGGCCTCCGGGATCATTTTGGTATATATATCATCGGAATCTGATAAGGAGAAGTTGGGGAATGTTCCAAGACAATGTAGTATGTTATAATATGTGCAACACTGCTGGGCCACCTGGTGGCAATAAAATGCACCAAATCCCCGTAATGTTATGTTTTCCCATGTTTTGTCACAAATGTTGATATCTTAGATAAGGAAAATTTATCTGAATTTTAAAACTTAATAGTTTGGGCAAAATGTTCATTACCCTACAGATATTGTAATCTGTCATTCGTTTGTTTATCTACACTGTAAGAAAAGTCATCAGAATAATGACAGAATCCTCATCCCAAAGTCGCCAGAGATCCCTCTTTATTTTGACAGAGATTCCTTTTACATTTGTGTACCACCATACTGCCACCGCAGGCTTCTTGTAAAAACTATGTCAGTTCATTGCAATGCAAATATAGTGGTTCAAAATTCAGTTTTACAAGGATCCCTGGTTGATTCAACAGGTTTTTTTTACAGTGTACACATAATTATGTAAAAAAGAGTCTTATCCACAAAACAAATCTAATCGCTAGTAATATGAAGTGTAAGCTTGGCAACACATTGAAAAAGAATGCACAAAGATAAAACTTGTCTCATCATATATTGCACCGGGTCTTAATTGATTAGAGCAATCTGAGGTCATGCCACCTGAGGCACTAAAAGCTGGAGGAGCATGACAATGATTACCAGGCTCTGTGCTGGGCAGGTGTCCTTTCCCTGTACCAATTTGTGGAGGGTATTTGGACAGTTAGCCCATGGTCTGACTCCTACCCCTTAACACTACCATGGTTTTTTTTGTTTTTTTTTGGATATGGGTAGTGATGCAAAGCACCAGCCCGTTTATTTTTATATTATCCTGGTTACAAAGATAAAGCTTATTCAGCTTGATGACAGTTCTCGCAACCAGTACAACTCTCTGATTCTTAAAATGATATATGTATATATATAACAATATGTGTTCATTCTTATCATAACTAATCATATATAGTCTCTAAGCTCCTTTTTACAGTAAGCAGGTCTACGCTATATCAGTGTCTCAGTACATATACGTGTATACAACCTCTTGTCAACAATAACACCAGAATTATCGTCTGGGTTGTGAATCCGGGGGCGGGCACCCCTCTTTATAAAACAAATCCTACTAACTCATAGTCAGTAGCCAATTAATGAACAATTTAACAAATAATATTCTACAAGGGGTATAAGGGAATTGATCAACTAAATTAAGCAAAAAGAGCTCTACCAAGTCCAATCTTTTGAGTTAGCTTAAATTCATCGTAAGTAGCTATATTTCTCTTAGATACAGGAAGATCGTTCCATGCCATAGCACCTCTATATAATGCACTTTTACGGCTAGTTTCGTACCTTGGTTTAATAGTGAGAAACATTGCAGCGTCGTGGCTTCTAGTAGGTACATCTCTTGTATTTAGGAGGGAGACATTAGACTGCTGCTTATACATGAAGTTTAACAAATGCATTTCTCTACGAGGAGACAATGGAGATATCATAGCCTGTTGATGGGTCAGATTTGTAGGGTATCTATTATCCAAACCTAATGCTTTATTCTGAGTCACCTGTAATTTTTCCAAAATATATGCACCAGCTACATCATATAGAATATCACCATAGTCTGCATAGGGAAGCACCATGGATTTGTACACCTTCAATAGAGAACCATTATCTAGGAAAGGTCTTATTTTAGACATCAGAAAAACTTTATGTAACATTTTGCGACACATCTCTTCAGCATGTTTGTTAAAGTTTAGTACAGGGTCCAGATATACACCTAGATATCTAACACTCAAGACTCATTCAATTTGTGTATTACCAAACATAAGCTTATGATTCACAATCTTCTTCAGCCAAGGCCTCAGACCAAAGATCATATAATTTGTTTTCTTGGTATTCAATGTGAGTTGATTTCTTTGAAACCAGCCTTCTAAAGCAATTAGCTCATGTTGTAATATTCTGGTTATTTGTTCAAGATCCCTTCCCTGTACTGAAACTACAGTGTCATCAGCATAGAAATATACAGATCCCTGTTTTATGACATTTGCCAAGTCATTTACATATATTAAAAATAAGGTAGGACCCAATATAGATCCCTGTGGTACTCCACACTTCACCACTCCTTGACTTGACATCAAACCATTTACCAAAGATTTTTGTTTTCTATCATCCAGATAATTTCTAAGCCATCGCTGGAGAGAACCTCCGACACCAATTTTGCCCAACTTTTTTTAGTAAAATAGAGTGATTTACTGTGTCGAATGCTTTCTTCAGGTCCACAAAAGTCGAAATAGTGTATAAACCTTCATTAATGGCTTTATATACCTCATCTGTAAAATATACCACTGTGCCTATCGTTGAATGTCCCGACCTGAAGCCATTTTGTCTGTCATCTAAAATTTTATTAAGCTCCAGATAATTCATTAATCTATTATTTACTATTTTTTCCAATATCTTACCTATAACCGGAAGTAATGTTACTGGCCTCAGGTTGGATACATTTGCCTTATCTCCTTCTTTTTGCAGCGGTACTATTGTACCGACCTTCCATGCAGATGGAACAGTCCCTTTCTCTAGTGACATGTTAAATAGGTCCATGATCTTATCTGGTATAGATAGTAAGGCATCTTTTAACACCCTCGAGGAAACATTTTCAATACATGATGATTTGTTTATATCAAGTTCTTTGATTAACTTTATGATTTCCTCTTCATTAGTACGAATATCTGAAATAGTGCTATCAGGTGCAATGCCCTCATAAAACCAGTTATCTTCAAAGTTGCAGGCTAATTTGGGACCTATCTCTAAGAAAAAATTATTGACAAAATCAGGTACATCTTCGTCTCTAACCATACAATCATTCTCAAAGTCCTTTAAATGACAGTTAATCCTGTTTCCATCCCCTTTGAGTAAACCATTTATCTCCCTCCAAAACTTTTTACTATCATCTTTAAATGCCTCTAAGCGGGCCTTAACATAGGTTGTTTTAGCTTTTTTAATATTTGGTACAATCATTTCTCAGCCTCTTAGCAAGAGCCCAATCATCCGCATTCTTTGTTCTAACTGCCTTTTTCATTGCATTGTCCTTGTCTCGTATTAATTCTAGTATATAGTCAGTAACCCAAGGTGCTCTATCCTTCTTTACAGAAAATGATTTTATAGGGCACATAACATTCAAATTATTCAGTATCACATTTAAAATAAAATTCCAACGTTCATTAACACATTCATAATCATTGTATGGGCCCCAATCTGTATCTCTCATGTGTACCTTAAAAAGTTCAGCATTATATCGTTTATAGCTTCTACCAGTGAAATTTATTTTATCTCTTGACACATGGTGATCCGTGAATACAATGCCTATCATATAATGATCACTGATAATCCATTTCCTTACAATGGCTTTATACGTCTTGGTTGTATTTGTAATAATCCAGTCAATACAAGTATTAGAATCTTCGGTGCATCGGGTATACTCGTGTATAATTTGCTTTAGACCAAGAATATTAATACAAATTTTCATTAACTTAGTGGATACCATACCAGGCTTCAGATAGTTAATATTAAAGTCACCCATCACCACAAGATCCTTGCGCCTAAGATTTGCTTTGTCAATGAGGGAATGAATAGTATCTATAAACATAGCCTTATCTCCATCCGGGGGACGATATACATTTGCAATAACAATATTTTTCTTATTTTTGCGTATCAATTCAATCCATTGAATCTCAATAATATTGGAGCTAATATTGAGGTGTGCATACGAAGTGTTGGAATATGAAAAGTCATCTCTTATGTACATTGCTACTCCTCCACAAGATTTGTCACCCAGTTTCTATCATATCGCTCCAAGTTATAGCCTCTTAGACTGACTAATCCACTAGCCATACCTTGTTGAAGCCAACTTTCCGATATACCTATTATCGCATCTTCACTATCATTCATATAAATTCTCAATGATTCAATATTAGCATTTAAGCTGCGTACATTCAGGTGAGATAATGTCAATTCATTCCCACCCCTTAAATTGTTCAGGTTATTTATTACTGATTAGATCAGGAATGCCCGCAATTTCACAGCCCAGACACACACTCAATATCATAAATAACTTGAGTAGGTATAGGCAACTCGTGCCACCTACATGGAGCAGTAACTCCATATGGAGGTCGTTAAAAGGCTTGAGATAGCCCGTTAGGATATAAACAAATAAACGGCTTTATACATTCAGTTAACTAATACATTACAATAAGTGGCTTCTCATTATATCTCTTCATTCATTACAATAACATAACAGTTATAATAATAATAATAATAATAATAATAATAATAATAATCATAATAATCATAATGATAATAACAGTAATATTGGTACACGATGTCTTATAGACACTCATTCACTAAACAGGAGTCAGCTAGCACGCGTCCAAATTTAGCTCGTTGTAGTGCTATATATACAGCGACCCCAGAGGTCGCGACGCTGTAGTCTATATATAGAAATGGTCTATTCTCCTCACGCTCAATCAGCTGATCCGACCTTGTCGTTTTAACTGTCCATTTAAGGCTGTATATAGGCGTCTCTCAGCTCCATCAGTATTTCTCCCATTTTATTTTCTCTCACAGAGTCCTTGGAGATCAGATTAGCTTGAGCAATAGTGTAATTGCAGCCCCATCCTTTCTCTGTTGTGGCTTCGTATATGTGGCCTTTAATCCCACATAATTTCTGCTCAAGTATACTGTCTTGGCCAAATTTAAGGTCCACCACCTCTCTCATGATCATATACTTCTTCTCATTTGAATCCTTTTTGGTGAACTTGATACCATGTGATAGACGTTTGGCTTCATAGCCATCCCTGCTGAGTTTTATTAACTCTGCCTGTTCGTCATCATTGTTATATAATGCAACTTTGTACCAGAATAATTGCTCTGCACAATTCCAAGTAACATCATCATAAACAATGGTGCATGGGTACATGTTAGAGAGGAACGCATGATGAGATTGGTAGGCAATACCGTCCTTTACCTCCACTACCTTAGCAGCTTCTAGATTAATACCCTGAGGTAGCCTCTCAATGTCCCTATGGGTGTAGGTCTTGTCTTCTATTTCAATTTTACCACCCTTCAACTTAACTGGAATCCCCTGGTTTTTGGCCACAGCAGCAAGACATCTCAGATCCTTTCTTTCCTCCTGTTGTTCCCATGTCAGGTCGTCTGAGATGAACACTTTCTTCCATTTAATCACATTTTTCATATTAGCGACATTGGAGAATAGGTTAAACTTGTGATCAATGTTTCTAAACCTGATGAAAATATTTCTGCTTTTTTCACTGCCAGCTTTTTTCTTGCCCACTCTGTATGCACTGTCAATACCTATGAACTCTCCATCTTTGACAGCGCCTATGTCTTTCATAATATCTAATATTATTTTACGTGGTGGGTCCGGATTGTTCTCAGGAACTCCTTCAATAATTATATTCTTACGTCTTCGAGCCTCATCTAACTGCCTTACCCTATATTCGCTTTGTGAGAGTCTATATGCGAGCCTTTGGTGATTTAACTCCAGCTTTTTCCTGTCAGCAGCCGCTTTGTTTATGTTTGACTCGGCGGTGTCAAGTCTCTCCCGCATTGACTGCAGCTCGCTGTCATTGTCAACCATATATTTCTCCGTTTTCGTAATATGCTCATTCATACGGGTGGAGTTATCTGCTATAGTAACTTGCAGCTCATTAAACTTTTCTACCATGGCAAGATTGGATTTCTTCATGTCCTCCATAGCCTTTATCAGAACATTGTCAACTCCCGTAAGCTCACCTTCACCATCGCCACGGTCCTCCATATTGTCACCGGCACTGTTTCTACTCGAACCTCTTCTGGGTCTCATATTCCTTGCAGGCATCACAGGTAATCATCTGTATATAGACCACGTCTTCTTAATACCTTCATGTACCGATATTACTAGTTTCCATATAGTTGTAGCCAGGATACACTTGATTGCAGCCGGTAAATCCGTCTACCTCCCCAAGCTAGCCTTCGCCACACGCCATCGTCTAGATGCCCTGGTAGAATTAAGACTGTTACCCCCTATGGGCAGCTTCATTGTATTACATATGATAATCATTTCTGCACTCACCCAATACAGGTACATAGTGGTAGGGCATTTCAAAGTTGAAAATGTTTCATATTCCAAATTTGTGAAAAGATGCTACTATGAATCTTTCATGCTTGACATTCTGGTACCTAGTAATGCATTGCAACAGGAAGGGGCAATTACAACCCTTGGAAAATAAAAAGTTCTCTTAGAAGAATTAACCCTTCGGTAGACATAGGATAGATGGGTACACAGTGGAAGTACAATGAATCTGCAGACAAGACAAATGGAAACATTAAATGAGCAACCAGTAGGCATGCATCAGTATTATCTCTCTCATCGCCTATCTTACTCAGCGGGTCTGTCATCACCTCTCCAACCATAGCTACAGGGAGACAGATCAATCATTGTTCCATACAGTTGAGAAGATGGGAGAGTGTGCTGGGATTCACCATAGGGATCCAGTACAAAAGGAGCAATCACAGAGTCCCGAGGGGAACCAGCGCTAGGTGACAGAAGATGTATGGCCATGGGCTGCCAAGTGTATACTAAGATATATGATACACTGCCGATTTATGTCTTTGTGAATACTTTTTATGGGTGAACACATAATACATTTGAAGTGTCCTGCATATTATGGGTTTCATCATATAATTGGATGTCTTGATCATAGACTATTACAGTCTTGGGTTTATGATATTGATGAATTAGATAAAGAAAAATTTACTAGGTTATAACTGCATCTTTTGTGTGTAATGCTATGGTCCAATTCTTAGAGGATACATTGCAAAAGATAGCAAGAAATAATTAACGGAGTAACAGAATGCAATGCACATGAACTGACAACCGTTATTGGAAACATACAGAAGTTCCCTGTAACTACAATGGCATGCATAACCTGACTTATTTACTACATTATTCTTCATACCAGAAGCCTCTTTAATATACATTTGTCAGGACATTTCAATTAAACAGACACATTAGAGCAGGATTTGTACTTAATTCATGTACCCTTTTTCATTACCAGTAAATCCCTACTGTAAAGAAGAATATAGAAGTCAAGAGGATACTAGACAAAGCACCAGCATAGGAATCTAATGTTATTTTTTCCTCCAATGATAACCAATTTCACATTAGAGCAGATTAGAGATTGTTCACTGGCTTTGTCTCCCATATCCAGGACTTTCCAATCCATCCCAGTTCAATACCCTGAGTATTTCCCTTTTATTCATCAGATAACACTCAAAACCAGAAGGGAAGTCCTGCATGGCAGAGTCCCCTTTCCTAGAAACCTGAGTGATAGGTATGTGTTGCTGGCAGATTCTATGGAAGGAAGTGGCATTCACTATTCAGGTTTGTTCAACATATCTGGTATGCCTTCAATCATAAATTCTTTGGAAAGGGCAGGGTGAGGTCCTGCTTGATATACAGAGCACATTGGAAGCTTTCACTTTTCATTATGCCATGACTACTGAAAACATTCAATGAATCCACTGGATTTCCTGCTGGCAGATGGGTGAAAGGCAGAGGAAAATGGATCGCAAAAACATGGAGGTAGGAAAACATTACCTCATCCAAGAACAGACTTTCTGAAAAATATGGCAGCATGCATGCCATGTTATCCCTGTGAGTGATGACATCAGGTAGGAGTCCATTTGGTGTATCCCTATTGGGGGATAGCTTTGGTGATTGATGGAAAGTGGCAGACAAGCATTAATGTTTTGAAAGCTTGTGTATCCTACTTAATTTTGAGCGACCAGGAACAAACCTTGGTATTCCCACTGATGCACCACCAAAAGCCCTACAATGCAGGCATTATATCTTATTTCATGCTAATATGTATTTCATTGCCATCATGCAACCAGCATACCTCCAGATAGATGTGCCATGAACAAAAAATATAAAAGTAGATTTCATGGACACCTGGTAACTTCACTGGAAGACAATGGCTCAGGACATGTCCAATCTTTCTTTTTCCAGGGACCAAATTGCCTCAACCTCAGCTGATCAGTATCAATTATCATTATAGCACTTCAGGAACACCATTATTCCCTTCAAATGGTCCAATACATCATGGTCAAAGTGCTTATTGCTGTCTGGAGTGAATGGCAGTTTCCCCAACAGACATTACCCACACATTTGTATCCAAACCGTGAAAAGAAAACAAGGATTATGTTTTTGAAATCTTGATTTAAGAAAGACTCTAGACATTTGTAGTCTAATAGAGAATTTAAATGGGGAAAACCTGTTTAAGATTTTAGCATTTCTCCTGTAACTTCACTGTAAGATTTTCCTGTAATTTATTTTCCGTAATAGGCTCAATCCTTCATGGATCAGTATTTTAAGGCATCATGAGGCTTTGTTAAACTTGCTATTTGTGATCCTCAACATAATAAACTTGTTATCAAAAGTAAATTTTGGTGAGACAAACAATTTAGTCCTCTCAGGCTAACCAACGCTAATTGCCAAGCATCACAGGAAGATATTGTGGCAGCAAGCATATGCTTGACGTGGGACTCTGCGGGGCAGGCTGGTTCGGTCCCGCACCACAAGAGGGCCCGTTGTCTGCAGTGAGTATATAATTCACTGTGGGGGCGCGGCCTTGCCAGTTGACTTCTCCATGCTGCGGACCGACCCATCTCCCACCTAAATAATCAATGCCTGTTTTTTTTTTGAGGTTTGAAAAGTGTTTATTGTCAAATCACGATCATACAAAAGTGGTAGCATGACAATAAGATGATTTCCTCGATCATTTATTACACCAAATTTGTTAGCACAGATAATGAATATGATGATAAACCAAATGAAAATGAGAGATGAGAACATACAATAAATAAATAAAAAATATTAAATAGACATTACAATATATACTATATACAAAAATAGAACAATTGACCTCATCAGTGATTACTAGTTACTTTATGCTAATGCCAACTCACATTAGTTGGCATTAGCATAAAGAGGGAAAATAATGGACTGAAATTGATTAATGGTACACTGATTCTTGTCGGGCCTCCCTAGCCCACTTAAAAGGGTCTATTTCTCTTCCTATCCCCTCAGGATGTGTGTGGTGCACATATGCGCGGGAACCGACACATTCATCTGTGAATTTGTGTAATGTAGTTCTCGCCATGAATATGACCTTAGCTGTCGAAATGGTGTTAAACATCTATTACTCACTCACTCACTCACTCACTCACTCACTCACTGATTCTTGTATCAGATAGCAGTAGACCAAGACAAGAGACTTATTATAGAGGAACTGTAGCTCATTGTTATATCATCGTCTACATTCAACCTGATTATTGTCATCGTCAGGAACTTTGGTCAAATCCACCACCCCTCTAATATGTGTCTTGAACGCCTGGATGGTCTCTGAGAGATTGTTCCAAAATGTGACTCCTCTATACAAGGATGCATTATTATAACCAAAGTTCCGTACACAAACCATCTTAAATTGTATTTTGGCCTCAGAGCGTAGTCCTGGTCTGCGCACCTCAAGGTCCAGCCACTCTGGTCACTTCGACAGTTTATACATGTAGCTTAGAAGTAATTCCTGGTGACGCCTATTTAGCTATCTCATCTTCAGACATCTGCTTACCTCTATAACATATTTTCAAACCTCTTTTTTGGAGTCTATCCAATTTTTCTAGTTCCCTCATAGGCAAAGCAAGCATAATCAAAGACAAATAAAATAGTCGCCTTGTTATAGCAACGTTTTCAGTTAGACTGCTATGGAATTTACTAAACCTCAATAGCCTATGATGTACTTTGCTACTCAAATCCTTTAAGGCTAGGACAAAACTAAGGGCGCTATCAAGTTTCAAACCTAGGTAACAGTAATTGTCTAGCACCTCAAGCTCCTTGTTACATAGTTGTAGAGTGATACCTTTTGATTTGCGCAACTTATTAATCGAGCCATACCACACAACCTTAGATTTATCAGAGTTAACTGTCAGACGCTTGATAATAAACCAAGACTCTAGACGATTCAATGCAGTTTGTAGCTTCTCTCTTATTAGGTCTACCTTATTATTGGAACAGTATATTACTAAATCATCAGCATATAGATAATGCTTGCAATCCCCCAGCATATCGCTGACATCATTTATATACATAATGAACAATAGCGGCCCTAGTACAGGCCCTAAGCCTTACATCTCTGGTCTTGTGTCCAACTTCACATTACAGTGGGTTACCAGCGAGGAGGAATAAGAGAGGGAATGAGCGGAGGAGGAGGAAAGAAACCGTCGCCTGGCAGACGAGAAAGGGAGGGAACTGGCCGTATTGGGGGTACAGATGGCTGATATGACTGCAGTTAACTCTGAATCCTGACTACCTCAGAAACGGGGTAGGACACCGGCGCACTTGATAACCCCAAATGCGGTGGACCTGGTGCCAGAAGGGGGGTCAGCCCTGGCAGACTGGAAAAGGTCAGTGGCCAGTCATGGCTTCTATCCCCCTGCTCAGGCGGCTGTTGTAGGGGAGCAGAACAAGTTCTCTTCGAGAGACGGATATACCCATGGAGGTCAACTGACGGACCATCTCAGGGGGATGGTAGGGGACCCCTGTGCCTCACCATCCCCTCGTTGCCACTCTACCGACACCCTACGCGAGTAGGGTCCTAGCGAAAAGTTGTCCAAGCCAATTTTTATGCCCGGGAAGTTATGCCGTCATGCCAACGGGTGGAAGAACTCCGATGCAGGAGTCTTATTAGGCCTGAGCCTCACAGGGATCGCTCGTCACCTGAAAGCCGGCATTGAAACCGATATGGAGGCAGGGGTACCTACGACTAAGGGATGCTCGCATCAGCCGATTCCAACCGTCTGATCAGAGCGCCATGTATAAGGCCAAGTTATGGGCCCTGGAGAGGGCAAAGGGGGCATGTCTGCAGTCACACAGGGAGGAAATACAGAGATACATGCATCTGACGTATCCATGGGCCGACGAATCTACTATTGACATCATGTGTCGTGATTGCTTCATCGAAAGCTTGCAGGGCGAATGGCTACAACAATGGATTTATCAGGCAATGCCAGACGACCTGTCCGAGGCTATTCAGGTAGCCCTGCATGCAGAGGCCTGCCTGCATTCAGGAGGGGGCGACCGGGATGCTGCCTCAGCCAGGGCATCCTCCACTACAATTAAGGAAGAAGGTGTCCAGAGGAGGGGCAAGCTCACTCAGAAGCCTCTATGGCACGTACAGATGCCACCCTCAAGAAGCTGAATCGCCCTAAAGAGGGCAGACATAGGGATCAGACTAGGAATAGGTCTCCTCTTCGGTGCTTCCATTGTGTTAAGGAGGGCCATTTCTGGCGGGACTGCCCCAAGTGGAAAGCCAAGCTGCAGGAGGTGGAAAAGCAAGGGGCGTCTGTAGCTGACCAGAAGCCGGTGGGAAACTAGACCCGGTCCTAACTGACTCCCAAGTCAGGGCCGAGGCTGGTGCGCCTGAACCGACGGTAACAGAAGTGAAGGGGCGACTTGAAATGGAAGGAGCAGGTCTCCTGGTAGAGGGAATGATTGAGGGTAGGCTGGTCCAGTCTCTGGCGCTACGGTAAATTTGGTGTCCCTGGCCTGGTGGCAGAGAAATGGGGGTGAGAGGGAGCTCCCCCCTTCCCAAGAAAGAGTGTACTCCGTGGAAGGCCGACTTATGCATTTGTGAGGGAGGTGGGAAACAGCGCTGTCCCTCTCGGGGGGAACCTGTCCCATCGTCCTCCAGGTAGCTGACATGCCGACTGAAGTTATTCTGGGATCTAACTTCTTCAGAAAAGCCTGTATGATGGTGGACATGGCTAGGGAGTGACTGGTTCTGCCGTCATCCCCAGCAGCCACTCCAAGCGCCTCTCTGGCATGCCGTATTGTAAGTCAGAAAACGACGGTCCTAGCCCCTGGATCTGAAATGGTGGTGGATGGGTATGTCTTCGAAGGATGGGACAGTGATAAACTAGAATTGGTGGAGGGCCTGCGTGAAAAAGGAGGCAAGAGAGGTATCCTGGTGGGGAGGGGCCTCATTGATCCCCGAGAGAAGATAGCTCCATTGCAACTTTTCAATCCCGGGCAGGACCCGGTTATTGTATACCGAGATATGGAGCTGGCCATGTTGGAGGAGGTGGGGGAGATATCCTGCTGAGGATGAGGTAAATGTTCCGGCTCATTGTCGAATAATCTCTCCTGAGGATCCCCGGATTAAGTCTGTGGTATGTTCCCTGGTGAGCGGAATAGAAGGCAAAGAATGAGAACAGCTGGGGGAGTTACTGCGGTCCCACGCTTGGGCGTTTTAGCTGGATGCCGGAGATATAGGTCGGGCCAGCCTGGTCAAGCATCATATCAGGACCGACAGCAATCCGCCTATAAAACAGCCACCGCATTGCCTGGCTCCCCACCGCTGGAGCCTAGTGAATACCAAGGTAGACAAGATGCTTGACGCAGGGACCATTGAGCCGGCAGAGGGCCCTTGGGCGTCGCCAGTATTTCTAGTTAAAAAGAAGGATGGCTGGATGCTTTTCTGCGTCGATAACCAGGCCACAGTTAATGATGGCTACCCCCTACCGCGCATAGACGACAGCCTGGACACGCTGGCTGGGTCCGAATGGTTCTAAACCATGGATCTGGTCAGTGGCTATTGGCAGGTGGTGATGGCACCTGAGGACCGGGAAAAGACGGCTTTTTGTCACCCACGGGGGTTATATCAGTTCACCGTCATGCCCTCCGGGCTCTGTAATGCCCCCGGTACTTTGAATGCCTTAAAGAGGTTGCCATGCGAGTTCTTGCCTGGTATATCTCGACAACATCGTCGTCTTTTCCCGGTCCTTTTAAGAACACCTTGCGCGGCTTGGGGAGGTGTTAACCCAGCTTCAGAGAGCGGGACTGAAAGTTAAACCTAGTAAATGCTGGCCAGGAGAGAAGTTTCATTCCTGGGTCATGTGGTGAGCCGGGATGGCATTGCCAAGATCCTAAGAGGGTGGAAACTGTGCACGGCTGGCCAACCCCCACGTCACTTACAGAGGTGAGGACCTTTCTCGGCTTTGTCAGTTACTACCGGGCATTCATCCTTGGCTTCGCTACTCACTACTCACTACCACTCACTACTTTGGCGGACAAGGGCTGAGTCTTCCGCTGGGAGACAGTTGTGAAAATGCCTTCCGCCAGATAAAGCAGTTGTTCACCGAGTCGCCTATCCTTGGATATCTCCAGGAGGTGGGCCAGGTTGTCTTGGACACCGACGCCTCCGATATGGGACTGGACGCCTTGCTCTCTTACCAACAGAGCAATCGGGAGGTGGTGTTGTTGTATGGAAGCCATATGCTGACTAAAACGGAACGTAATTATCATGTGACACCCGAGAGACCAGCACGCACAGCCAAGCCCACCTGGTCTTCATTCCAACGCACTCCCCCAAGTGCCAGGTGTCGTCGACGTCCCCCGGTCCAGGCTGGCCCGCCAACATACTCACTGTTCATGCCAAGGCCGGGAGCCTGACCAATTGGAGTGCTATGCAGCCTATCTCATCCTGCCAAGAGACCTGGGAACTGGCTATCTTCGGATCCTGGACCGGGAAACTTACGAAATATCCAACACCACCTCCACCACCTACCAGAGGGTGGCACCCTGCCCCATGGCTGCCGCGGAGGGAGCGCCGTCAGCCCCGTCAGCTCCACCCGCAGCGTCGAAGGGATCGACTGCTTCACAGGCCGCCGCAGCACCAACCGCAGCAAGAGGGTAGCCCATGCCCCGTCAGCAGAAGGGTCCCTCGGCTTCGGTAAGTGCTACTCGCCTTTCCGTTTGGAACCCCCTGCTAGTAATTAAGGCCAGGAGGGAGAGTGAATATAATCGTCTTGATTTGTCTTCATTTACAACTGTAGATTCACTTTATAGTATTGCTGTAATGTGGAGCGAGACCGCCAGTACAGAGAAGGTTCAGGAAAGGTCTACTTATCCTTGGAAGGGAGGGGGAAGGGTGCGGGATGCTCGCGGGGCTGTGATGGATCGACTGATCAAGTTTTGTTTTTGGTCTATTGCAGTCCTCGTCTGCTACGAGCATGTAGCCGTACCGGTGAGGGACCCTCCGAGCCGAGGAGTGCGGCTCTGTTGGGGAAGTGCTGGGGCTGTTGCCCCCCAGGCTTCACCCGATCTCGCTGAGGCAGTCGCCCCATAGGAGAGGTCCAAGGACGGGCAGGACCCACCCCTAGTTATTGTTCAGGAGCTTGGGGCCATGTTAGTTGACGTAGTTGTCTTCATCTTGTTGTTGTTGAAAAGGATCATCCCCATCATTGGTGTCACCGCAGCGGCCCTAGTGATTGTTGTCGCCAAGATGTTAGTGACTATACTCAAGGAGAAGACCCTAATTGAAGTTCCTAGCATGTTGGAAAGGTTACTCACATTGGCATTCTCAGAAGATGCAGATCTTTTGCAGTAAGGGAAAAGTTAACTACCTCAAATAGGCTTCTCACAAGACGTATATACCCTGACATTGCTGTAATACCTTAACAATTCTTAACCAAACCTTAATAATTCTTTATAATATATGAAATGTACATATTTGAGCATGCTATGGATCCTAATCCAATCATTACCAGTAGTTAATGGATAACATGAACAAGCTTAAATGCCAGGGTATACATCGGGTGAGAGGGTATAAGTTTGGTGAGAACACTCAGTGATGTCAGCATATCTCTGCCCCTTTATGGACCATGGGGTTGGTACTTATTTGGTAAAATACCTTGATAACAAGGTAACAAAGTAATACATAAGATAGTAGTTAAATATATCATGCAGGGATGGTATGACTATATTATTATGAGAACAGGGTATACGTTGGATGAGACAAAACTATCCCAACTCTACTACATGAACTGGATGGAGCACCTAGGCTATGATATTGGAGCTAGTCTTCCAATTTTTCATGCATGTAGGGACATGTTAAAGCTTTGCATGGTACATGTATCTCATTCCTGTGCTATATTTAAAATATAGTAGAGGAGCCATGTAAGGATATACGTCGGGTCCCATACAAAACTGCCCAACAACCTTTTTGCCCCCTGCATAAAAAGTAATTTGGCAATGTACACCTACATGGTCTTAGAATTTTCCTTTTGCTATGGGGCAAACACCAAAACACAATAGGGATCTTATTGACCTTTTGTTTTTATTTTTTGCAAGTTGCAGTACTGATTTTAATGTTTTTGCTTCAAAATACCCTCATTTTGGGCAGTTTTAGACCACCAGCTCCCTAAATATGACTCGCAGACAGGCAAAACCCGTATACCACTTGTAGCTCTATCCCATCCCAACCAGAATAAATGATAAAAACACATATATTACTATATTTGAAGCTTTTTATTGAGGGGAGAACAGGAACAGGCCAAATAACGACGATTCATGATTATCAGCCGTACAACACCTAGAATTGATGTATTACGCCTTTATCATAACCAAGAATACATGGGTGCCTTGTTTCCTTACCTAAGCCTTACGTCTCTGGTATTGTGTCCAACTTCGCATTACAATATATTCGTTTACCAAAGTGTTATGAGGAATAAGAAAAACCTCGAAATCTATATAGAAACCATAAAAACCAATTGTATAATCTGTTGTATAGAAGAAACAGGTGGTATGACATGAAGCTTTGTGGCCAACAGCTGCTTTGCATCAAAGTGGAAACACCAAGTAAAAGACAAACAAAAAACCAGCTGTATACAGTATTCATGAGAACCCGTACATATGCTTTCTATAGGGATAATTTAAAACAGATACAACTCTTTTCTTCCTGTGAAAATATGAGGCAAGAAACTATGCCAATAGAGGCAGACAAAGTTTGTTGCAGGCCAGGTTCCTAACAAATACAGAATGCACCACACGGCCCTCAATGTAATTGTAAAAAGGAACCTATAGGATAGAGCATCTGGGGAGGAACAGTTTATTCTTTATTTCATATTGAATATCACCACCCCAAATGTTTTACTAAGGAGTCCTGCATGGAACACTCATGTGAGATGATACTACCCATATCTGACGGCAAGTTGCAGCATATACTTAATTGTGACATAACTGTATTTTTTTTCAGACTTGTTGGTCAATAATGTATCCCGCCAGTATATATTAAGCTAATAGATCATGGATATTGCAGCCCTAGGGCTGTATATGCTGTATATACAGCCCTAGGGCTGCAATATCCATGACCTAATAGGTTTATACCACCATTTCCTCCATTTTGTATCAATTTCTTACCTGAAATCCAAAGAATATAGCCAGGCGAAGACATTTTGTAAGTGCAAGCGACACGGCCCGTGTCCGCTCTGCGCGAAGCCATTGTTTTTGTTCCTTGTCGGAAGAGGTACCGCTGTGTATACAGTCACTTTTCGTATGGAATCCAACCATGACAAGTCTTCAAATTAAAACATACATATCCTTAGACATTCTAGATGAGTACTCCATGCTTGATATGTCCGATATCTTCAAAATAAATAAGAATCCACTGATTTTTCCATCGTAAGTGAGTCGCAATCCGGCCATTCCCACCCGCCTCCTTGTTCGGCGAAACTGTGTCAGTGGCCCGGATGTGGATATAGGTCATCCGCTCGCCGTATGAGGAAGACGCCGAAAATTTTGGACCGTTTTGGAAAATCAATGGATTCTTATTTAATTTGAATATATCGGACATATCAAGCATGGAGTACTCATCTAGGATGTCTAAGGATATGTATGTTTTAATTTGAAAACTTGTCATGGTTGGATTCGATATGAAATGTGGGTGTCAACATGGCGGTACCTCTCCCGGCAAGGAACAAAAACAATGGCTTCGCGCAGAGCGGCCACGGGCAGCGACTCGCGTACGATGGAAAAATCAATGGATTCTTATTTATATCGAAGAAAATGGAGAAAATTAGCACGCATTCCTCTTCTATGGATCGAAAACTTCTTGGGATTTCAATATTATAACCTGACAAGCATGGAATCAAGACGAAAACTGACTGCAAACATAGCACTAGGACCTCAGGTTAGAACTTATTTATTTTCGCATTGCGTTTCATCACCGTTCAGTGTGGCGCTATGGCTAAGGCCTTCGCCTACCACCACTTCGGCCGGGGTTCAATCCTCATACGAGTTGGGACGATTTTTCACATTGAAACAATGGCGAGACTAAATTTGTATGTTCGCCAGCGTCTCCCAAAATATTCTAAGTCCAACTTGACCCCGAAAAAGTATATACCAAAAATTTCAAAAATGCACATGGGTGGTATATGCAGAATAATGCACGGCTAAACTGCATATAAACCCACCGGAAGTCCCAAAATCGTGGTATAATACTTAGTATGTCTATGCCTATCCAGCCCTGCCTTTGACCTACTCATAACTGTACAGAATACACATGTCTAGACATAGACTTAAAACATGACACTGAGACAGGAGGCCTACAAAGTGACAGTGTATAGATAATGGAGTATCTACAATTGCGAGAACACTTACAGATTTACACTGTGAAAGAGCATTATACACAGTCCTGAGTGTGTGACAGTGTCAGGGCACTCTTATACACGATGGCAGTGACAAGGCAATAAGAAGAACTTAAAGCCTTACTGTGCTAATTCACGAGCATATCAAAATTTGGATCAGTGACAACTTTCTCCTGCGCATGATGATTCTCTAAATTTTGAGTTCACCCCTTCTCCATGTTGTCAAGTTTTCACCATGTTAATCTTATGCTGTGCACCATTCATTAACACTGTGCCCAAATTTATAATCCACCTCCTTTCCACTGTCAATTATCTGTAATTGAAAGAAAAGAAAAAGTCTGAATGATTTTAACATGAGCAATTAATATGCTACGGAGCCCCTAATAGGACATACTGAAAATAATTTTTTCAGTATGTCCTATTAGGGGCATCTACGAGAATCACCATAATGGTGTTTATAAGACTCACCTGGGGGAATACAATGCTAAATTATCACATGTATGCTCTTTGACATTTGCTTATGTACCCGCAAAAATACTCCAGTATCCACAAGAATGTGTTTGTATCGGCAGGAATCCTCCTGTACCCACAGGAATACTCCTGTACCAGCAGGAATACTCCTGTATGTACAGAAATCCTGCAGGAATCGTCCTGCATCCGCAGGAATGTCCCTGTAACTGGAAGAAGGTCCCTGTTTCTGCAGGAATATCCCTGTTTCCGCAGGAATGTTCCTGTTTCTGCAAAATTTTTTTGGTATGTCCTATTAGGGTCTCGTAATATGCACAATGATTAATCACCATATCAATGAATTTCAGTTTCCAAATTGACAGCCATTAGTTCACAGATTTCCTCCTGCTGTTCTTTTGCTGTTCAAATTTCTTTTGCTGTTCAAATTTCATTCAGAAATCTTGTAAGGAGGAGCAAGCAAGACTATTGTTTTTCAAGATTTAAATTATGATCTTGCTTCATGCATAAGTGGAACAAATAGATTTGTGTGATATAGGAGATAGTGAAATTAAGAATGTTGAGAGAGATAGACACATAAAGTTCTGTAGAGATAAAAAGGAACAGGGAGAGAGAGAGAGAGAGAGAGAGAGAGAGTGTGTAAATGGAAATGAGCAGGAAAATTGCTATGTATTCAACTGGTATCCTTACAAAGTGTGATAGAATAGTGTAGTGTACACCTCCAAATGAGCTCAGTGCTTTTGTTAAACAGAAATGTCACAATGGAAACAGATGAGCAAGAACTACTCATCTTTTGCATAGGGTTGGGGGAATTTACTCTGAGTAGGATAAGGATGAAGAATGTTGTATGAGAAGAGATCTGTGGCCGGACTCTATAGTTTTATTCACCACCTCTCCCCAATCACGAACTGAACACACTGAGCTCCACCCCACAATCAAATCAACCGTACCAGGAGCAACACCACAAAATTAACCCCAACACACAGAGGCTCACCCTGCTTAACACTAGACTCACACTGTATTCTCTGCTGGCAGGAGCCAGAACTGGGAAGGGGTTTACACCTTGCAGGTGTGTAACCTATCTACGAATTGATAGAAGAATGGCGCTGACCCTCCGCTCTTCTGCTATTCATTTTATAGCACCAAGTTGACCAAAAGGTGGTCAGAATGACGATTTTCAGATTTTCGGTAGTCAGATAGGCTTGACGGCTCCAGAATTGCCAGTTATGACAACCCTACAACAGCAGCGAGCTCCCGCCTTACCGCCCCACTCCTAGTACATGAAGTGACCCTGAGATAACCCGTAATAAAGGGAGATAAAAGGGGCAGTTACCAATGTGATTAGGCTGTATACAGTGGGGTTATCCAGTGAGTCTGTTTATATGATTATTGTAACTATGGGTGCCAAAACCTAGCTTATAGGTAAAAAAATCTAAATGGGGATTTCCATTTGAATAATGAATAAGATCTTATGTCTATCTCTGAACTCTTTTTGTCTGGATGCCTGTATCAACTCTATACAAATCAAAAGAAATGAACGTAATCACAATGGCTTTATCTCAGCCTGTCGCCCATCCCTTTTGAGAGGAAGTTACTGATCAGAACATAACTGAACATTTTACCCAAGAATAGGACTGAAGACGTTTACCTTACTGTTCTCTCAAGTATATTTTGTATTTTGACTATGAAACTTTCACGCAGCAAGTAACAGAAAAAGGGAGGCACATTTTGTGGGGTCAAGACATCCTTTTTAATATGATGATTCTCGTTGACATTGATGAAGAGATAACTCAAGAACCCGTAGATACAATTTATATGTAAGTTATTGTGTAGGCTTAACAATTGATGTTTCATTATTAACAATTCTTCTTGCTTGGCTAATGAGACGATACACATTTCCATTGTAAGAGATTCCATACCCTACTTAGAAAATAAAAAAATAAGTCCTTCCGTCCCGTGATGATGATCTCCATCATGCACTCCAGTATCACCATAGGAAATCTATGGTTTCAGGCTTGGCATGCCCGTATGATTAGTTAATCTATTAAGTACAGCACATGATGCTACATGGCTATGATGTTGTATACCAGAAGGTGGTGCTGCACAACCTATGTCTGAGCTGGATGATAGCCAGGACTGCTACTGGTTCTTCTAAGGGGATATGGATATCCTGTCCCATTGGCCTGTCAGATCTGGTCTATACTGGAATGAACTGGTCCATGGGCCTCACTATGGGATAGCCCCGCATGATGGTTATCATACATAATGGCTATCCTGCATAATGGATATCCTGCGAAATGGTTATCTCTTTATTATATGTTATGTATTCTAGACTGTTAGTGATATGGCCTGCATATTGTTATTTTAATGGGGGGCCTAATTGTACAGAATGGTGAAATATGGGTGGTTAATAAGTGGAGGCGATAATTATATAGGGATTACTATATGGTGGGATTTTTAATGAATTTAATGTATGTATTATGCTGACAATTTTATGTAATGTAATTTATTCATTATTCATATTAAATACTGAAAATGAGTGGAATATATGTGACCCATCAAGGGAGAACACCCCTAAATGGGGGATTCTTAATTCCCCATTTGGCCACCAGGGGGCATTGGAGGGGCAAAATAACTCTAAAATGATTATAAAAATACATTTAGCTAATTTTTGATGCAGAATTCAGTGGTCTCATTTAAAATGCTCCATTTTTGGTAGAAATGGCCGATATTTGGATGGTAAAATGAACATTTTTTATGAGAATGACCTATATGCCTATTCCTGGTTGCCATGGCAACCATTCCAGTGATCAAAATTTGCAGATTTTTATGCCAATTTTTGGGTAAAAAAACAAAAACCGAAACGGAAAATTCCTTCTAGATCAAAATCTATGATAAAAATCCCAATACTGTTATGTATTTTTTTATGAAAAAGGCTGATTTAATGTATTTTTGGACATTAATATGGTTTAAAATACATTTAGAGCTTAATCATCGATTTCAGATTTGAATAACGACCTATGTTCAAGGAGGGCTTCTGGCATAACTACTAGGAATATTTAAGCCAATAATGTCTCATTTTAAAGATCTTCAGATGAACTTTGATAATGAATTTCCCTGCAGAGGGGGGGGGGTTTGCTTGCCTGGTCACATATTTCCTTATGTGGAGTTGGTGATTGCATCACCCTACAAATCTAATGTTAGTACCGTAATCTCCTACGTATAAGGCGCAGCCCGCATATAAGGCGCACCTAGAGTTTTGGAAAATTCTCAAAAAAATTAAAAATTCATAACTTTGGTTCTACTGAACTAATTTTCAAAATTCAAAGACCTATGTGTAACTTGGCCCCCATATATCCTATTATGGCTAAGGGGGCATGTAACATGTCCAAAAAAATGTATTGGAGTCCCTCTTGTGGATGCAATTAACACTAAACCCCCCCGTATAAGACGAGCCTTATACGCGGGAGATTACAGTACTCTGTGTAAGAATGTATTGTGCTGAATGTAATCTATTGGAGATAGACACTAAACAACAGATGAAAATGTGATATCCGTTCATAATGACCGATGAATGTGCAAAGATGCCTGAGTATGTTTATGATGATACCAATTATCTGTGATGAATATTAGTTGCTTATTTGTTCATAACTATATTGATCACATTGAAAATAGTACAATTATTGTTTGTGTGTACATAATGATTAACAAAACTCTTACCAACAAACATCCCCCCATATGCTACTATATATTATGGGAATCTAAAGGTTCCTTCCATTGTAGTCACCACCTTTGCAATCAAGTAATTGTCACCCAGGTAAACCTTTAATACCTAAGTTTGAATAGGAAATGAGATTTTCTCTGCCATCATCGTAGCCTTCATATCCATCAACTGGGATCTGTTAGATCTATCTGCCTACATTATTTGTCTGCTTCGTCAAACTATGTCAAGTCGAAAGTATCAAGTTGTATATAAAACAATGTCTTCTGTCATTGATAAAGCTAAAATTAAACTGTGTAGCAAGCAGGGGAATCAGAATCATAATAGCTGTTTGTGTGCAGAACACATGATTTATCTGAATAGCCCTGTATAAGGCACTTTATACAAAAAAAAAACCCTCTGCTTTGAGCCTACTGTCAAGCAGTGGGTACCAATATTGCGATTCCAAGAGTGACGGACCCTATTACTATACATAGCATCATTCTCCTGCCCGATATAAAACTAGATCCAGTTCTCGCCCTTGCTGAGGAGACAATATACACCTGCTGCACTATGCCCTCAACCCCCCTCTTACTCCATTCTATCTATAAGTCTTTGTGCCTGCTGCTAATGCCATATTTTGATAATCCATGATTTATTTTTGGATCAGGATATACATAATAGAATAATTGAGACTACCATTGTGGCGACAATCTACCAGTAGTGACAGTTTATTCTAACTTATCTCACGATTCGCTTAAATCGTGCTTTTTTCTTATAACCCACGGTGCATTATCCAGCCATAATGCACTCTGAGACCTTTTGTTTGTCTTCAAGAAGGTGCCATTGATTTCCTATTAAAACCACTTAGGGTTCAACGCCTTAATCAAGTTATAAGAGAGCACTTGTGGGTCTATGGTTCAATATTCCACTCCCACTTCGCGGTCGTGGGATATTGAACCATAGACCCACGCGTGGTCTCTCATAACATTGATTAAATGCTACATAATGTACAGAGTGGTAATGATGTGTGTAGGTTGGTGGTAAATGCTAGAGTCAATGCCCAATGCCAGGCTTGACGGTTATATACAGCATGGGCCCTGTTTTTCCCTATCTTACGGACACATACGGACTTCTGTATGTTACATATGGACTGCCGTATGTGGGAAAATGACATACGAGGGGGGGGGGGTACCAGGTGGTATCCTAAAAGTGACATATGGACATCCGTATGTGACTTACGGAGGTCCGTATGTTACATACGGACGTCCATATGTGACATACGGAGGTCCGTATGTGTCCGTATGTATTGTCCCTATCTGCTATGATTTTGTATCATTTTTATATATTTTAACATAGGGAAAGACAGGCCCATGGTAAGTAACGCATACCCCTTGTCATGGTATGTGTAAGTAAGTTAGTGATATGTATAGCCGGTGATATACAAAGTGTATTATGTACTAAAAGTTTTAGTAATAGGCATTTACATTGTTTAAATATTTGTAGACAGGTGATTCAGTATACCACCCTGTGTCATTCATTTCAGTTATATCTCTGATTGTGTATCTCTGACTTTCTATCTCTGGTGTTTTTCTGTTTATTACTTCATACTCCAGGAATCATACTCCAAACCAGGTCAGGAGAGGCTTTGATGTCACATCTAGGATAAATGAAACTGAAAATCATATTATTGGTCTTTTTGAACACCACTCAAAGAGATTTAAGACAGAGCCTTCATGGCACTGAAGTGGATGCTATTCATGTTAATTTCTTTGGCATTTGTGCTTAAGAAACACTTCTAAAAAGTCCACACTGATCCAGTATGGTTAGTCCCTCATCAAGATAACATATGATTAGAAGCCAATCTGGTACCATAGCTCCTGTGACACTGTGGAATGTTCTCTTAACCTAGTGATAGTGGAATTGCCTTCTAACTATCACTAGGTTATCACCTGGTTACACAACCCATGTCTAGATATAATTCATCATCTGCAAAGCTATAAGACGCCATGGAACTTACACATCAAGCATGGTACTGTAATAGGCCTTTAAAAACTGCTCCAGTGGTACTATGTCTGAATAAATGGTTTTTGTGAAGGGTGTTGTGGGCCTCAGTCATTAGGATGGGCTTTTCTGTGCTATGTTAAGATGCCACTGAAGATGCATCATGTAGCTACCTCCTTGTATACCGTTATCATCAAATCAAATCATATCAGTTATGCTAGGCATCTTTAACAATAATGTCTTCCAAGTTAAATGCTGAGCTCTTTTAGTATTGAATTGTACTCCACCAAAGTGGAATCTGAAGTTACACCACCTGAGCCCCTAGTGGCAGGAGCAGCCCCACAATGAAAACCATTCCTGGTGGTGGGTAGGTGTCCTATTCCCTGTGCCAATTTGTGGCAGGTCTTTGGACAGATAGCCCTTGGCAGCCCTGTTCCCCTTCTCACTGCCTCACTACCTTCCTCTATTGGAGGTAGAATGACCTCCCTTGCCTCTCGCAGGTTCATTTTACTCAACCTCCTGACCCTAAAAATAATTCATGGCATCAATGTACATCAATACATCAGGTCACAATCATGTGGAACTATGACTTCTGAAAAAAAAACACACCACTACAAGCATATCATTGCTCAGATAAACAAATCTCAAGATTGTGGTGTTAGGTGGTCACTTTGATTGGAAAACATATATTTCACTTATTAGTAAATGCCATCACGGCAAAGACTTTTCTTTCCTTTTTCTTTTTCCTATAGAAATTTCTGAATGGGCACATTATACTGAAAATATCTTTCAATCATTCTTTCTTTTTTTCCCTCAATTTTGAAAGACTTTTAGCACTTATTCCCTCAATCACCCCCCTCCCATTTAGCACACCCTAATATTAGATCTGAAAGGAGGAACAGAAACAGCCTCCATAATATGCCTATGGGCACATTATGGACCATGCCAAGATGACAGCGGATGACCATTAAAGGGTGGAATAGTTCTACATGCTCCAGTGTAGATGCAGAAAGTATAGGTAGAGAGGGCAGTGTATATGGGAACTGTCACTAGGCAGCCCACTAGGCCTAAGCTTAGTGGTATGTGAATTCAAAGGTTTGAATAGTTCTGACCACATGTTACAGTATTGTGCTAAGTGCAGTTATTGTGTTATGCAGATAATGATTTTCTATTGAATTCCATGATAGTACATTCAAATATATATAAAAATAGCTTCTTTAGGGTTATTTTTCTTTATATTTGATTTGAAGACTTGCAAATCATTGATGGACTCCAGTATTTGTGGACCAATGTAGGGATAACATGGACTGGGATAAGCATGCTATTGATATCATTGAATGGAAAATCACCCAACTTCAAGGGTCTTTATCTATCATCCAAGAGTTACTGCTGCAGCATGGAAGGCCCCAAAAGGTGAACACCCATCACCAAAGAAAAACATTATACACCATACACCATTGGAAAGCTCTAAGCTTGTAGATTTCAGAAATGCTAGGTGTAATACAATCAAAAAACCATATTTTTGGTAAATTAGGTCCAAAGAAAAAATGTTTTTAATCATTTTTAATTCAAATTAAATTATTACATTTTCAAGACAACTGTTTCACCCTAAGATAATGCCTCTACCTATGTATCCTATAACTAATTTAAAGTAAAAAAGGCATCATAATCATTAATGTGACATCTCAGACTAATTAGGTCAGTAGGTCAATGGTGCAAATATCTGTATATACCGTATAATAAGAGCCTAGGGCATTGAAAAAAATAGTTTCATGATAGTTCTATACTTATCAGTTTTCTATTGGATTTTGCTCTTTCAAAGGTTCTATAGTACATATAAATACATAATATGTCGGTTGAAAGGTCTGTTAGGGGTTAGTGGCTATTTGTCATAAAAGGTTTATGCCTAGATGAAACACTATCTGTCCGTTGTCACCACAGTATTGATGAATGACCATTTGTTACCTTCTTCAAAGTTGTTCTTGTTTGTAATAAGTTGTTCAAAAGATGGTCTAATATAGTTAAGGGTCATCCATAAATGATGTCATGCAAATTTTGACCATTTTTGACCCCTCCCCCCTCGTCATGTTTTTTGCCAATTTTGCAATGCTTAAGGTATATGGAAAATTAATTCTGTCATGCCGGGCCAGACCCCCTTCCCCCTCCAGCATGACATCATTAAATGAGGGGCCATCCACAAATTTTGTGGATGGCCCCTAATGAGGTACCACCTTTGTTCCACAGTGTAGATGAGACCATAGAAGAGGTTCCTGAAAAGGTTGGGGCCAATGTGACTGCTGTAAATGATGTAATCAAATAGAGAAGGCAGTCTAGTGTGACCAGTGTCAATCTGTCACTACAAGGCTAAGACATAATATGTGACATGCACTGGAAATAGAGACCTTAAATGCACCTTACACTAAGATCCCTTTTCGCAGATTGCGTCACATATGCGTAGATATAACCCAGGTACCAAGGATACATTGGGCCAATGTCAGCTTATATTGGGCCAATGTCGGCTTATATTGAGACCAGCATGTCCAAGCATGGCCCAATGCTTCATTTGCTAATTGGGAAGATTAATCTTGAGAAAATATTCACTTTTTCAATAACAATGATGCCTCGATATTGTGGATATCGCTGACATTCTATCTCTTTGAATTTTGAGTTCATTGCATACCTTATGTTTTAAATGTGGCTTTATTCTTTGATATTGGTTACCAATGCTGCATGAATAAGAATTAAAGGTACAGGCTTGCACCCCAGGGGTGGATCCAGGATTTTGAGAAAGGGGGGGGGATGCACATCTTGGCCATGGGATGTAGTTGAATGGGTTGATGAATTCACCAGAAGCATACCCAGCAGCTGATACCACAGTGACATCACAAACAAAGTGAAGTGACCATAGTAGTGGGGTCTGGGGGCATGTTCCCCCAGGACAATTTTTCATTTCTATAGGATATTTGGTGCATTCTCGTGCATTTCTAGACTCTGACCTATTGACTGTTTTAGTTGCATTTTCTAGAAAATGATTATGAAGAATTGCAGTTGGCTGGGGAAGGATAAGACTGAGGGTTGGGGAACAATGGGAGAGTAAGAAGGCAATAGTATCCTTGCCCAGTCACCATACCATAGTTGCTTTGTTGTGCTTCAAAATTCCCAGCATTTTTGGACTGAGTCTACCATACAATTCAACTACATCCCAATGGCCAAAGTGTGAACCCTCCCCCCTCTCCCCACCTGGTGAGGCCAGGATGAGAGTAACAATAAGGGCCATTTACCCTCCCCCCACCAGGAAAATATCTAATTCCTGACATTATTTGGTGCATTCTGGTGCTTTCATAGACTAATAACAATGCTGATCTAGCCTCATTTACTACTAAATTTGGAAATTGAGACTAAAGGAAGGGGTATAAGGTAGGAATTGAGGGTGGAATGTTGGTGGGATAGGGTGAGGGCAGGGTAAAATACTATTTAAACCTCTCAGTCTCAGTAACAAGGGCTCAATTCATAGACTTGAAAGTGTGGCCTGTGCATTATGTCCTCAACTTACAAACAGGTTGCCAGCCAAGATGAGACTGGATGTGGGGAATCGAGGAGCGGTTTTGGCTTGTGTCAGAGAGAATTTAGGAACTTACCTTGATTTTGTTCCATTTTAAAGTGCTGTAAGTCCTAGTTCTGTAAAAAGCTGAGAGGGACTTGGTCCCCTCGCCCCACCCTATTCGGCCACCAATGCAGTATGATAGATGGACAGGGAAGATGTAAAAGAATAAGTGAGGGGACTCCCAGGGAGGGGACCCTATTGAGACTTATACCTGTGTACGAGTAGCGATATCCAGTGCCCCCCTTGGCAATCGCTAAGGGTCAGGATGTTGCCAGGTAGAAAGGTTTATGCCAACACCATTCCCTGTTGAGTCTATGAGGGAGTGTTTGTTTACATATGTAACACTCTGATATCAGATATAAATTGAGAATATATATCCAATCTTTCATACCAGTCTAAGGAGTAGATGTCTAGATGGTGGTACAATTTCTGGTAGGAATTTTTGAAAAATTCTTTCACTCTTGTAAAGCCAGATAATGGACATTTTAGAGAACATATTTTTGACAAAATAAGGAGAGCATGCGTCCTTTGTGTCTCCCCCCCCCGTAAATCCGTGCCTACCCACTAAAAGAACTTAGTGTAGACCCGTCACTAGGTCTAAAGTATACACATACTTTAACAGAAGGTGACCTATTTTTTGGGGATCTGACCTTTGACCTACTGACCTAATTCATCTCAAAATATGATCCCCATGTCAAACACATGTTTCTACACTGGTTAAATTATAGAAAGCTGAATAATTCAATGAAAATATTGTTAATACTAGGATTTGATGAATTAATTTGAATTAAAAATGATTTAATTACTTTTTTTCTTCAAACTGATATTCTGAAAAATACGGTTTTTGGATTTTTTTTTCCTTTTTACACCTGGCATATCCGTAATCCTGAGATTCTAAGCTTTCATTTGGTATATAGCATGTTTTGTTTTTCTTTGGTGATGGGTACAACTTGAAAAACAGCTCGTAGCTCAGCCATGCTGCAGCAGTAAGCTGTTTAGGAAAATGAAAATATATGATATATATCACATTGTGGTAATGCAGATTCTTAATCAGCAGGGTAAGGTTAAAGATATTTTACTGTAACAGTAATGCTATTCATCTATCACAATCCAGGTCCCATAATACACATTTCTTTTTACAAATGGAAGAGGGTCTACTCAGTACCTCTCTATATAACAGAGTGAGGCATGTTTGGAAACGAAACATGTAGTACAATAATTATGTGCCAACCTTGAGCAACAACAACCAGGGAGTAAGGTCCCATTATATGTGGTGAATTATGAGCTGTCCTGCTAGTGATAACTCACTTCCCCTTTTATTTGATGTTATAAGCCTGACACAGTAGCCACAGTCACAGCGACATGACTTAGCATGATGTATATCTATGACATACTTCAATTTGCATAGGCACTACCTATGAACAAACCTGTCAAACAGGGCCTCCCAAAAGTGGAAACTGCTGTTGCCAATGGTTAGGTTTCTATCTCAATATGACTCCCTTTACCACTTTGAATATACAGAGGCAGTCCACATTATACTGGGGGCCTAACTATAACCATATTTCTACCTTTATTCCTCCTTAGCCAGAGCAGCCTGGGGACTAGTGAATATAGGTTGTGTGTCCTGGTAGAGAGGGTTGCCACATAAAAGAGGAAGAAAGAGTGTGTTGCTGTTTGGTTGTTGTGTGTCTATGATTTAGCAGTGTGCATCACTGTAATAGAATCTGATGCTCCATCACTAAAAGAATCTGATGCTCCATTATTTTGGGAATAACCTCTTAACAATCAAGTAAATCTTCACTAACAGATATATTCATTTATATTTATATTCATATCTATTTCATACAACTGAAAGATGGTCAAGATTTGACAATTGTTGATACTCTAAGTGTCTGTACACGTCAATATCCAGATGTTGGCATTGAATTATACCAATCATCCTTTCCAGTAGTCAAGGTTTGACTTCTGGCTATACACTGGGTCTTAAACAATCATTAAAGTTATTCTCATTATAAAAAATGGACAAGATGGCATAAGATATCTCCCTGTTATTTACGAGAGAATATATCATAAAGATTATATCGTTATGGAAACTAATGGTCAATAAATACAGACTCAAGTAAATACAATTCAATACCAGTAAAAATAACCATAATCAGTACCAGCTTCCCACATTGGAAAATTGAAAGCTTTCTGGTCCTAGATCTCATCATTGACTAACATTCAGATATAATTTCCAAACATTAAATCCATGTTATTCATTCTGAATCCTGCCTATATCCTATACAACAAAATGTCAATCTCAATACAGGCCATCCAGAAACGGTCTAATTATAGATGTCCAACTGTCTAAAATGAGCATCATTTCACCCACAGGCTAGTCTCTGTTTTGAATCCATACAGACAGGGATATATGGGTATGGAGGGGACCCCATCAAAATTCACTATGTCAGTTCTCTGTGACAGAATATTGAACCTCGACTGAGGGTGAGCATACCTTAGAGGATCTATATGGCTCCACTGCAACAGTTCCAGTCACTGGGTCTAGACTTTCTCAGACTTACTAGGGTATGCTTCAATATCCTGTTTAGTCATAGGCAGGAGAACAACAGAGTGCATCCTAGATATAAATGGGAGTATTTCAAAGTGTTAAAGTAAAGTTAATTGAGGTCTGTATTATGATTTGAATGTAATGCTGCAAGAAGTGGAAGTTTGCAAAATAATTAGTTTGTGAATATAGATTTCTTTCCCTTTGTTCTGTATTTCTTAGGCAAATTGCTAATTTATTTTGTTTGGCACAGCTCCAACTTAATAGTACCAGACCAAGTCCATTACAGTGGAATAGCAACAGTGCTTTTGTTCCATAACTATAAATCATAGTGAGGTATCTAATTTTCAGAATTATCTCTCGCATACACAATAGAACTCTACCTATAAAGTCTAATCATTATTCATTGCAAACATGATGAAGTTCTACCCGACTTTCTATAATAGCTCCTGATGAATAATTTATACCTATTTGTCCAAACAGATGATTCTTCCTCTCAATGAGGGTAGTTATCGTTAATTGCCCAATGAGAGAACAATCCCTTCTTTTCAAATTCAGTTGACATTGCACCATCTATTTTAGTGGGAAACCATATAATAAAATTACCAGGAATGCAATGGCAATGCACTAATCCCTAGGTAGTAATGACATCATCATTAGATTATTATCTACCATTGGGTGTATTCCTATCACAAGAATCAACTCCACTTTGGGTCTATTCTCTTACCACGTTCACCTATTACAGAGCAATATCAGCCATTTTGTTAACAGCAGCAGTTCCACGTGAGGAAGGTGTTAGCAATGCCTTCCACCAGTGAGTGATAATGGATGAAATTGCATATCTATTGAGTGTGAGAGCCACATAAGGGCTATTAGCAACACCATTGGGAATGATTTACACCTTGCAATGGAACTAATGCAGGCTTTTTTATGCCCAAGTGGTTCTGAATGGAACAGTCTGGATGTTGTTGGGAGGAGCTGGGGAAATGAGCCTTTCACAAAGCCATGTGATATATTTGCAAGCAGCTGTGAGTAGATCCTGAAGGAGTTGGTGTGGCTTTGAGCTGGTAGATTGAGCTGCTCAGTGCTGAGTTGTGTGTAATTGCTCATTAAATCATCTTCTTGAAGGCACTAAGCAACGTCCGAATGGCAACTAGTTTACTTCACTCTTACATATATCATTCCAAAAAAGATTGAACTGCTACAGTTCATCAGACTATGTTGGAAAAAACAAATGAAAAAAAGGCTAAGTAACATACTTTGCAATGTACACAATACTCACAATAAAACAACATTTATAAGATGTTGCGCTACCCTCCCTCCTGTGTGGAAAACTACAGCCGCTAGAGATGAACCATCTGTTCTTCTAATCTTCATCTAATCTATAACTTAAGTCTCAGAAGTTCAATAAATCTACTTCAATGGTAAATGATCCATGTGCCAAGGGATATAAATTAGGTGCAACATTAAGAAAGGGCCATGTGCGATGGAGACATTATTGCAATGGCACCAAAATGAAAGTGCCCATTAATCAAGATTGTTAGGTGGATTTGAGAAATGGGTTTCAATATAGATATTACACCTTCAAGAAAGATTGTATTTTTTAAGATGAGCAACTCAAATCAGAAAATTCCAAGAATGGCAAAAACGTATCCAAACTGATTTGCCTTTAATTATCATTCTTAAAAGAGTATGGCCATACAGGAGACATTATGAGAAGTGTTCTATATCCACACGTAAAATCAACAGACATGGAAGTAAAATGTTGCATTCTATAGTTCTAGGCTCAAAGAAAGGAAGACAATAGACGAGGAAATTCCCAATCTACCCCTAAGAATCGCCCTCTTGTGTTTATATGGCTCTCTTCTCCCTGAGGGGATTCTCATTGACACTGCAATTCATTCTTAAATGTAATCTGTGCTTGTAATCTGCCTGCAGGGGTTATCAATATCAAACAAAACTAAATGGTTCGCATTTCAGAGAGACAGAATTAGAGAATATTGCCCTTCTTTCAGCAACAGCAATATGAACCATTGAGTTCAAATTGATATTTGTATACAAGGATGTTATTTGGTTATTTGAGCAGTCTCAAAGGGGTTCGCATTCTGTTGTTAATCAAATACAAGATTTCCTGTTTCCATATTCCTTATACAGTTTGTAGAATCCAATGATTAATGTTGGAAGTGAATAAAGGACAGTTGGCTAGTATAAAAGATGGTGCAGGGGCGAAATTACACGCATATTGAAAGTTAAACTGGAATTACGAGAAACCAGCCAGGGATCATAATTGCCCTAGGGATTAGAATTATTATGATAATACATTTGTGAAGGTTGTGAGTCAAGCTGAACCCTTGGTACCAATTGGTGTAGGGTGGTGTAATAATAAAAAGCAGAATAACATTTTGAACTATGATGGTACAGAATTATAAAAAAATCACTGCTTATTGTGATTTACTTCGAGTTAATATTAATTTCAACATTCTCACAGAAGTTAATCATGTTGGTCCATTGGAACTTTCAGCTTCTTCATGAAGAATTCCCATTGTCAGTTTGTGTGACTGTGCTAATGTGGGATATGCTGACAGACATTTGAGTGCATGGCAGTGAGAGAGACAGGTGTGAAAATGTCAGTGACAGAGTACTGGCAGTATTATAGCATGCACTGTAAGAAATAACTGTTGATAATTGCTCCAGAGCTGGGATCCCCACATTTGGTGGTGCTCTTTAAATTTTTCATATGACTTTCCTGTTGGCTTATTCTGAGGCTGTGTCCACTTTTTCCCCTGGACCATGTTTTCATTCATTAATAACAAACTCCTATTTACAATTCACACAATATGCACAATTATCGAGAATAAGTTTAATGAGAAGTCTGAATAATTCTGGCATGAACAGTTGAAATGCACAATGAGAGAGAGAGAGGGGGGGGAGGAAAGATGCGACCTTTTTTTAATTTCACAAAAATGGCCATAACCTAACCAATGAGGGTATAACAAATATCAGCATTACTCAAATAAGAATCATTAGGAAAATTCAAGTTTTGAAGATTTTTAGATTTTTTGGATGTTACAGGACAAAAGTTTGAGTCGGCCTAATTCTTTTGGGCATAATCAGGCAACACATCCATTTCACCCTATTACGATAGAACTTACTACCCACACGAGTTGCCCTCTGTATTCCAGATACATGGCAGGTGATTCCATTAAGCCCACTTCGGTTATCCAGTCAGGCATGTTGGAAAATGACAGATTTAGTACAACTGGGGATAGAGTGAATTCCATAGGTGGTAGGATTATGAGTTGTCTGGCCAGTCATGACTCGCGCTCCTTATCCATTTTATGACGTGATAAGCCTTCCATAGCCACTTCGACATGACTTTAGTATGACATATCTCTATGAAGCTCTACACTTTGCATGGGCACCACCCATTTACAGCTGAAAGGACCAACTACAGTTAAGTACTCTTTATGGCCTCTGTTGTTTAATGAACATGAGTTGCTTTGCTCTCTCAAAAACACGGAGGCAGTCTACATAACTTTGGGGGCTAAGTGTGACTATGTATTTGTCTTTATTTCTCCATAACTTGCTGGCTGTTGAATAGTAATGTTGTGTCCTCTGCTAATGGTTTATTACAATTAGATGTAGAAGAGAGGTGATTTGTAGGAGAGAAGTGATTTGCTTTCTTTGGAAACCCTCATTGTTTTCTGATAAGAGACATGATTCAAGGTGGCTTGTGGGGATGGGCTAAGTATGGTTAGATTCTCACCATATTCTCATTAGAGTCCCAAAATGATCTGTACTTTCCACCTGTCATCTAACAATCAGAGGAATTAAATTCCTCAGATTGACACTAGAGAGTTTAAGATTTGCCTACTTGTAACGTGTACGGCAACGTCTAGCCTACCATTTCCTATCATTTTAGACGTACATGTTGCCGTACAAGTCATCGGCACACGGTCGGCGTTTTGCCCGCCGAGCAAATCTACAGCGACCGGTCTGCCGCGCTTGATTGACAGTGTAATGAAGTGTCACAGGATGGATAAAATCAGAAACTATCATACTATGCCAGATAGAACAGGGAGGTTTATTCTGTGGTATTGGCTACACTATGGATGGCAGCATGTATTCATACAGGTAAAACCAGTTTGAATAAGAAGATAGCTTTCGGATCCCTGTGTTAGTTTCTGTGGTCTATTTCTAGTCTGGCATTGCAGTAATATATGACAATGGGGGTTGAAACAGTCGATGACAAAATTCTCTATGAAAATCATTCAGTTTTTTATTTAGTTATCAGGGGATGGGTGGAGGAGAGATGAGTCTTTCATTCAAAGTTAGTAAGGCTGAAAACAAAGCTGAGATCCTATTTCTCACATTGAGTCACATCTCTTTTAAATACACTGAGGGATGGCAGAAGCACACTTTCACTATCCTACAAAAAGTGTTTATCAGCTGTTCATCCTAAAAGATCCCTACTGAACACAGATTAAGTTCATTATGCAAAAACAATGTCATAATGATACAAACATATGAGAATTCAGAGAAGAGACATAGAGCAAGAAGAATAAGACAGTGCCTACTCCATTTCCCTCCCATTTCTTATTACAATTCTTATAAGAAAGCTGCACAGTCAAGAACAGAACTGTATGACATCTCTCATAATATTATACTTATCTGCCTGTTGCATTGTGCATGGCCTGTACTCATTTCAAAGAGAGACTTTCCACTCTCACTGAAAGGTCTACAGACCACAATACTTTTAATGCAGTGATAGACAATACAACGTATAATCCCTCAGGTCTCCATAACACTTTAAGTGGGACATTGCGCCACCAGGTTCATTACCTTTAGTCATCATGATACACTGATGTGGTGCTGACTGCTGGTGATCTACTAGAAATCACTGTAACAGCTAAACAAATAGCCACATAGAATGACAGGCCATATTCTGGTCAATAAAAAACTGATAAAGTGCAGTTATTATTGCAGTTCAGTACAGAGATAAGAATGAATGTTTATTGCATTATTGGAAATACCATAAAGGTCCCTGATATGAATTATTTTAGTTATTATTATTTGATTTGCTTTTTTTTTTTTTTTTTTGGGGGGGGGGTCTACCCTACACTCCCTCATTTTCTACTCCCATGAGACCCTGTCCCCCTCCCCCCAGTTGTTAAAAAAGATTACTGCCTTATGGGGAGATAATACCTTTGGCCTGTTGGAATTTCATGGGACCACTTGGCCCTATTCTCCGTGTCACATAGCTGCCAAGGTGATCATGCTGTATAGAGTGGGCCATCCACAGGATCTGCTCATGCATATGGGCGAGTGAGTGGATTCAGTCCGGTATCCAATTGGCAGCCTTTGAGAGGACACCACTGGGTATTGTTTGTATGCTGCTATGTATAGGTGTGAGCAATATAGCCCTTCAGACATACTAATTGGCCTGCTGGGCATAAATGGGATATAGGGATGTGGCAGGATTAGGAGGCCAATATGAATGTAAGAAATTATGTTAGCAAAGGTAGTTGTAATTATAGGTTAGGTCAGAAATGGGGGAAGTAGTCTGAAATGTCTAATGGAAACATAAACAAAAATACAATTGCACCCCTCTACATTATCACTCATGAATTCCTCATTCTCAACTAGACGATCAACCAGAACACATTTAGAAGGCCTTTATAAGATCTGCTGCAGATTTATAAGAGAAAAAGGTAGACAGCCACAACTTTTGACCTTTAAAACCACTGTCCAAAGGTAGGTTTTGTCATCACCCCATCCAGACTGTTGACCTTTCCATTGCTAGACAATCACCCACAATGTTACCACAGTATAGTAGTATACAGGGAGTTTCCTGCCATGCTGCTAACTCAATTGGTAGTTCAAAGAAATTGTAGTGCCACAAATAGTAGAATAGGTCTGGAGGAGTATGAATTCACATCATTATGGGTTTCTTTCATGGCAATCCAATGATTCCCTACAAAGTGCAGTATATGTCAAGATGCAGAATTGCTGGTGTCTATATTAAGTAGAAGTTGGCAAAGCCAGATCATTGCAGGAGACAGATGTATAGTCTGGTCTGCCATCTGGACTCTGGAGTGTTACATATTCTACTAGGACACAGAACAGACCTCTTCTGCCTGTCAACTTCCCCCACTTCTCCCAGACTCTTTCCCACATTGACTTTGAGAATCCCCAGGTTGACACATCATGCTATAACATCATATTCTGTAACTGCTATCAGTGTATGGACAAAAAATATGGCAATATATTGATTCCCTTGACAATGCTGCAACAATGTATAGAAGGCTGAGCTTATGGAGTTGGTGCACTATGGAAAGGTTTTGGATTAGGGCTTTACTGCATCAATTGAATCACCTCCAAGAAGAATTTTAGATTTTGAAGACATTCTGGGAAACATAAATGCCTAAAGCAAAATGAGAAATGATATTAGAGCATACATCACAGTTATGATGTCTTCCTTGCTATCATTAATGCCCAATACTCACAAATTACTGGACTGAGAGGGTGGTGTACAGTATAACAAACTGTATGTAATATATCGGTTCTATCTACATTGTGTGCTCACTACAGTTATTCCAGGTGGATCAGGTTGAATATCAAAAAAGATCCATTTGTATGTAATAAAAGTATTAAGCAAGTTGAGACCAGAATCAATTACAACAGAGTTAGAAGACACACTTACAGTAAGAGGTTAATAATCTCCGTATGGGCCTTAACCACAGTAGTGGACTAATATTTAATTTATTAATTGTAGAGGTAAGTAATTAGGAGCGGTGAGGTAGTTTTTCATTAAATTGTTCATTGTCTGATGCCGATGGTGTACCAGAAAATTACACCTCATCAACCGGAAATTAGCTGGAGATACTTTTTATGTCTATTCTCAATTACAACACAGGCCAATGGACCTGGGACTCAATCAACATGGGTAGGATAGGACCACTCCAGATATTCACCATGGAAATATTAAAGTGCTGTTCATAAGCCTTAATAAATGTAGATCATTTAGTGATAGACATGGATGAGATACGCCCCATACTTCTAAATTGTGCAGATAAAAGTTTTGATACTCATTTTATGAAGATTTGAAGATTAAATCTATAACAACATTACTCATTAATGAGTGCTTGTTTTAAAGATGTTTGGATATGATAATAGTAACGTCAGGAGAGGACTAATGAGTTGGTATGAGATTTTAACAGGCTTCATAGGAGAACTTCATTTTAGTTTCCCAGAGACATGGGGCACCTAGGCAATATGCAGTGGTAGGCCTATGTTGATTAGAACATCCAATTTATTTATTGCAAGGTCTGGAATCAAGCCTTTTAGAAGACATATAAAACCAATCTGGCTAGCTCCTTTCAGATCAACTACAGTTGCGTGCTTTATTTGGTGATCCCAAAGTTGCCGTCTATCAAGAAATCCTTTAATTAAAGGAGCAGGGTCATTCTCGTTGCCAGCCTGCTCCCTACTGATGCCAGAGATACTACCCAGGAGTCAGACATTCCATGCCTAGACATAATTAATCAATGGTATATACGCACGTGAAGTCACGGAAGCTGCACATTAAGTGCATCACTTGGATGGGCTCTCTAAACACAGTTCCAGTGATACCCCTGTTTGATTAATGGTCTTCTAGAAGTGCTATTTTTGGAAAGACTTCTAGTAAAAACATGGACACTGCAGACCAGGATAGTATCAGCTCATAGAGCTTTGTGAAATAGGCTACTTTGATATCTTAAATATGGAAAATTTAGCTGAATTTTAAAACTTAAATGGTTTGGGCTAAATGTTTATTACCCTACAGATACTGTAATCTGCCATTAGTTTGTTCATCTATACTGTAAGAAAAGTCATCAGAATAATGACAGAATCCTCATCCTAAAGTCGCCATCTTTATAGATGTCTGGCTATAAAGAATGACCCCCCCCCCCATTCTTCAGGTCTGAGCCACTACCTTAATTACACCCCAATGTGAAATCACACACTATTGCTGTTTTACAAACTGTTTTCCCAAGGTGGTGATGTGTTTTTCCACATCAGTGCAAGAAAAGCTGTCAATGCAAGAAAACACATTAGTAGGAAAACTTGCTACGCGTCATGGTCTTATATTGTCAAATGTGTATTGTAACATTACTTTTATCATTAATGACTGATTAAACCACTTTGGATTTTTGTCAGTACCTTACTGGGATGTTGCTTTAATTATTGATACACATTACATTGTTTAGCAAAAAGCATAGAGGTTTAGCAAATTAGATACAAAATAGGTTGTAAAACTTGTAAAGGTACAACAAAGATCATTTGTTTTAAGAACTAGCATGATTTATACCCATTAGAATACAACCTAGATTGGTCAAAATCATCTTTGAAATAGTTATTTTGGTGGTGATGCCAAATCACACACCATCCCAAAATCACACCATGGTGTGACGTGTGATTTGGTGCCATACCAGTTTTCTACACCAATGCGTGATTTCAGCTTTGCTGGAACCTGTTCTTTGCATTAGGTTTTGGCCAAAAAATTAAGAGAAAGTTGATGGTTAATGGCAGAGATATGAATGTAAATGTAGAAAATCTGAGAATAGTGCGAGATAGGTAAACATTTTTCGTACTTACAACGTGCAGGGATTGTTGAAATTTGATATGGAAGGTTTAGAAAAAGAGAGGTTTGTAAAAGATGTCCATTTTTTCTATACATTTCTATAGTAAATTAACTTTTTTATAACTGTAATCATGAACTTGATTTTAGGACATTAGTGAGATAAGTGGTCATGGAGTACATATTAGAAATTAGAGATGTTTATAATAGGCAGTTTTTGAGAAATTTCCATTTTTGTATTTGAGTTTAAGGCCATAGGAAATATGGTGTTGTTTCAGGAACAGATACTAGGTTGTGCAGGTAACTGTTGTAGAAAGACCAAAAGGTCCTCTTTTTCTCTTTTACTGTTTCTATGCAATGTAAAGTCAGTTTGAGTGTATTTATTAGTGATGTTGTAATGAGAAACAGGTAGCTGTTATTGCGAAATAATAGTATGAGGTGAAACATGGTAGGTAAATATGGCCTTGAAATCCTCTACAACAAAGGCTGATGCAAATGAGTTGATGAACCAAATATGGTAAATAGAAGTGGGCACTCACTCTCTCTATGTAGTACATAAGTGTAAACCTATAGATGTGTTGTGTTAATATCCTGCAGCAAAAGGTTCTTAGATTATGTTAGGAGAGCAGGCAGGAATAGAGGCACTACCATATAAGGGCACACAAATGGCTTTGTAAGTTGGTACCCATATATGGGCATGGGTTAATTTTAGGTAGATTATTATGCCTGACTTGCATGACTGATGTTTGATTGGTCAAGTCACAGCTATAATAGCTACCTGCCATCAAACAAATTAAGGCAGTTGGGTGTAAAGGCAGGGCGGGGTGTGTAGGTGGTGGGTGTGGGTGGGAGGGGGAGGGTCTCATCCAGCACCAATTTCGGATTTCAGTAAGAGCATATACCTGTATCATGCTACAGGTGTAGATTGATGTTAAGATATCAGTAAGGCTGTTTATAACTATAGAGTTTGACTGATGCAATGTCTGTTTTTGCCCCACTTTCTCTGCTCTCTTGTTTAATGGAAAGAAACCAAATGCTACTATGAATATTTCATGCTTAAAATTCTGGTACCTTATAATGCATTGCTAAAGGAAGGGGCAATCATTTAAACCTTTGTAAAATAAAAAGAAATTCTCTCAGAATAATGAACCCTTCAGTAGGCATAGAACAGATGGGTAAATACACAGTGAAAGAACAATGAATATACAGACAAGAAAAATGGAAACCAGCAACCAGTAGGCACGCATCACTGTTATCTCTCTCATTGCCTATCTTACATGGGGTTTTCATCACCTCTCCAACCGTACCTATAGGGGCACAGATCAATCATTGTTCCATACAGTTGAGAAGATGGGATAGTGTGCTGGTATTCACCATAGGGACCCAACACAAAGGGAGCAATCACAGAGTCCCGAGGGGATCCAGCACTAAGTGAGAGAAGATGTATGGCCATGGGCTGTCAAGTATATACTAAGTTATATGATACACTGAGGATCTATATCTCTGTGAAGACTATATTCATGGGTGAACACAATGCATTTGAAGTGTCCTGAATGTTATGGATTTCATCATAAAATTATGATTGAATATCCTGATCATAGACGATTACAATCTTGGATCTATCATAATGATAGATTAGATAAAAGGCTTTACTAGCTTTACTTTTTTTTATGTGTAATGTTATGGTAAAATCATTAGGGGATACATTACAAATGACAGCGAGAATGAGGTAACGGAGTAAAAGAATGCAATGCATATGAACTGACAACCGCTATTGGAAACATACAGAAGTTCTCCTGTAACTACAATGGTATGCATAACCTGACTTATTTACTACATTATTCCTCATGCCAGAAGCCTCTTTAATATACATTTGTCAGGACATTTTAATAAAATAAACTGATATATTAGAGCTAGATTTGCACTATATTCATGTACCCTTTTCAATACCAGTAAATCCCTACTGTAAAGAGGAATATAGAAGTCAAGAGAATGCCAGACAAAGCACCAGCATAGGAATCTATTGTTTTTTTCCCTTCAATGATACCCAACTTCACATAAGCAGATTAGAGATTGTTCACTGTCTTCCTTTCCCATCTCCAGGATTTTCCAATCCATCCCAGTTCAATATTCTAGAGTATTTCCCCTTTATTCATCAGATATCATTTAAACCAGAAGGGAGTGCACACTGAAAACATGGAAGATCCGAAACTAGTCAGCAGTAACCACTTTAGGTCCTCAAGTTGACGATACCTAAAACTACAATAAAACTACAGTATTGTCATCCTGATGACCTGAGTCGTCAGGATGACAATACTGACAGTACAGAGTCGTCCTATTGACGACTCAGGTCGTCAGGATGATGACCAGATTTGTCATTTTGACTACCGAAAGTTGTAGTTTTAGGTATCGTCAACTTGAGGACCTAAAGTGGTCACAGCTGTCTGGTTTCGGATCTTCCATGTTTTCAGTGCATGGCAGAGTCCCCTTTCATAGAAACCGGTGTGATAGGTATGTGCTGTTGACAGATTCTGTGGGGAAGGAAGTGGCATTTACTTTTCAGGTATCTTCAATATATCTGGAATGCCTTCAATCATAAATTCTTTGTAAAGGTCAGAAAGAGGTTCTGCTTGATATACAGAGCACATTGGAGGCTTTCACTATTCATTATGCCATGACTACTGAAAACATTCAATAAATCCACTGGATTTCCTGCTGGCAGATGGGTGAAAGGCAGAAGAAAATGGATCGAAATAAATATGTGACATGTACTAGGAGAACGGGTCTTAGAACCCCCTGCACTAAGCCCCATTTTTGCAGATCGTGTCACATATGTAGGTTGGACAACATTAGCTCATACAAGGACAGAAATTCTCAGAAATATGGCAGCATGCACGCCATGTTATCCCTGTGAGTGATGACTTCCGGTGGGAGTCCATTTGGTGTATCCCTATTGAGTGATAGCCTTGCTGATTGATGGAAAGTGGCAGATATGCATTAATGCACAGAAAGCTTGGGTACCCTACCTAATTCTGAGCAACAAGGAACAAGCTTAAGATATATTTTGAGATGACTAATATAGCAGATAGGGGATTGCAGTTGTGGATTTAGACAGGAGGGTCATGTAGCGCCCATTATAGTTCTTATAAGAAATCATTATTATTTTTTTTTTTTTTGTGGTTTATGAAAAAAGGGTTGTTTCAGGAAAACATTTCTCACTCGAACCGACAATGAAATACATAGAGATTATCCATGCATGTCATCCAGATTCTTCAAGATTTACCAAGTGTCCCACGGACCATGGAATCTACTTTTATTTGGTGCATGGCACATCTATCAGGAGGAATCCTGGGTACCATGCTGATAGCAATGAAATACAGATTAGCATGAGATAAGGTATAATGTCGGTATAGTAGGGCCTTTGATGGTGCATCAGTGGGAGTGCCACGTTTTTAAGGCCTTTAAATCTTTCATATTTCATCACATGTACATACACATCATGTTGATTAGACTCACAATTCTGAAATTAAGTAGAAGGAAATAATTATAAGAACAAAAAAAAGAGACATTACTGGAAGACAATGGCCCAGGACATGTCCAATCTTTCTAGAAATAGAGTCCTTTTCTAGGGACTGAGTTGCCTCAACCTCAGCTGATCAGTATCAATTATCATTATAGCACCCTCAGGAACACCCCTACTCCCTTCAAATGGTCCAATACATCATGGCCAAAGTGCTTATTGCACTGACTGGAGTGGATGGTAGTTTGCTAAACAGACACTACCCACACATCTGAATCCAAATGGTGAAAAGAAAACAAGGAATGTGTTTGAAATCTTGATTTAAGGAAGTCTATAGACATTCTTTGTCTATTCAAATTCAAATGAGGGAAATTTGTTTAAGAGTTTAACATTTCTCCTGTAATTTCATTGTGAAATTCTCCTGTATTTTATTTTCCATAGTAGGCTCAATCCTTCATAGATGAATATTTCAAGACCTCACAAACCTTTGTTAATCTTGCTTTTTCTGATCTTCAACATGAATAACTAGACTTCTTATCATTAGTAGATTTTGATGCGACAAACAATTAATCCTCTCAGGCTAACTGACCCTTGTTGCCAAGCGTCACAGCAAGATATATCTATTTACCAAAGCATTATGAGGAAAAACAAAAACCTTGAAATCTATAAAGGAACCATAAAAAAACACCTGTCTAGTCTTATAGTAGAATCAGGTGGTATGACATGACATGTTGTTGTCAATGGCTGCTTTGCATCACAAACGCATATATGTGAAGCATTCCCGAGAAAAAAAAATCAGCAGTATACACCTATTCCTGAGAACCCATGCATATGCATTCAATTGGGAGAATTAAAAACAGACTCTTTTGTTCCTGTGGAAATATGATGCAAGAAACTTTGCAAATAGAATCCGCTGACAACGTTAGTTGCAGACAAGTGTTCTAACAAATACAAAATGCACTGTATGATCTCCATTGTGATTGTTTACATGGACCTATAGGATAAGATATCTAAGGAAAAACAGCTCATTCATTTTATTTCATGCAGAGAATTACAGCCCCGCATGTTTTACCAAGAGTCCTGTATGGCACGCTTCTGTGTGATAATCCTAGATCTACCCATATATATCTCATGGCAAGCTGCAGAATATACTTAATTGTGACGGTATTTTGTATCATGCTTACAGAATAAGCCAAAGTTTGGGGTGCATCTTATGTGCATGGATTTAACACTATTCCCGGGTAGCAAGACCCTGTATGAGCAGAGGGCTCATTGCTTGATCTATGACCTGGAGAGATAGGCACTGATGTCAGAAATGCACTCCAAAATTCTAAATGAAGGGAAATATCTCATTGGTCAATAATGTATCCTGCTAGGCTGCCCCAATATGTCAGCCAGGTACGCGTGTAGGTCTGTCATGAGCAGAGTTTAGGGAACAGAATACATAGAGACATATAGACTCAAAACATGACAATGTGACAGCAGACCCACAAAGACAGTACACAATTCACAGTAGGCTATATACAATTGGCAGAACACTCACGGGCTGTCCCTGTGAACGAGCAATACACACAGTGAGGGCTGAGTGGGTGACAGTGTGAGGGCACTCATATACACATTGGCACTGACAAAGTAATGAGAAGAACTTTAAACCTTACTGTGCTAATCCCCCGGCTTATCAAAATTTAAATCTGTTTCTCCTGCATATGATAATTCTTAGATATTTGAGCTCATCTTTTTGTTTTCATCATGTCAATCTTCTGCTGTGCACCATTCATGAACACTGTACCCAAATTTATTATCCACCTCCTTTTCACTGTCAATTATCTGTAGTTTGATAAAAAAAAGTCTGAATAAGTTTGACATGAGCAATTAATATGCACAATGATTAATCACCATATCAATGAATTTCAGTTCCCAGACACAAATTGACAGCCATTAGCTCACAGATTTGCTCCTGAAGATTGGAATGTCCTTTCGGGTTTTGCTGTAATTTGTCTGATTGTCGAATTAAGCATTTTCATTTTTTCTTTTGCTGTTTAAATTTTGTTCAGGAGGAGCAAGCAGGACTATTGTTTTTGAGGATTTTAAATTATGATCATGCATAAGTGGAACAAAAAGATTTGTGTGATATAGGAGATAATGAAATAAAGAATGATGAGAAATAGACACATAACTATAGAGATAAAGAGGAACAGAGATAGATAGATAGATAGATAGATAGATAGATAGGTAGATAGAGAAATAGAGAGAATGGAACAGATATGAACATGAACTACTCACCCTTTGCATAGGGTTGGAGGAAATTACTGTGATTAGGATAAGAATGAAGAATGCTGTGTGAGGATGGCCGGACTCTATAGTTTTATTCACCACTGCTCTCCAATCACCAGCTGAGCTCACTGAGCTCCACACCACAATCAAATCAACTGTACCAGGAGCAACACCACAAAATTAACCCCAACACATAGAGGCTCACCCTGCTTAACACTAGGATCCCACACTGTTTTCTCTGCTGGCAGTAGCCTGAACTGGGAAGGGGTTTCACAACCTTGCAGACCTAACCTTATTTATTCCTAACATATTAGTGGGGTAAGAATTGATAGAAGATTGGGGCTTACCCTCCACTTCTACACTGTAAAAAATAACTGTTGAATCTAAAAGGGATCCTTGTAAATCTGAACAGTGAACCACTGTAATTAGATAACAGGTAGGCAGTGCGGTGATACAAGGAATCTCTACGAAAATAATGACATCTCTGTGAAAATAACAATGGATCTCTAGCAACTTTGGGACGAGGAATCCTTCGTTATTTCGACGACATTTGTTTTTACAGTGTATGCTATTCATTTTGTTAATGTTAGTGCACACTAGGTAGATTCACCAGTTACGGACGTTTGTTTATGGTGCCAATGTGACAATTTTAAATTTTCATCATTAAAACTTGTGTACATAATTTGACATGTATACTAAAACACAATTAGAAAGGCTGGAGTTTCTATTTCGTGAATCAGCAGCAATACACATTTTATCACTGGTTTATCTTTGAGATAATATTTAAACAAATGTGGGCAGATAAGGGGAAAGGGCCTTCCCTGTGGGATTTCTAGTACTGGGTATGCCCACTAGGGGGGCTACAATGGTCAGAAATGTGAAAAATAGGCCAAAGATTTGTACTTTTTCACATAGAAAAACGTGGTTCCCTCAAAAATGTTATATTCTCTTGCATTTCTCTTATAGGGGGCCCTATTTGGAATGTAAATGGAATGTTTTAAATCCGAAATGAGGCTTCAATAAGGGTTGTCATAAAACTGTGTTGCCATGGCAACAAAGATTACATTCCAATCAGCATAACAATTGTATCAATTGATAACAAGATTCATGAGGATTTATAAGCTCAAAGAAGCATGTTGATCAATACTATTTCTATATCCAAAGTTATGAACACATGTATGAAAAAAGTTGGTGATTTATTAGTTGATTATTTGCATCTTCAGACAAATTATGCAAATTAGATACATGATATACTTAAAACAATGGGAGATAGAGCGTATTGCATACACCAATATAATTGCGTCATCCCATGTTCATAAAGCAATATCTCCAAGACTAGAGATGATATCTGCAAGGGTATATCTCATTTTAGAGCTGACAAGTTTAATTTTGAATGCTAAGTCAAACAAATTCACTCTCTGCCATCGTCATAGCCTTCATATCCATTAACTGGGATCTGTTAGATCTGACTGTCTACATTATTTGTCTGCTACATCTAACTACGTCAAACCTTATCAAACTGTGTCAAATCAAAACATTACGTTGTATATAAAACAACGTTTTCTGTTATTGATAAAGTTTAGATAAACTTTGTAGCAAGCTGGGGCCAGGAGTGATTCTAACCAAGAGACAAAACCTTAGAACTTCAATCAGTATTAGAACCATTTACTTTCCCGATGGTCTTAACTGTGAAATTAGTCTAATGATTCATTAATTGTAAGTAATTAAGAGCAGTGGGGTTTTAATCAAGTTGATGATTATCAAAGACCCACAGTCTACTAGGAAATAACACCTCATGCAACGGAAATTAAATAGTGGTACTTTTTGTGTCTATTCTGAATTACAACATGGGATGATAGGCTCCAGTACTAATTCTAGTGTTATACTATGTGACTACTCTGAGCGTTCATCATGAAATATTAAAGGTGCCATTCATGATAAGTCAAGATACACTATTTCATATAATGATACAAATAAAACCAGGTTCATAATTGAAATGCCAGTAAAATCTTTTCACATTCTTACTGTAAGTCAAATTGCTGTGGTTGGTTACTTTAGAATTGTGAAAAAGACAAGGTGCTAAAAGGATATCCATCTTGTTTAGCAATCCTTACAGTGGTCCCCATAGGGATGTTCATTCAGGGCTCAACCTTCTGCTAAGAGCTCAGTATGTGCCAAGAAATCTGACTGGGTTTGTAAATAATCACTTTATCTTGTACCAAGAACATGTTGCTGGAATGGCTAAACCTAAAGACAACATTGCAAACTTGTTCAAAGTCTCAGTAGCCAAACTGAAACAATGCACCAAATGCAAATATGTATAAGCCATACTTACTGTTCATAATTCCAGGTCTCTTATGTAAGGTCGAAGATGGATGAAACAGAAAATAATATTATTAGTGTTTTTGGACACCACTCAAAGAGATTCTAACGAGACAAGACCTTTATGGCACTGAAGTAGATTCGTATTAATTTCTTTGGCATTTGTGCCTAGAAAACACTTCTAAAATATTCCACACTGATCCAATATGGTTAGTCTCTCCTCAAGATATCACATGATTAGGAACCATTCTGGTAATATAGATCCTGTGACTTTGTTGAATGTTCTCTTAACCTTGCCTTCTACCAAGAGATTTACTGCTTGCCAAAACGCGTATTAGATGCCGAAGAGCTCAGCAACGAGTTACATAACCCATGCCTAAATATAATTAATCAGCTGCAATGCTATATGATAGGTATGTCAGCGTTGGGGCTGATATGAGCCTGAACTGCGTCATGGAAAACTGTGCCAGGCTTGGAAGGTTTGTGCAAGAGACAGGTCTCAGTGATCAGCTTATAACCATGGGACATATTGGAGGGTTTAACTGCCTGAGAATTTGTACCCCAAGTACACAAAATTTCCTTCGATTTAGTGTTTGATTTTTTTCACAACTCTATTAGTTAATTAATTGTCACCTTAATTAGGTCAATGTAATCAATACCCCCTGATCAAATACATGAAGGAATATAGGAAGTCATTCAAAAACATATAGAAGAGGTAGTATATGGTCTTAGCATCATCTCTGCCAAACATGAAGAAAATCTATCGTTGAGCACATAGTTTTCTAGGATCAGCAGAAATTTGTGATTGATAATTTCTGCCCAAATTAAGGGATTTTACTAACTTTTTATCTTTAAAAATTGATATTTCCACTTCTTTTGGTCAGAATTACCTGGGATAAACTGCATTGTGATGGCAATGTTCCAGGCTTTCCGGGGATGTAAGCTTTTCCATGATACAGCAAGTTTAAAAATCAGACTAAAATCATGGAAAGGTCCTTCTTTGTACAGTTTAAAATGATGACGAAAAAAATGCCCACTTTCGATCATGAAAACCACCATAACTTCCTCAATTTTCACTTTAAATGAAAAATTCCAAAAGCATATTATTACTAACATGTGTCTCTAAAGGCTGTGCTAAAAGCTAAGCGATCAGACAGCTTTTCAAATTTTAGTGACATACCTAGGGGAAAGTTGCCTAATTTGGACCCCCTAAGAACTTTTTCCTGTCCAGTGATTATTTCTATGAATTGGAATGTAAAATGTATACATTTTGTGATGGTACCTTATAGCTTTATGGTCATAGCATAGAAATCTAGGAATTTGAATTTCTCTAGTCAGGGTGTGCAATTAAAAATGAAAGCCTAATGGTCCAATTTAGGCACCTGGTTGCCTAAATTGGACCAGTTGGTATCCTAATTTGGACCAAAATGCACTATTGTTCTGTATTTCCTTATACTTTCATTATATTGAAAATTATATAAAACTAAGGAACTTTTGATATATGATATCAGATGTCCTCTTAGTGTTTCTATCAATATCCTGTGAATTTGCTCTGTATTGGAGTAAGAAAAAGGTTACACGTTGATCCAACTTAGAAAAATAGGCATAGGCCCCACCGGGTGGTCCAATTTAGGCAACTAAATTGGATCCAATATTACAACTATGGTCCAATTTAGGCAACTCAAGCTGGTCCAATTTAGGCAACTTTTCATCTTTCTCATTGATAATTTCTTTTCTAAAACTTGACAATGGTTTTTATCAAATTTCATTTTAGTCTCAAAGTATAATATGACATCTAAAAATTTTAAAGGATTTTGAACAAAAAAATGTTGCCTAGCAACCAGGAGGGCTTAAGTATGTGGTGACGCAAATAAGATCAAGAGGTCCAAAAACCATTTTCCACGAAAAATGTGTATAAAATTACAGAAAATTACATTTTTGGAAGTTATTAGGAACTTTAGTGATCTTGACTAAAAAATGGCAGCATTGGAACCTAGTTCCTATTACTGCCACTAGGGGAAACAAGGGTGGTCCAATTTAGGAGCCGGTCCAAATTAGGCAACCTTCCCCTATATATGATGCCATGGAACTTGTACATTAAGCATGTTACTGTAATGGGCTTTCTAAAAAATGGTCCAGTGGTACTCCATTTGAATAGATGGTCGTGGAGATGGGAGATTGTGAGCCTCCGTCATGGAGAAGGGGTTTTCTGTGCTACATTAGGATGCCACTGAAGAAGCATTATGAAGCTACCTCCTCCTATACCTTTCTCATCATCCAATCAAATCATATCAGTTAGTCTAGACATCTTTAGATATAATGTCTTTCAAATTACATACTGAGCTCTTTTAGTATTGAATTGTACTCCACCAAAGTGGAATCTGAAGTTACACCACCTGAGCCCCTAATAGCAGGAGCAGCCCGGCAATGAAAACCCTTCCTGGTGGGGGCAGGTGTCCTTTTCCCTGTGCCAATTTGTGGCAGGTCTTTGGACAGATAGCCCTTGGCAGCCCTCTTCCCATCTCACTACCGTCTTCTATTAGAGGTAAAATGATCTCCCTTAGGTTCATTTTATTCAACCTCCTCACCTTAAAACTTATTCATGGCATCAATACATCAGGTCACAATCTTGTGGAATTGTGACCTCTGGAAAAAAAATGAGATAAATAATTCTCAAGACTGCGGCATTAGGTGGTCATCTTGATTGGAAAACTGATATTTCACATATTAGTCAATGCCATAATAGCAAAGCCATTTTTACTCTTCTTCTTTCTTTTTTCCCCTAGAAATATCTTTGACTAGGCACATTAGACTGAAAATATCATTGAAAACTCTTTCCATTCTTCCCCTTTTGAAGGACTTTGGCATTAATTCTCTTAGTCACCTCCCCTCCTATTAAGCACGCATAATACTGGATTTGAAAGGCAGACCAGACGCAGCCTCCATAGTATGCCTATGGGCACATTATGGACCAGGCCAGGCTGACAGCGGATGGCCATTAAAGGATTGAATACAGTCATGTCTCTATAAACCGGCCACCTCCGTTTGAGATAAAATTTGACTGGTTCCTGAATCGGCTGGTTCTCTGAATCATGTTTACAATAGAATACAATTGATATAACCAAATCTGTTTGATGGCACAGGTGGCTGGTAAGTGAATCAACCAACCTATTGAAGACTGGTTTATAGAGACATGACTGTAGTTCTACATTCCCCAGTGTGGCTGCAGAAAGTATAGAGGGCAGTGTATATGGTAAGGGGCACTGGGCCTGAGCTTATTGGTATGTGAATTCAAAGCTTTTAAGGGTTCTGACCACAAGTTACAGATATTGTGCTAACTGCAGTTATTGTGTTATGCAGATAGTGATTTTCTATTGAATTCCACTTTAGTGCATTCAAAGATGGAAACGCTTCTTCAGTGCTATGTCTCTTTATAGTTGATTCAAAGACTTTGCTAATCACCAATGGTCCTCAGGTTTTGTGGATGAATGAAGGAGCAAGATATATAGAGTGGGATAAGGAATATCAGGACAATTGAGTTCACTTTGCCAGGTGTTACAATAAACACAAGCTAAGGAACAACCAGTAGTCACAGATGAGCATTGTCTCTACAGGCAGCCAATTGTGAGCTCTATCATCACCTTCCCTACTCCTCCCCTTGAGCGACATAGGATTCAATATTCCATACAGTGGTGCAGATGGGATAGTCTCATAGCTCTAGTGTGTGGGGATTCACCATAGTGGCTCAGTACAAAGGGAACAATCACAGATTCCTGGGGGAATCCACCACTAAGTGACAGGAGTTGTATGGCCATGGATATTCTGGATTACATTCATGACACAGCCAGCAGCAATGCCTGTCCAATATGATTGGCTATAGGTAATCATAATGTATCTTATTTTGGAACAGGTAGGGTTCCTCATATCATAATGACAATGAATTACATTTAGCCATGTCAGTTTTATAATACATACTACATGCCATGACTTTACAAACTGTAGATACTTTATAATCATACACTATGAAGTGTTTGTGTAGTTTTAAAATCTAGAAAAATGTTCTTTATATCAAATCTGCAATTATGAAGTAATGTTTCATTTCTCATAGATTATAAAACAAACAAATAGAATGGAAAAAGTGCAGTGGAGATTGAAAGGTAACGGTCAACTCAGATCTCTTTCATTGAACACAACTGTTTTTTTCATCACTGCAATATTGGCTCGAGATCTGCATACTTTTTGTTCGGTGCCAATGGGTCCATCCCCAAATTGAAGTGTAATTTGACAGTCAACAACAGGAGGCCAAATACGAGCATAGAATTCTGCAGTAATATCCCCTCGAATTACACCCAATTTAACCTATTTATAAGCTTGTTTAAAATGTCTGTGATTTTGAAATTCTTCCAGGTCAATATCTTAGGAATGCACAATTTAATTTTCACTCAGACCAGCAGGCATGGCAGACAGCCATTTTAAAGTTGTATGCAGAGAATGGGTAATTTATTTATACAAGCTTCATTAGATATAATCTGCTCTGCATACAATCATGAATTGCCTTCACAGAGGAAGTTTTGCTTCATAAACCGAATTTCATATATTACCATATGCCCGCTGAAAACATTTAATATGCCCATGGGTTCCCCTGGGAGGCGACTAAAAAGCAGAATGAAGAAGTCTGCCGAAGATGAGATGGGCAATGAATGACATTACCTCTTAAATTGAGAGGCATTCTGAAAAAATTCTATCATTATTCTCTGCATAACTTTATTGAGTCTGATGACTTCTGATGGAAGACATTTTGCATAAGTCTGATGAAAAGTACAGAGCCCTATAAGAGATGCAGAGATTTTTAATGAGGCCATTAATGAGGCCAGTTAGACATTGTGTATATACCCTATGATATATTATATAGAATAATATAGAACATATTGATCAGTAACTAGCAATGGGCAACGGTATACTTTGACTTTCACTGTAAGTTCGACAGTCAATGCATTGGCTCTTAACCTCTTCATTGATGGCCTAACCCTCCACACATTTCGAAATATTACGTATGGTAGCACCATGCGCACTTGTATACTGCATCCATGAATATAATGGGTATTGTGGCTTATAAAGGACAAAGCTGATAATATGTCAGTATGTTCAAAGTGATTTCCTTAGTCTCCATCATAATGTGTCAAAGGAATTGAAATCAGGAAAATGTTATCCATAACCTTATCGATTCAGCCCTCCTTATCTGCATCACTAAAAAGGATTACGATTTAATGGGCATATTGATGATAATTGTTTCTACATAGACATTATTTCTGCCTAATACACAATCCTGATCTCGGTATCTTAACATCCGTATCCATATCTGATTAACAACATACTCCTACATTGATTTGCTGAATCCTCGTCCACAGAGCCTCTTTGTCAACTGTTCACCCTGAGATGGTATAAATCATAGCCTTATATCTTCTTGGTGCACTCTGGTACACGTGCCATTATAAATATTCATTTCTGATATCTCTCATTAGCGCGGCGACTCTAAGTCCTACTAGTGAGACTTGTAGACTAGTCAATGATTCAGAGTCGCCACGGTGTAAGGGATAGGGGAGCCCTGATTTCTATTTTCGTTCACTGTTCTTCTCCTATGGACTATTTTGGCACAATATTGAGGCATTGTTATCAGCATATGTATGTACTAAAGGTAGATAACTTGTTTTTGTGATATATGTTCAGTTTGGGTTTTATGATTAGATTAGACATTTCAGCTCCTGGAACTCTATGGAAGATTAGCATAAGACAAAATTAAGATTCACCAATACATCTCTGTAGGCTTTATCTGATAATTCTGTGGTCTGAAATTGCTGTATATATGTACTAAAGGTTTCATCTCACGGGGTTATGGTACATTTGGATCATATATTCTGTATTTGAAGAAGATATTTACTGTTTAGAATCTCTATAAATCTCTATGGAGAGACAAATGCTAAACTTGGTGTACCCTGTCTACAGAGGGGAGGGGGTTACCAGTTTGGTGGGGAGGGGGTTGTGACCAGCTGTATGCTGTTGGGGTTGGTAAGACTGCCACACACAACCCTAGTCATTCTGGGGTCCTTGGTGCATATGGTTCTGGGTCATTGAACATGCCCACCTCTACCATTTGTAGTGGTCATCTATGGGCAGGCAGAACTTCTCGGTAGTAGACCTAGTAGTACAAGGTAGCACAAGAGTTACAGGGTGAGCCAGATGGTACAACCTTTAATTGCCTTTGAAATTAGCTTTCCTATTATTCTATCACTAGACACAAGATTACAAGTTGCCGCGCTATGTCTCACAGGTCTATTCTCTACTATTCTATTAAAATCTACAACACTACGGTTTTATTTCCTGTAATTTACTTTTCAGGTTTATATGGATTCAGAATAAGGAGGGCTTTAACTTATACCAAAAAAAAGGGAGAATTGATAATTCTCACGCATCTTGAATATCAATTTATTGTGCCCTGAAACCCTCATATTTAGATACAATGGTCAATTGTGCATAGAAATAATGCATGTAAGTGATGACCTCCATTAAAAGCAGTGAATGAATAATAGTCTATATAAAAAGCTCATGACATGCACAATGCACATTACAGTTGTCTTAAGTTGAAGACCATCTCCATCATAGAGATAAAGAGCCATAGTCCTTAAGTAACTGGCAGAGAAGCTACCCTTGGAGTATCCGTGACTATAAATGTACCTAATCAACTATTAAGCTAGGGGTTTCCATGGAACTGGCGCATTAAGCATATTACATCCAACCTTTCGCGTGATATTCTTATTCAATTATGCTCCTAAAGAATACAAAGGTCTTTCTTGTGACACTCTCCTCAGTTCCCTTATGCATGTAGCTCTTTCCACTGTTTAATCCTATTTAGCAAACGATGTAGCTTCAAGATCTGTGCACTTTCTTTGAAAGCAGAGTTTAGTGTGATTGGATCCTTAAATGTCAGAACATGTAGAACTACCACACATTTTACTCTTCGATTTATGAATCAAAGAGTAAAATTCATGTTCGATTCATTTATGTGTAGCACCATTCAACGATAAATCTATAGGGGTGTGGACCTAGGCAATTTACGTACCGGTACTCTTTTTTTGGGTACTTTTTCCAAGATAATAAATGTGCATTGTGTCACATTATCAAGATTTTACCTTTCCTGAATCCATACGCCACATAGATGAATCAGTTAAATCATCTTTACCATTGCATAACACTCAATCCAAGCTATTAGTCCATCTAGGCTCATGCTAACTGAGCCATTAGCATCGGACAGTTTCAGAATGATAAAAAAACATTATTGCAACTGCATGACAATCAGTGACAGGCCTTTTGACAGGTAACTTGAGGTCTGTGACCCTATGTCTCTGCTGTCCTCTGTTGGAAGTAACACTATACATTCTCCCTTCCACAGTTTTATTTCACTTTGGAAAATCATTATAGATTGAAATTTGAAGTATTAAAATGAAAGTGCTGGTAATGGTTATGTGTATATAGCTTGGTTAAATGGCACTCCCTTTTCCGATGAGGGTAAGGTTTGTTTTTAGAAAAAGAAAAAGTGATTATAGAAGCGAAATCACGAACAAAGGAATTGATAGGCAGGTACAAGTTAGTGCATTTCAGAAGAATGATTTAAGAATAGGACAAATTAAAACATCAAATTGGCAACTAATAGCCATAGATCCTTATTATTATCCGGTTGCAAAGGGTCTACATAACCTTCCCCGCATTTTGGCGTTTGGGACAGGGTAAGTCACTCAATATTCCATAGAACAAATCAGATGAGAGAACCCCATATCTCAAAATGTGCTCACAAGATTCACAAAATGTGCACACAGGATTCACACTGATTGATTGATTTTATTGACTGATAGTTCTCGACACAGGAGCTTTCAATTACAGCCGTAACAAAGAACAGTGAACAATTCAATACAAAAAATGAATGAGGCAATATGACAGGGTTAATTCAGATGTGTGTCAAATGGTTTCCATGAGCACAATAGGTTCAAGAATTCTTTCAAGTCTACTTATAACTCAGTATAAAAAATACTATATCAAAATTGTGGATTGGTACATTATTGCTGAAGTTCGATACTGTTATTTATTTTATGTGAATAACTTCTTCCCATAGAGATAGCATTGCAGGGCCGATCCGCACACCCCCAGTGGCGTAACGTGTGCCGATCCACCACAGCGGCCGATCCGGTACCGTAGCCTCGTTCTGGGTGCATGTAAACATTCAAAATGGCGGACCGCCGCTCGTACGGGGCAATACGGTAACGGATTTTGTTAATTTTCAGTTAATTAAAGACTCTAAAAACATAAAATAAATATAGAACTAAACTCCCCTGGTGTCCTCGGTGGCCGATCCACCCCTCGGGAGTTGTCTCCCCTGAGGGCGTTAGCCCGAGGGGGAGACAACTCCCTCGTGGTGGATCGGCCACCTCGTACACCACGGTCGTTTAGTTCTATCTATTTATACAATCATACTAGCTACTTTATTTTACATTTGAAAACATTAGAATCCTCCTGGTGTTGTATGTCAGCAGACAATGAGACACATAGCGAATTCCCCCGATATAAAGGACTGTCACGATATTGTTCAAGTTGGGGCCTTTCCACTATGAACTTAATTTGAGCATTATTTCGAAGAAGTCTCACTGGCCTAGCAACGTTCTCAGCTATCCTAACATATTTATACACAAACATGAACTGGACCCCAGTGACAGAAATGGAACAACCATAGAATCCTGAGTTAAGGGGATGCTTGAATGGTCAAAGAGCAAGACGTAGACCAGAAGTTCCTTTACGGTAGTTTTTCATGTAGGATCTAATAATCAGACTGAATATTCCATAATTATCAATTGCCTGTAGTCCGTATTTGGAATGCAAAGCAAATGTTTTTCCTAGAAAATTGGCACATATGATTGTCACTTTCTAGTCACCATGGAAGCCATTCTGTCACAATAGATAGAATGTTTTATCTATATTCTCTACAGGTACATGTCATCAGCTTTTCGAAACTGAAAACAGATCTTGAATAGTCCTCCCCAAATCAGATTTATGATTATTGGCATTAACAAATAATTGGATAAACCGATTGTGAGCATATTTACTAATTAAATTTATGTATGACAGCCATAATGTTTAAGACAAATATCCCAAAGAACTACTTTGAATACCTCTGTTTATGACACCTCATCTTAAAGCGTATGACATGAAGTTTTACCATAAATTGTCGAGCGGATGGAATTTTCACCTTTTACAATAGCACACTCTCATGTTAAGTGCCTGCACAAGAACTGAATTATGATGTAGATATGACTCCAAGTCTTCTTTGTGTGTTTGTGAAACTTAAGATCACTACATGGCCCATAATAGAATATAAAGAGAGTAAAGAATAAACTGAATCAAAAGTACAAATAATAATGGGAAAATCAGGACCCTGGAAAACTGGTGTGAAATTCCGCCATAGCCATTGGTTCTCCAGGCAATAAAGTAGACTGTTTTTCATACCTGATGCAATATTTGTGCATGATTTGCATACTTTTTGTTCAGCCACTGAATCCCCCTGTTAAAGTGAAATATTGAAGCCAATAACCAGATGCAACATAACAGCAAAGGAATCTGTGGTAACGTCCCCTCACATGGCAGCCAATTTAATAAGTAGATTAGTGACAGTTCTCTGGCTTCCTTACTCCACCGACTTAAGTATTTAGGTCCATGCTTCGGCACAGGATTTTGCAATATTTTTAATGGCCGAGGCAATACATTTTCCTTTAGTGCACCAACTTTCACTCTGACCCTTTTCCTCCGTTTCTTGGCAGAGAACATTGACAAGGAAGGGAGGGATGGGTTCAATATACCCATTTCATCCAGTATTTAAATGCTGACACATTGTCAATTATGCTTTTTTTTTGCAGAGGACAGAAGTTTCATTTCATATGCAAGCACATATCGAAAACTTTACTCAATATGCTGCCAATGCTGACATTATAATTCTAAAAATAGGACAGGCCCCTGAAAAAGTATGGCAGCATGCACACTGTGTTATCATAGTAAATGATGACTTCCAGTTGAAGTTCATTCGCCGTATGCCTATTGAAAAACACAGATCGGATTTTCACCAGGTATGCTTAGTATTGGATGGAGAGAGGCAAGTTGGTTGCAATGGTAGATTTGGATGCTATGCATTAGAGGAATATTGTAAGGATTATGGAGCTAGAAGAGGACCGGTTGTAGGATAGCTTACCGATATGTTACCAATAGCTTACCAGGAAGGCATTTCTCAACATGGTATAACTAGACCCCTTTCTAATCGCAGTGGGATCCCTCACTTGAATGCCATTACTTTCTTCCCCAGACATCCTTTTAGTCTCTGTGGGTGTTTATACTGTGATGGATTTAGAGGGTACTGAGGATGTCGGGGGAAGGAAGTAAGGACCATCTTCCTTCATTTAAGCTGATTTCCCACTGTTTGCTTTACTAATGCCTGCATCTAGTGGTCACTAAGGGAGTGGTCATTTATTATAAACAGGGGGGGTGGTGGGTTTGAGGGGGGGCGTAAAAAATTGTGACCCCTCTCGAGGGGGGGCTAAAAAAAATTTGACCCCACTTGAGGGCAGGCTAAAAAATTTTACCCTCTTTTTAGCAAAAAAGCCAGCGTGCTACTATAGATTAAAGAGGGGGCGCGAAAACTCTCTGCGCCTCTGGCGCGGGGGGGCACAACATTTTTTTACTGCTGTGGAGGGGGGGGCGTAAAAAAAAACCACCACCCCCCCTGTTGATAAATAATGACCACTCCCTAATGATTACACTGGTACGACTGTCCTACCAAACCCTGTGTAATCACAACATTAGTGCTGATCATACAGAGCAGTCATAAGGCATTATGTATGGTCACCCACTCTAATATTGAATTGATTGATTGATTTGTGTTTTACAGCACTTTAGCGGCACTAAGTGGCTATCCCGTGCTTCACAGGTTGATAATTTAACAGAGGAATGAGTCAGTGCCCGCGCATATGTGCACCACACACATCCTGAGGGGATAGGAAAGAGGAGATATAGACCCTTTTAAGTGGGCTAGGGAAGCCCGTCTAATATTGAAGGTTTCAAGTCGTAGTGGCTGGGTGTAGTCGTACCATCTTGAGAAATGCCCTGCAGGCATCTATACCATATCACATTACATAGCTGGGCAATTAAAAAAGAGGTGTTTCAAAGTGATGACGTAAAACCTATGGAGGGTGATGGTGTTCATATTAAATGAGTATGAATGTTTTTAGTGATGGGGTTTATGCAGGATATCCATTATAGATAACTAAATCGTTGCAGCAGTAGCAGTATAAGGTAAGGTTAGTATCATCTCTGTACAAGAGATGTGATATGAAAAAAGGGGGGGGGGTATCACTGCTATGTCAGCTATGTTACAATATCTGATGCTTGTGTTGTATAATCTGCAAAGTCTTGCATTAAGGTACCTCAGATAAAACTACACAGTATATAATCAGAGACGTTAGTCTCTGTGGGTGTGTATACTGTGGAGGATTTAGAGGGTACTGAAGATGTCGGGGGAAGGAAGTAAGGCCCATCTTCCTTCATTTAAGCTGATTTACCACTGTTTGCTTTACTCATTATTTTTAATCTCACAATGTACTCCTGCGCGATAGTGGGATCCGTAAATAGGGTAGATCGCCCTAAACAAGACTTAGCCTGATGTATCCAATGTATCACCAAAATTGCTAGCTTACTGCTTGTAATGGAGGAAAACAAAATTGTTGTTTTTTCTTGCTGGATCAGAGCTTGGAGTTAATAATATAGGTTCTTCTTTTTCACCAACTTTTGACGGGCTGACATGGTAACCTTATTTGCCCATAGTATTATGTGAAGATGACACTGTAGGTCTATCTGGTGTTCACAGGGCTGGGCTGCCCATCTCCAGTTAAAGAACAACAGAAGACAGATGCAGTCTGCTCTGCCACCAGGCTCAAAACTGTATTTATTCTAATAGGAAACAAAACAGGCCTCCAATGCCTGTCAAATTGGGATGAAATCCAAGATTCTGTAAAGACTGTACAGTGTGTGTTGTACAGAGAAGAGTGCAAGGAAGGCACTCCTTGTTTAGGTGTGGGGATTAGGGTAATGACTAAGGGAATACGCTACATGAATGGTATGATAAATATGGTTAGGAATATCGTGGGGTTGGTATTGTGGATGTCAAGTAGACGGGTGCAGTTTTCACTCTCCTAAATGCATCATCCGATTACAGTGCAATACACACTACAGCTTCCCAATTAACCTCACTGCCTGAATAGCTTGTGAATATAATTAAACTTGATGTTCATAATTATCATCAACCAAAATCTAATTTGCCCCTCTATTTCAACTCACAATTTTAGAGCATTCATGTGGAGATATTTTACCATAAGAGTTTTTGTGCTATGATGCCTAAGTATACTCTGTAAAGGCCGTGAAATAGTTCTCAGCCTTAAGGCACAATCTCGAAGTAAAAACAGCATCCACCTGTATGTATGTCTTAATCAAAACCTATCCAGTGAGCTAGGGTCGACATTAATTACAAAACAGAAAACGCCTTAGGACTTCAATCAGTAGCAGTAACTGGATAGCATCCCTTAGGGCCTAAACTATAAAATGTAGGTTGATAATTCATTAGTTCTATAGGTTTGTAATTGAGGGGGGTGACATTGTCTTTGATTGAGTTGTCCGAAAGTGAGTTGTGCCTCATCTAATAGAGGCAAGCACAACTGACATGGCCCCATCTATTCTCAAACAGAACATAAAATGAACTGGAGAGGCTGTAATTGTCTATTGTCAAGGAGCACACCCAGTGTATTAAGTACTGATACTTGTGTCCCGGTGAATACTGAGGCCCCATTGGCAATGCACTAAGCCCCGATATTGACCAAGCCATGAAATAATTGGCCCCAATTGGACCGCACTTTAATGTCATACCCGATTTCGCGTGATCAAAACATTGAAAATGGTGAAGCAGACCACTATTTCGGACTAACAAAAAAATTATGGGAGTGCATTTTGAAAAGAGAAACACCTTGACATAAAAGTAGAGATGAACTCTGATCAGTTTTCGCTCATAGTTTATTCACTCGCGTTCTTTGCTCAGTGCGGATCAGCCCAAACCCACTTGTGAAGAAATGGTAGGCAGGACAGCCCCTGTATGCCCCATGGGCTGTGTTTTTGGTTAGAACTACAACTATTCAAATCAGATTAGGTATGTGAAGGATATGCTGCATCTCCCATCGTAAGCATTTATAGCAACAACTCTAGAGAGATAAGGGCTATACACACACACTTAAAGATAAGCTGATTAAAATGAGATATCTGTTTAAACTTTCCAATCTATAACAGAACCTTAGAATGAGCACCAGAATAATCAGCTTATCACTGGCCTGTATTTACAATCCTGTCCATAATCCCATGGGCAATCTCGGTTCCATGGCGCATGGCCCTTAAGCCTTATGGCACCATGTCATTTAGCACCATGTCACATGGCCGAAATATTAGTGACCGAAATGACATATGGCTGAAATGACATATGGCCGAACTGTCAGATGGCCGAAATGTCAGATGGCCGAAATATCATTGAATTCCATCCTTCTGCAGCCTGACCCAGTGGGCACAGTGTTGAATCAACTTTTTTTCAATGTTTGCATACATGTATCAACAGTTGATTTAAAGTTCAATGTTGTTTCTACATTGATAGCTTTCTGGTGATTTCGAGGCCAATTTCGAGTTGATATGCTAACTTGAAACAACATTGAAATTGACATTCTTTATTAAATGTTGACAACCCATTGACAACCCATTGACAACAGCAGTACAACACCATACAACACCTTACAACCCTGAAGAACACCATAAAACACCAGTGCGACACCATACAACACCAGTACAACACCAAACAACACCAGTACAACACCATACAACACCAGTACAACACCATACAACACCAGTATAACACCATACAACACCAGTACTACACAATACCATACCATACAACACCAGTACAACACCATACAACACCAGTACTACACAATACCACACCATACAACACCAGTACAACACCAGTACGACACCAAACAACACCATACCACACCAGTATGACACCATACAACACCAATACAACACCATACAACACCAGTATGACACCATACAACACCATACAACACCAGTAGAACCATACAACACCAGTACGACACCATACAACACAAATACAACACCAGTACAACACCATACCACACCAGTACGACACCATACAACACCAGTATGACACTACACAACACCAGTACGACACCATACAACACCAATACAACACCAGTACAACACCATACAACACCATACAAAACCAGTACTACACCATACCACACCATACAACACCAGTACAACAAATGGTTTAGGACGGAGTAGGTTGGGGGGACTCAGGCTGGGATTGGAGGGATTATGTAGAGGAGTACTGGATTGGAGTGTGGATTGGATTAGGGGGGAAAGGTGTTGGGATGGTGTGGTATGGTGTGGAATGGTGTTGTATGGTGTGGTATGGTGTTGTACGGTGCCATACATGTGTTATGGTGCTATAAGATGCAGGGCTACTTGGGTTATAGGCCATAGGACTGGAACCCAGCAATCTCCTCATGGAATCCTCGCCCGAGGCTGTGTTGAAACCACAGCTCATCTTTCACCTAAATCATTGTTCATTAACGCTAATCAGAATCCTCTTCTAGGTGCTATCCTGGCACTTCATTTCCCTGCCGAAGACGATAACTAAATCCGTGCTGTGGAGACGGGCGTCTTGTCTCTAGGGAGACAATGCTTGCACCTGCTACCCTTAACAGACTGCCTCTCCGGCCACTCCCTTTTCATATAGGAGCTTCATTTACATTCATTGTGTTAAACTATCTATCAGTGTATACTTCAGTATGCAAGTGCATTTACCAATAATAATATCTTCTCTCTAATCCTGCCTGCTATTGAGCCCATATCTCTCTTCTCTGGCATATACCATATCGTCCACTATTGATTGACATCGGTGGGGGGGATGGTAATTGCATTCAAATTCATTGGTGCCTCCTGCACGGATCCTGCTTACTAAGTGTCCACTGGAATTGCAAGCATATCAAAAAATTTCATCTCCACATACACATAACTTGCAAGATGTACTTGGGCAGAAAATTTTGATTTCAATTGTATCTTGCCTTTATAAAAGATTGTATCCCAACCTCATAAAATTGCTTGACACCTGAGGCATGATTATAAAGCACACTATGAGCACAGAACCTATGGTATAGATAGTGCATCTTTAAACATACACATAATTATCATGGAAGCGAGGTTCTTCATGAGAAACAATGGGATGGATGACATCCTTCATAAGAAAGAAAAAAAAAACATATTTAGTATAATATATAGTGATATATGGTATGTGCTGGGTCAAAGAGGATAAATTGCCTGAGCCAGAGAGCCTGCTCCAAGCAGTCCATGCCTAGATGTAATTAATCAACTGCAAAGCTAGAAAGTGTCACGGGACCTCCATATTAATGACATTACTGTGATCTCTGAGTTACATTAAACTATTTCAGTGATACCTTTGGTTAATTAATGCTCTCATAGAAAGGAATGTGACTTTTAATTAGGGCGATTTTTAATTCAAGTAAGATGTACCTCCCTCTTTTGAGCCTTTGTAGAGCATTTGAGCCTTTGTAGAAAGAGACTCCAGATCTGTGTACCTACATTGAAACCAAAGTAACAGGGGTGAAACCTGTGTATTTGCTCCTATGTAATCTGTCAGAAAATGTGGAACTATGAGAGGAAATGCTGCCAAAACCTTTTTGCCCTCTCTTCATATTATTGTTTGTATGCTATTTACATGGGTAAAGCACATGATCTACTGTAACATATAAATCATGTGTGGTGCCATATGTGTTTTGACAACAGTTAGCTGTATTGTGTACACTTGAGTCAGAATATTGAGATAACTATAGATCTGATTAAGTCCACATCCCACTAAAATGGATACAATGCAGCTTCTTAAACATTACAGACTTTCCACTCAGGTAATTAGAGGGATCTTAGATCATGCCACCTGAGTCACTAAGAGCATGGGGCATTTACACACTGATGAAAACCGGTGTGGCCTCTGCAGGGGTGTCTTATTCCCTGTGCCAAATGAGTGACAGTCTTTGGACAGGTAACATGAAGCATGTTGCCCTCCCCCCGATGATGCCCCCACCTCCCTTGCCACCACCCTTTTCTATGTCTGCTCCCTCCCACGGTTTTATTTTACCTGATTTGAAATTCTTGCAAATTACCAGATTGTGGACAAAGTGTTATTTCCTAATTGTCAAATGAAATTGAGAGCATGGATAATCTATGAAATTACAGAATCGAGTTAGTCAAATATATGAATAATTGATAGGCAATGCGAAGATTGAGCAGGAACTTTGTTCAGGGGTATTTATGCATGTAGGATAGATCCTGGTTCATCTTCTGTCATCCCATTGTAAATCAATTAACTGGAGCACAGCTATGAGACCAATTTGTATGTCATTAATTCTAAATCTAAATATGTAGAAATCATATAATCCAAATCCTCTATCAAGTCATCAACGCTGAATAGTAACATTGAATGTTGGTGTCATAGAATTCTAAAAATCTAAAAGGAAAAAAGAGAGAAAGTCACTGACGTGCACTGTGTAGACATCAATAGGTTTAGCCACGGAAGCCGTGACTACTGGCACCATGGATATCGATGGCATCATTAATCAAGGTGAGAGGCCGTTCAGCAGTCACGAGGAGACTACTAAGTATGCATCATGTATAAATCTATGAGGGCTAATTAGGCATTGCAGCAGAACCAGAAACTCAATTACAGTCTTTAGCCTGATAGCTACGGGGACAGCTGATATAGATTGAATGCTGTCTACTGTAATTATGCAGGGGTTTATGCAAAGAGATGAGCCTCAGGTTACCTTGATAATTTTGCTGTACATGCAATATAACCATATCTACACAATGGTTTTGTAGATTGATATTATGTATGCCTTTCGCAGGATGCGTACCCAAATGATCAAAGGGAATGTAAGGCCTACTGTCCCATAATGAAATACCTCGATGAATGAAAAAAGAAACCGCAGCCATGCATCAGCATTGTCCCTACAGGTTCTCTATCTAAGATGGGCATTCATCGCCTCCCCCACCATTTACCATGGGGGATATGTCATTCAGTATTCAGCACGGCAATTAGATGAGGCAGGCCCACATCTCTAAGTGTGACGCAATTGGCGCCCAGTGACAGAAAGGGACCAATCACAGACCCCTGCGGGACTGCTTCTGAGTGAAAGGATGGATGTGGTGCTAAGTGCGTTTTATACAAAGCAAAACACTCTTCTGATCTAGTTCTACGCCTATTCAAGAACGAGATATCTATAATGTAAAATATAGAAGGTTAGAAACTCGACATGTATGGGGTAGATTAACCTAAAGACGACCACATACCTTGAGACGTCCACCCAACGTATTTGCAATGAAAATGGACTTACTTCTGCATCAACATTATGAAATAATAATGGTGAGCATTAAATATACCAGTTGGTAATGTGGATACACTAGCCAACCCAACGTTATGGCTATTTTCTGGGGGTGGACATCTTAAGGTACAATATGTGGCCGTCTTTAGGTTAATCTACCTTAGACTTGGCCTGATTTAAGGGAAATGCTATGCAGCACATATCACAGGACACATATTGGGGAGTTTAGCATTGTTATTTAGTGTAAATCCTCCCGTATAAGACGCACCCTGAGTTAATGTAAATCCTACAAGGCACATCTGAGGCTATCCTTGCGTATTAGGCGTGGCTTACATATGCGACGATTAAGGGTAGTTCTGATTGATGAGGATTTCCTATTATCATTATAAAGATTGATGTTCCACTGATCATATGATTGCACCCTTTAATCATCACTCTTCCTGATACATGGTCCATATATCAACAACTTCAAATTGAGATGCGCTGAATTATGTAGTCACCTCTGTTGGCTACTAAATAGGCAGTTCCCTTAATAGTTGTGACTTACTTATCAATGACCAATATTTCAAGAATATACCATATAAAAGAAAATGGGCAAGAGTAGTTAATATGACTTGATAGGCAGACTATATGGACTAAAAGGGCAGTACTGGAAGATATCTCTTTATTTCAAACTTCTAATCAGGCATTTTTCAAAGTTTACCAATATATTACCTTTCTCATAAAGGAGACCCCAGTATCAGTTCATCACTGTTCATGGGGCACGGAATGAAATCAAATTTCACAATAGGCATCCTTTCCCAATCAGTAAAGTTCATGTTTTCCTTTCCATTGGTGCAATATTGGTGAATAATTTTGGCACGTTTTATTCTGTGCCGCTGGATACCCTATTGATGTAAAGTAAGAAGGCTGACAGCCAAAGGCCAAATATGGGTAAAAGGAATCTGCTGTAAAACCTCTCACCTGACACCCAATTTAATGTAAGCTGACCAGTGCCCATTCACTGGCTTCCTTACTCCTCGCTGGGTTCTTACAATTTCTCTCAAAGTGGCGTTCTTTGCAATAACCCTCCAAGTTTCACTATTGAGACCAGGAGAGGAGTAAGTCACTGCTTAGAAACCTGTGTGAAAGACGTGCGTTGTTGGACCGTTCTATTGGAGGAATTCAATATGCAGGTTCTATACAATATACCTGGCATATAGTCAATCAAAATTACCTTTTTATGTTGCTGGAAAAGCTTGCTTTTCATATGCAAAGTACCCTGAAAGCTAGATTCAATACCCCCATAGAGTGACCATATTTATGACTGCTGGAAAAATTCAATAAATCTATAAGAATCCCCGGCAGGGGATGAGAATTATTTTTTAAAAAAGTGGAAAAGTTGACAAGTCCTCTGTCACAGAATAACAGGCAGGCAGAAAAAAGGCGATGGAGGCAAGCATGCAATGTAGTCCTAGCAACTGATGACTTCCCGTGGAAGTCCATTTGGCCCCTTGACTCTCGATAAGCACAGATAGTATTTCTGTAGAGTAGGACTAGTAATGGATGGGGAGTTGCAGGCATGGGCATAGGTGAATAGTAAAGTTGGGGGAAGCCTTTATAGTTTGAACAATAGGGGAATGGGGTAAGCAGCGAGTTGATAGATGGGGCTGGGTTTAAGCGCTGGTTCCACAGGTGTAGAATCGGTCGGGAAAGCCCTAATCCGACGATTTATAATATATCAAAAGTTTAGAAAAAATCGGTCGGATCAATGCTAATCCGACCGATTTAAGCCTGTGGAACCAGTGCTTTAGAATAAGCAATGGCTTAATCCTTGATGTAGGTGCAAGTAATGGAAGTACATTTTTTTTAAAGCTCTCTAGTTATGACCTGCACTGGTAGGTTACATATACTATGGCCTCAGTTGTAACAATAGTATACTCTTTCAGAATGAACTTGCTAGTCTGTAGTTTTCTATGACTGCCAAAGCTGGTAGTAAAGTTTTCAGTGACCAAGGCTCCTGCACAGGAGGTGCCATAGAGGCCTAAGTAAACCAACAGGCTCTAGGATTCCTACAACAGTACAGAACATGGATATGGAATGGGAGGCAAAGGGAAATTATGTGTAATCACATCAGGCAGGCCTCGCCTTGTATCTTCCACTGACTCCATGCTGGCGATAGCCTCGAAGCAGTATTCCACTCAGCTCCCCTTGTGGAATACTGCTTTGAGTCTATCTCATAAAGAAATACTCAGTTTGAAGTTAATCTTGTGAACCTCTGTCTATGACCTTCTGCATTTAACATCCAGTTATGATGATGGAGGCTCTAATAATGTCCAATTAGCCATACAGCAAACTACCATTACATCTAACATTAGTTAGATTCTGACCTTCCTCACTGCTACCCTTCTTATATTTTCTCCAGGAAAAACACCCATGTTCTTCCTCTTGCACCTCACCCCTGAAGCTCCAACCATAGACCTACACAGTGCACTGCCCATGTTGCAACACTAGGTCTACCTCCACCGTGTGCCCCCTGTCCCTGGGGGGTGTTCCTAAATCAATACTCGAGAGCGCTGTGAGTCCACTAAGTCTCAAAAAGCCCCCTATCTCTCAAAATCATCTGTTTTGAGACACAAGGCCTAGGTCAAGTCCCTATCTGTTAAATAGTCCCTATATCACAAAACCTGTTTTGATCCAATTTACCTATATTGTGTCCATCTGACTCTATTGGGTTCAAACCCGGGCCAATTAACCCATTTTGGGTCAATTCGAGCTATTTTAGCTCATGGTGACCCAATTTGATCCAATTTACCAAACTTGGGTCACTTTGACTAAATTTGGCCCAATCTCTGGCTAATTGACCCGCTTTGAGTAATCAGGTCAATATGGGTCAAAATAGGCTAATTATTCCAAATTGAGTCAGATTGAGCAAAATATTTAATTGAGTCAAATCGGATGGGGGTTCGGTTAGATGGGTAAGTTGGGTCAAATCAGGTCAAAATAGGTCAAGTTGGCCAAAGATGGGTCAACTGGCCAGAGATTGAACCAACTTGAGGCAAGTGGACCCAGGTTTGGAGAATCGGGTCAAATATAGTAGCTCCTGCCTCCACAGAGGTACTTTAAAACAGTCCTACTGAAACTGTGAAAGTGAAAATGTGTAAGAGAAGCACCTTGCATCTCTAAGAGTCCTACCACACCCCTATAATGAACAAAAATAATATTGATAATCCATAAAAGATAGGGGTTTTGAAAGATAGTTACCTTTTGCAGCATAGGAACCTCATGTGTCCCTATGTCATTAATGATTCCTATCTCACAAACATTTGTGAGGTAGGACAGGGCCCCTATATTTTCAAAATTTTGTGGGATAGGGACTTTTTTAGGTGAGGGGCTTTGGGTGGGCCCTAAATCTCAAAAAACCCCTATCCCACACATTTCTGAGGGATATGGACATTTTGAGACATAGGGGCCTCACAAGGGCCACGTCTATGGATAAATCACATTTTAGGAGAGCAGCTCCCCCAGCCCCTCATACCCCGCATTGATGTACTGTACGTTAAACATGCTTGGGGCATTATAGGAAGGGTTGTAGGGATGGGGTGGTGAGTGGTTATCTATGGAGGTTTGAGATTGGTTGGTATGGGGTGTATATGGATGAGAGGTGGAGAATACAGGGGCTGTTGTGGTGAAGAGAGAAACAGTAAAAGAAGGAAGCGAGAGGACATTAGGAGGGGAACGACAGGAAAGAATGCACATACTGTACATATGCTATAGGCAAGCAATAAGAGGCAGCAGAGGATCATTACATACACTGTAAAAAAATGTAGTCGAAATATTAAATGATGGAATCCTTGTCTCAAAGTTGTCAGAGATCCATCGTTACAGAAATTTTAACAGAGATTCCTTGTACCACTGTCACTGCCACCTGGGGCTTATTGTAAAAACTACACTGGCTCCCTGCTATATAATAATTACAGTGGTTCACTGTTCAGTTTTACAAGGATCCCTGGTAGATTCAACAGTTATTTTTTACAGTGTAGTAGCATGGTGATGTTTGAGGCGAGCATGAATGCCCTTCTCTGTATATGGTTCTTTTTAACTGTATACACAGAGAGATGGAGCACATATAAAATGTTACACCACGACTACAGATACAAGACTGCATTGAAGCAAAACGAATTTGATCTTTCCAAAAATCAGAAATGAGCTTTGTACACTGACGTCACGATATGCTAAGTTACAATTATTCCCTGACTGATGATAATATGTATAGAACTGGGTGTGTACACTCTCAGCCCCAATTGTGAATGGGCTATAAAGACCACTGAACTGGGTACAGGACAAGCCACTGTTGGGTCATTAGATTTGTACTAACAGTAACTACCACTGTTTTCCAAAAATAGAAGCAATCTATTGCAATCTACTGGGAAATGACATTCTGAATGTTTGTAATACACGGACATCGAGACGTTTGATAGCCAGTATTTGAAGCTGTTGTAATGCACCTATGCCAAGTTTCTGGCCAGTGCTGCGTGTGTTTCACAAAGGACTTATATACATGCTTCATTATTCCTATAGCACTATGCAGCTCTTAAAGGGTTAATGCATCCTTAAAGGGAATAAAAGCAGAGGTATCTGCCTCTGCGGGTGCAGACTAGTATTATATGTAGAGGAGGATAAGACCCTGGGAGGTCGGGGAGGGTGTGGCTAGGCTCTGACCTATGGATCCCAAGGGAGTTTGGCTTTCTGCTCCTACCCCTCCCATCCTGCCCTGATCTGGATCCTGATCGTGTCCTGTCTACTCTACTCACCGTCCACATTTATACACCATCCGCTCCTGACCACTCCAGGGGGTGCTCATAACAGCAGGGTGTGGGGTGGGATGTGTGGAGGAGGTGAAGCATTTACTCAAGTGACTACGTTAAGTGCCCTCTTGTTTATTGCATCAAATACTTCTCTACCTTGCTGGTTATACAGACCTAAATATTTATTTCTATTTCTATTTCTTTATTTGAGATCAGTGCTTATTTAAGCACCTAAATTATTGAATGAAAAATATTGAAATGTACAAGACTTAGAACTCGATACACGTAATAATCTGCCAAAGGAGATTGCCAAGATTTTAAACAATAACAATTACTGTATCCTACTAAAGAGTGACAATATTTCAGGATTTCATGCAACGTGAGGGATACTTCATTTAAATGACAATAATAATCCAAACTCTTATTGTATGTCCCATCACCCCTTATGACCCAGATAGGACTCAACAATTTAGAACTTTTCAAAAAAGAAAACCCTCAAGGAATCAAACTCTTTCTGCGGGGTCTACCATTGTATGTGTCATTCAGAAACTCCAGTGATGAAGTATTGCCATGGTAAGATTCATCTGTATCATAATTAATAGGCCCTGAGGACAGGCATGCTTTCAAAAACCCTGGGAGTGGAACTTTGAAAACTTTGCAACACATTTCATGAGACTAATGTGCCGAAGGGAAAACTTCTAAAGTAGACGCCAGACATTGCTTCCAACGGCACATCCAATCACCACTGACCAGAGTAAATTAGAGATTTAGGAAATGACCTGAACAGAGGTCAAAGGATGTAAGGGTAAAGCCCCATCACCGTCTAAGCACACTAATGTCATTTAATGCCAGCCTCAAGGTCTACCAGGGTCTGAAATTCAATGTCAATTACACATGAAGCCTCCCTAGGTGACAAGAGGTCAAAGGGCCTGTAAGGTAAGATCACTGAGCAAGGTGTGCCGGGTCCCCAAGGACAGGGGATGGATGATCTGTCTCCTATGAGGTGACGCTTTACAAAAATAAAGCCCATATTCATAGCCTATGGAAACACAACCATCTTCTTAGAATGGTTTATTAAAAGAAATGGTCAGTAGTAGAGTGGACCCTATCAGGCAAAACATGTCAGATAGACTCAGGTTGCCACATCTAGCAGCTGCAACTAGGTCCTAGGTGGCAAACTGTTTGCCAAACAGGGGTCTCCAAGTCACTCGAAGATAAAGTCTCCTGTTACTTTTCATTTTCCTTAAGGTCTTCTATTTCGTTTGGGCACCTACAGAGAACTGCTCGTTTTGGGTTTAGGGTCATAATACTCATGGAATATCCACCCTTATTTAATCCCCTTGCAGTATGTTGCATGAAAGGCATGTCATGCTGACTTCTACTTCCATTCGGCTGTCTAGGAGAAGTCCAGTCTAATGGATCAAGTGAGGCTCTGGGATGTGGAGGGAGGAGGGTGAGGGAGCAGGAAAGAGGACTCAGTAAGGGGGGGGGATAAAAGAAGGGATGGATTGAAGGGAGGGATTGAAGGGAGGGAGAGTGAGTAACAAGGGATGCTGAGTAATGAAAGAAGGAGGTATGAGAGGGAGAGGGGGATGGAAGATGATATATTGAGGGAATGAGGGAAGTGAAATCGGAAGGCGGGAATGGTGTGGAGGAAAGGGCAGTAATAGTGTTAAGGTTATCACAATGTCAGGGCGGGAGGGGGGCAGAGGCAGGTAAACTGCGAGGAGTCTGTGAAAGGGAGGAAGGGGGGGGGCTTGAGAGAGGAGTGAGGGAAGGAAGTAGGGAGCTAAGATGATGGAGGGAAGAAAGCTGAGACTATGATGGAGTTGGTAGGTTTTAAGGAGACTGGAATAAGGACAGGAGGGAGGGGGATCGACATGTGCGAGGGGGGTGGGCTAGATGAGATGGTGGGGGAGAGTAATAGAAAGAGCTGGACAGGAGAGGGGGAAGCTGTCAGTCCTAGTCAGGAGCACCAGTCGTCACCCCCACTTAGGATGTGGCGACTTGGGGTGGCAAAACTGATGTTGTGTCTCCAGCCTCACAAATCTGCTGGTGGTGGTCTTGCTGCCTGTCAGTTTGTATCAGCCCTTCGAGCCATCTTACACACTCTGCTGCCCCTCTCAGTAAGGTGCACTGTTTAACTCTCACATCTGCACAACGTCCATTGCTTTTACAAGGCCATGAAGGACACCAGCAATCTACCTGCACCATCTAACCCTCCCTTCTCATACATTCACATATGAATACTGAATATCATAAGCAACTTGTTTTGCCTCCATGACCGGTATTTGTGGTTTCTAATTCTGATAAAGTCACTTTGCCCTCCTGTCCTGTAGCAAAGATGCTGCTTTACAACCTCTCCAAGAGTATGTGTGCTTTACTCTGCATATCTATCTCCTTTCATGTTTCCTACCTGCTTCTAACATTTAGATACCAGTCTACTATTATTGAAATGCCTTCAAATGAATTACATGCTTAGATGAGATATTTCTCTATCTGATAATGCATAATATAAACACTGACACTTCAACACAGCCTAACATTTAACGAGAGAAAAATTAGATTTCAAACTATGCTGTATTTGTAGAAACCTATTCCGCATTTAGTTGGAAACTTTTTAATTACTTGAAAGGTATGATTCTTATTACGGTTGAATTTTCATTTGACATTAAACAAATTTAACACCATATTTGTTCAGTTCCAGCATCTCATTGTTAAAGGGTGTTATCACCTAAACTGTTTCAAGTTCTGAGTTCTACGAGTTCTAGACTGGTGGAGTCAAGCAGCTTGGCTGATGATATTAGTAACAAGAAGGAAGAATGAAAAAGTAAGATAAGGCCAAATAAGGAGCCTACCAGGGGAGGAGCTAGGAGATCGAAGAGGATAAATGCTGCCTCCCCTTTCCCAAATCTAGGTGTCACTATCGTCACTGGTAAAGCTAGTAGGATATCCCAAGGACCCCAATGGGACCCTGGCCTTGGCTTCCCTGACGCCATCGAACCATTTGTATTCATTAGAAACTGATCGGTTTTCTGATGAACTCATTTCCTCAAGATTCAAGGAGGAAGCTGCAGATTTCTTGTATTTTCTGTGCCTCCTTTGTCTCCTCATTGTGCATTCACTAAGGTATTTTCCGTGGATTTGACGTTCCCTGTTAAAATACCAATTAACTCTTAATGTCTTATATATCTGTTTTCCCACAATATATCCCTTTGTTGGCATGATACATGCATGCAGCACTGATAAAGATTACTGTGATGTTGCTTTAATGCATCATTGTCAGCCAAAAGTGTTGGCATGATGATGGATTGTGGGTCAGGTGAACGATCTATCAGTGATGCACCAAATCCCAAGGCATCAAGCCACATGAAAGTTAATAATGAACACCCACATAGATCGATAGATTTGAATTGTATGAAGGTCTCGTTAATCATTAGGCATAGTTAAACATCTTCCCAATCCAGCTCTTTGTTAATACAAAATATGTACCTTAAGTCCATGGGATGAATGGATTGGGACCCAGTGCTTGCCTATATCCCCTAGTATGATTGGGGTATCCACACTAAGACACAGCTATCCATCTTATCACATGGACACGTACCCACCAGGGCCACATGGATCAATGACAAATCCAATTCACACTCAAACACCCATACACAAATCTCCCAACCTCAGTCTCTGCCACCAGGAAAGACATAGGGCATACTTACAGGCTGGAACACAAAATCCTTCCTTAAACCCCAAAAGGGTGTATTGTGCTGTGTGGCCTTAGGGCATCATGGTAGATCAACACAGCCATGGAATGCCTGTGTTCATACAGAATATATCCAAAGGGACCAGCATAATACACCAATCAATTACTGGCTAATGCTAATTTTGTATTGGGGAATGTCCATGACAAAAGAACATCAACCGAGAGGCATCATGTGACCCATACAGACTTATTGTATTTATTCCACTGAGAGATAGTTGTGGGCCTACCGGTATGTTTTGCTTTTCATTTTCCATGGATTGATTTGTGTAATAAAACCAGTGGAACATCCACAGCATAATTCTCATGCTAAATCCCTCATATTGACAAAGCCCTGGGATCTTAGCCATCCTGCTTCTCTTCACCTTGAACCTTTTTTTAAAAATTACATTGATCTGCTTGAAAGGTTTCACTGAAATCCCCTTTAGAAAAAAGAAACTATCCATCCAAGCAGCATAAAACAAGAGACAGGTTTCTAGTCGAGAGTGATTCCCAGGAAAGCTTTATTTGGAGTATGTTTTGCTGCTAGGAAGATGTGCGAATCACCATATCTTCCCTACACATGAAGCCTATACATTTTACCATTTAAAAATTGAAAAGACAAGAGTAATGCAAAAATCTCAGTATAATGACTGAAATCTTAAAGCAGGGCCTCCAAAAACCTTATTTGTGAATTAGTTGACATTTTGGAACCAACCACCGACTTTCACCAGTTTGTTATCACAGTAATATCAACCATGCCAGAATTAGCCAGTTAGCCATGTTTTGATCTTTAGAAGCCTTTTGTTTTCTAAATTGGCTGTGGTAAATTAACAAACCAACCTAAACCAATGCTAACTCTACAATGATATTTCAGGTTTACTCCCACCCACCCCCATTCCAGAGTCTGTCTGGCACTGAGAGTTGTTCAATGCAGCTTGTTCCTGGTGAGTACGGGCAACTATTTGTTTACTCACGCGCCCCCTGGTGTGGCCCACAGCAGACAGGCCCTCTGCAAACAAAGCAGTTTCAGGCTAGACTGGAATGGCCTGTCTCTATAACGTAGAGACAGGGGTAGCCCAATATGACCCAACCTTGAAGTCTGGTTGCAACTGGTTTTACTGCTCATTTGCATAAATTTGACTCTTTGTATGATCATGTGAGATTTAAAGAACTAATGATAAATAAGTTGGCTCAGTAAAATACTCCCAGCATGGGGAATTGAACCCTGGCCTCTGATGTTAAAGGGACGGAGCATATCCACTTGACTACCAGGGCTGGCTATCATCAAGAGTCATGAGCAGCATGTTACTTTGATACCTCCTGAACCAGATCACTGATTTTAATTCTATCAAATACTGGCCCTTTTGTATCCCACCCAAGTATCATTGACCTTGGTTCAGTAAATTAGAGGCACTGACAAAGGTATGGGTCTGAAGTGGCATTATGTAATCTGTAATTATTATCAAACTAGTGCAGCTATCTGGTTCACTGCTGCCTGGACGTAAGTCCAATATGGTTGCTTACACCTGTCTGTAGATATACAGGCAGGCCTCTCCAGTCTAGTTTCAGGCTCCTTTGTTCCGGGGACAAATACTGTCTACTGCCAGGTGCGTGACCTGGGCAAGCTGCTTATGGTGGTGACCTATTTTCGCCATGAGCTTACCTTGGTGTTATCATTGATCGTGGTCTTAATTTTCGGAGAAACAACGAAAAAATAATATCTAGTTTCCACCACAAGATGTACCAATTAAGACAGATAAGGAAATTTGTCGATAATAAGCTGTGTCTGACCTTATACAAACAAATGGTTCTACCTGTGCTGGAACATGCAAGTTTTCTACATGAAAGTGGTCCTAAATCCAGTGTTGGCCGCTTACAACTTATGCAGAATCATTGCCTATGGTTATGTCTTCGAATCTTTAATACTCGGGATATATCTATATACGATCTCCATGTTAGAACTTACATGAAAATGCTAAAGGTTAGACGTGTAAGGAACTTATTATCTATGATGTATGATGTTTCTTGTGATCCAAACTGTGTCAAACTCCATGCCAGGAACTTGCGCGGCAATGTTAAAAAACAGTTAAAGGTATCCAGATCCAGGTGTTTGACGTATGATAAGTCACCACTGTACAGGGGATGTGTCCTTTGGGACAAATTGGATGCAAATACTCAGCAGATAGGCAGTAAGAAAGAATTCATGAACAAAATCTGAATGTATTTGGTGTATAACCGTCACTTGATAGACTACGCAATTATTTTTGAAAGATGTAATATACATGCTGCCTGCGGATAATCGACTTGTGCAAATCATGGTGATACATACAGCCCCTAAGAGGCTTTAGTTATGTCTTTAGTAATATCGTAATGATCTACACCCAAAATGATGACTGCCTGATGTAACTTTGTACAACCTGATTGAGCGCTACACTATTTCTTTCCTGTTGCCATGTTTTGGCCGATCTGAAAAACGTACATGTATGATTTCTGCCAATAAACTTGTTAAAACTCAAACTCAAACTCATGAGCTGCACGTCTTAAAAGCAATATGACATGGCAAGTTCTCTATTGAGATAGCGAGACATTGAGAGTGACTTTCATTAATTTGGATGTAATGCCTATTGTTATGGTTTATATGAAGATGATGGTATCTGATCGTTGAATCTTAGAGTTGCTAAAGCAAATAGATGAAAGTAAACTGAGCTTTTTCTTTTAATTAAGGATAATAAACCTTTACGTAAAGATGTTTATCAATTCATATAAATTAATGTAGAGTGACCCAAATATAACAAATTCTTCTGCCTGATAAGGTGTAGTACAGTAATAAAACCTAGCTTCTGTCTTACAGCAAAAAATCATTTTGCAAATGTGCCTGATACCAAGCCTTGAATTGAAGTGATAGGTCGTGCATGTGCACCGGCTTTATGCAGACCAGAAGCCAAAGGAAAACGGGGATTTTCACCTTTCTGAGAGGAGACTTCTATCATTACCATACAGGGCCAACCTGTGTTTAGGTGGGATGCTCACTTCAGAGTGTGTTCAAGGGATCAGGGCCCACAATATAGAATAGTTGTTGTTCCGAGAGAGTACAGTGTTCAATATTATACATACAATCCCAACTAGTTGTGTCTGTTGATTATTCACAAACATTAATTTGTATGTGTCTATGAAGGTATCGGTTATAATGTCCTAATAAGGTGATTTTCAGTTATCCACTCTACGACGTTATCCGACCTTTTTTCAACGTAGGTATTATACATACATCTTAGTTGTACACTAGCTTTTGCTTTTAAGCTGTCATCTGGTTAAAAAGCACCAGTGTTAGCGCAATACATATTTCCCCAATAAGCCAGAGCTCCACACATCAATAGGCATTCTTTGGAATAAAGGGTATTGAGACTTTGCAATATGGGAAGAAAATAAGATGATATTAATAAAAATATGATATACCTAGCATCAGGATTTCAGTTTCTCTGCCTCTCTCCCTTTCAGTTTCTCTCTATCGGACGCTGCCCGTGTATTCATCTTTGACCTTAATTTCAAGGTTCAAAAATGAATGTTGTTGATCAAACATTGGTGTTATTGTTAAAAGGTTAATTATTGGTTAATTCCAAGCATTAGGTCAAAAGGCAACAGCTACCAGGCCTCCCACAACATAACCCTTTACGCTGTTGGTCGAAAATAACTACCTAATTCCTTTACGATCCAGATAAAAAGGCACATGAGGCAAATGCTGTAATGCAAAGAAGGACAAAAAGGCACCCGGTGGAGCATTTATGAGGCCAACGAGGGAGACTCAGGGGGCTGCAATTAGTGATATGTTGATAAGGGCAGTGTTTTGAGCAATGGGATAAGGTATCTCTAGAAGCTGAAGGTGATGAGTAAGGAGAGGACCACAGAAGCCACCCTGCACAATCAATGACTGTCATTGTTTACCAGCGCCTTCGGCGCTGGGATAGTGTAAACAGCCCACATAATGTTCATAACCCCCCCCCCCCCAACACGTTTGCATCTCTTTTTTTTTCTGCCCTGACATGTCTTTCTCTCCCCCCCCTGGGAGCTACCTGGGAGTAGGCACCTTCCCGGGACGCTAACCTGACCTACTTTACCACAGAGAAGAATATTTTGATGACGAATACTGCTGGAAACACCTCCTCTACCATGGCCAAAATAATGGCTAAGAAATGAGTAAAGGGGATGGAAATGCATTTAAGAACATTATGTCGATTCAGAATTTTGATTAAATGTCTTATATTGCATCTCTGTCTAGGTGGGCATTTGGATGCATACCTTACGTTGGGGGAGAATAAAACTTAGGACAACACCCCCAGTCTCTGACAGGAGTGCAATAGAAGGTGCGTCGTAAGCCCTGCAAGCAGTGGCTTCGTTCAGCACTTGGAATTGCGCACCGCTCGCATCATGTTCTGTCTATGAGGGAGGATACTGTGTGCATGACGTCAGAGGAGGGCGTATAACATTAAAAGGAGAGTGTAACAATCTGGCTATCCTTGAGAGTCTTTGTTGCCCATTAGTCTTTACGCCCATACATATCCTCTGACAATGCAGGTTATTTTCATGAAGGCATGCAATTAATAAGATATGCACAACTTCTAATAAGATAAGGAATTGCCACCATTCTTATTTTCATTCAAACGCATGAAGTTTTGCATACATCTTGTGATGAGAATTGGTGCCTTCCATGCTATCCCGTTAGGCAGCATGTGCTATGCGATGCTTAGATATAAAAGTATCATGATAGCACATGTATTCCTACACCAATATCAGATTTGATTCCAATGTGTTTATGCAGAGACACTAGAATGTAGCAGTCAAGCTAAGGGAGGTCTCAGAATTACAATTCACCTAGTATGAACAATCTTCCTCCTAGGGGAATTGCTTTAAGAATATTGCCAGCCACTGATTGCAGGATGTCTGGTGCAAGGGGGCTGACACTAGAGGATAGGGTTCAAACAGGAGGTGCTACTATCAGCCTGCCACTCACCGCCTGCCAGTGGGTCTGCCTTATCAGTGACGTCCTGTGGTGCCACTGGGTTCACTACCAAGGCCTTGGTGCTTGTATTCTCATCCATTGGTAAAATGGATTCCTTTGGCTAACATGCATCATCTTCTGTCTTGCCAAACATAGACCACACCTTTCCTTTCTTCCATCTAAGTCTATCAGTTCTTACATTGACACATCCAGATTATCTAGCTGAAATCCAATTCTGTGAGAAACCAACATTGCTTTCTGAGAAATAGTCACATATGGGAGAAGGTATCTAGTAGGAAAATGGAGTAGACAGCAGGGGATAAAACCACTGATCCATAGAACATAGCTCTAGATGTGGACAAAACCTGCAGACTTATCTACTCCCATAATCTGGATGAATGTCGTCTGCTGAAAGATGAAATCTACAGGACATTGACAGGCTGATGACCATGGCCCTGTCTTCCTTATTACATTCTTTTCAGATTTTCTTTACAGTATCCAATAATATTGCTGTTCTATCTTTACCCACCATTTACAAGCTGGGAATACTTGGTACCGTAATACCCAGCATATAAGTCGCACCTTCTTGGCAAGGATGAACCTCTACAATGCCTAATAGGCTGTACCTTTTGTGTGAGGATTTCAGGAGATCACCAAAATGACCAATACGTGACACACATGCGCCTTAAAGAACAGGCCTTAGTTGGGGGTATTATGGCCTTTACGATGCACCTATGCTGAAACCCATGAAATATGTGCATGAGCCCTATATTGTTTTTTTTTTTTTTAAAGTTTGGAGTATACTGATAATATCTTTTCTAATAATTATTGATGGGTTGGGCTATAAAAAATATGAAGTGACATGAGGCATATCTGAAAACTGTTGCCATGGCAACCATACAGAATAAAGTGACCCCCTATTTGTCCACCCGAGTAACCAATGGTGGTTTTTATTTACTTTTGCACATTATTTTTAGGAAATATATGTTCTAGGTTAGTTTTTTTTGGGGAGTTTTTATCAGGGAAACATGCATTGGCAGTGAGCTACTTTGGGGCATTTCCACTAGAAGTTAGCCCCCAACTATCCATTATAACTATAGATATATAATCATAGCTGATGCCCCCCTCTTTCAGTTGGTATAATTAACACTACCGCCCCAAAATTATGTGAAGTACCTCAAAGTTGGCCTACAGTAAGGTGTACTTTGAGTATTACATTCAAGTATCTCTAATCAATAGGCTTTTGAAATATTTGCATCTTTTTTCAAAATGGTGTTTATTGCCTTTTGTTTGGAATAAAGGGTATTGAGACTTTGCAATATGGGAAGAAAATAAGATGATATTAATAAAAATATGATATACCTAGCATCAGGATTTCAGTTTCTCTGCCTCTCTCCCTTTCAGTTTCTCTCTATCGGACGCTTTTCATATGGTCTTATACCATTTATTGTTACTCGGGCGGACATGCTAATAAGAAGGGACTTTGGCCTCTAAGGAAGTGAAAGTAAATGCCACAGGTCTAATTCTTAGCACATAAGCAGTGCAGTCAGTACTGCAAGCTGAGAAAAAAGGCAGGAAATTGTTCTGCATGGTAGGATATGCTCTTGTACCATTCATGGTTACTCGGGCAGACATGCTAATGAAATGGGACTTCGGCCTCCAAGGAAGTGAAAATAAATGCTACAGGTCTAATTCTTGACCTATGCACATTGCACTGGGTATTGTAACCTGAAGGAAGAAAAGGCAGGGAAATTGTGTTTTCTGCATGTTAGGATAATCATGCTCCTCTACGATTTATGGTTACTCAGGCGGACACAGCTCCAGAGCATGATTTATGGGTCCCATGATGTGAAAAATAGGGTTAGGAACATTATTTTTGGTGAAAATGGTTAAAATTAAATGGGAATTCATGTGAGATTAAAATATTGTATGTACGATCTCATTTTGATAGTGACCTGCCTGTGGTTACTCGGGCGGACATTCCTCTTCCCAAAGGGTTTTTTAGACCTTAAGAGAAATTAGGCTAGTGACACAGTTTTGAGCTCAAATTGAGCCCAATGCTTCAGGCTACAAAGTTAAAAGAGTGCTGGTTGTTGACTATTGCTGATTTCAGGGAAAATTAGTAAGGAAGACCACATTTTACTCAATGAGGGTGATTTTAAGGCCTTTTTGACCCTTTGAAGGCCTCTAGAAGCTAAAAAATGATTTTTTATCCATATAAATGGGGGCCCCCCTGAAGGGCTTATTAAGTTCTATTATATAAGATAAACAAGAAAAATCATAAATGCAACCACCCTGGAAAAAAAGGTCTGCACATTGGATTTTAGGACCATGCACAGTTTTCATGAGTTCTGGCCCTCTCATTTCTGTAATATTTATTTTGAATAGAAAGGCATCTACCGTTGTGAGGATGGGGGTCAGCATGGCAATTGATTAATCATGTACTTAGGCGGTGAGGTCTCTCCAATGCACACATAACACAACAAGGTGGGGGATTGGGTGAATCTTCCTGAAAAGACACCGTCTGTGTTCTACAGATACCCCCCAAATACTGCAAAACAGAATATGTGGATCAACACGGTAAAAGGTATGCCCGCGCACCCCCTCGCAGGCAAACCTTTTACCATGTTGATCCACATATAAAGAAGCTCAAAAATATAAGAAAGGAAATTTAAGTATCTCTGGGCTTGACAGGCTAGATTCAGGAAGCAGAAGGTAGGTAGATCTTATCCATGGTGAGGCAATTTGATGCTCCTAAACTTAAAAAAATAACTATGGTTGGAAAGGTGCAACTTCAGCAGGGAAATGACTAAAATGGAAATAAACAACATCGACTTTACAGGCTTTTCTTTATTTCTCTGTTTAAGCTATTTGATACTTGAATCACAGAGTGTCGTGTTCTTAACCTTTTGACCATTTTAATTGTAGGAATTCTAACTATAAAACAATTACATGTACCTGGGGACTTTTAGGAGTTTATCTTAGGGATCATGTTCAATCTCTGAAGTTTTCAATTTCTATGTGGAATTTAGTACAGATTTAGCTAAAAGAAAGGAGCCATGACATTATTCTGAGGAGTGAGGCTCTTTTCCTAATTTCATGACCAGGATACCTTGCAGCTTAAAATAGTCAAACCACATGACATCATGAAAACATTTAGGTTTAAAAAGAACAACTCGGAAATCATAACCTGTGAATGTGGACCATTATAACCCTGGCAAGCTGGGGAGGGTGTGGCAAGGATATGTTCTATAGATCCCTATGTTGCTTGGCTGTATACTCATCCACCTCACACCCTGCCCTGATCTGGATCCTGGTTGTGTCCTGTCTGATCCACTCATCATCCACATTTATACACCATCCTCTCCTGAAAACTACAGCAAATTCTCATAACAACAGGGTGTGGGGTTAGTGAAGGGGGCAGAAGAATTTACCGTAGTCGTCTTTTTAAATTTGCCGCTGCCTTGGTATCAAATACTACTCTATTAGATATGAAAACAAAAATATTATTTGAGATACAGCTTTTATAACTTTGTACCTATTTCTGTACCAATGGCACTCATTTGACAACAGCACTTACTTGTACACCTTGCTGTCAACCTTTTGGAAAGATGTGTCCTCAAAGAAACTTCAGGGAAAAAGTTCACTTCGCTCTTGTGGAAGAGTCAGTGTTTAGAGAATTGTCATGCAACCCTCTCCTCTATTATTGAAAAGATATGACCACAGACCCCATCCCAACACACGTAAAGAAGTCATTATCTCGTGGTGGGTACCTTCTTTTTAATTGTGGTGCACATATGCGCAGGAACTGACACATTCCTCTGTGAAATTGTGTAATGTAGTTCTCGCCATGATCATGAGCAGTCGAAATGGCATTAAACATCTATACTCACTCACTCACTCCCTCTTTTTAGTTGTGCTTGATTTTAGTATTAAAATGCATCACCTTATACTCTATAACTTTTGAATGTTCCAAGCCCTCTTTGATTTAGAATCACACTGTCCTTGAGGTAGAACCTCATATTTTGAAATATTAATTAACAATTACAGGCAAGTAGTACATGTAATAATTTGCCACAAGAGATGGCCATGGGCTTGCTGACAGTCCCTACGAACTCTAACTGATGCTTATTTTAAAGTATAAATTATATTTGCACACTGGACATCTAGGCAATATGGGGAATTCTCTCGCAAGGTGTATTTCATTAACCCTTTCTGGGTGATACAGTACTTCACAGTGTCGGGCCTCAATGATCAGGGAGAAATCACCAATGCTATATTCAAGCATTATGTTGGCCCTACTAGTTGATGCAATTTGCCAGGCTGACAACATACCACAAAGGGCTTTCCTAGCCCAGTTAAAGGGTCTATATCTATGCACGGGCATGGACACATTCCTCTGTGAAATTGTGTAATGTAGTTCTCGCCATGAGGTCACAAATCATAGAAGGTTTGCATATGACAAATTTGGATGTATTCCAGCTCCTACACTTAGGTTTTTAGTTTTCCCCCTAATTCTTTTGGCTCAAAATGTAGGGCTCATTGAGATCTTCCTGTTACATATGGGTTTTGATGGTCCAATATGTATATTTTGGGCACCAGGGGGTTAAAATAGGCCCAAAATGACCAATTTTGTAGGGAAAAATCAATAAATCCGTTATTTTTCATAATTTTTTAAAAATTTGACAATAGGAATGGGTCCTTCCATTTATTACCACTGAAATCTGAAGGGAAACCGAAATTTTGGACCTAAGATTGCCTTGCTATGGGCAGTTGGTCTATATTTTTTGAGAAATTAACTTTTTGTAAAGCAGTTTGTCTGGGCGAAAATTTTAGCGCATATGACCCTCTCCTAAAATATCTATAATGTATATGGGTTAATTTTCTGTGCTAACATTTAGAGTTAGTCCCATGCTAAAGTAATCTGGAAAAATAATTGGAATTGCTCTATTATCTTGGCTGTGAGCAGGCCATGAGTATTTTTTTCAGCCAGACAGCCCTTTTTTGATGTCTTCCCGAAATAGCACATTCCTTCTCATCCTGGCTGGGGTTTACATATTTAACTATACTAACTATGTCAGTTATTTACCCCCCACATATATCTAAGTGCCATAGTGTAAAACAGATAAATTATCCCTCATGGTTTGGAATAGCAGGGGGAAAAGTCTAAAAAATGTCTTGCCGAATGACATGTCTTGCCGAATGACATTTTAGTTACATGCTATGTTGAGTGGTTCATTTCCTAAAGTTATTATTATCATACCTCCATGAAAATCTCTAGTCTGGACCATTCTGACCTGTAGATTATAAAAATTGTATGAGCAATTATGTCAGATGCGTTCTTCTTATCCTAGAATGCATTCTTCTTATCATAGAATGAAGGTTCTTGTGATAAACCTTTATCGCGAATCTGTGGATCTGTCTTTCCGAATGACATTTGAGGTACAGCCATGGTGAGGGCTTGGTTTCCTAGAGAAATTATCATCATACTTCCATGGAAATCTCTGGTCTGAACCATTTTGACCTGTAGATTATGGAAATTGTATCAGTGTTTATGTCAGTTGTGATCTTCCTATCCTAGAATGAACGTTTTTGTGATAAACTTTTATCACAATTCTGGGAATCTGTCTTCCCGAATGACATTTGAGTTACATGCCATGCTGAGGACCTCGATTGTGAGGTGTTCACATATTTTTGGCCCATTAAACCTATATACCACCTGAAAGTACACATGATGGGCATTGTCTTCCACATGATTAAAAGTAACTACCTAAGACTGTGTCACTTTTATGTATACCAGCAAGTTTTGAAATTTCCTGAACCAGGAATTTCAAGGAATTCAGTGAAAATGCCATTTCAGGCCTGAAGAAAAAGGATTCAAGTGTAGGACAAAAGTCCAAGTCCTTTAGCTGCAGCTCTCTGAATCCTATCCTTAGACCCAGTAGTCAACAAAAGTTAACATAAAAGTTGACCAAATACATAAAGAATTAATTTTGCATGGCTTAAGGGAAAATACCCCCCTAATGTCATTCGGCAAGACACCTTTCCTGGGTCTTCCAGAGTAGAGATGTTCAGGGTGTTGCCACAGCAATGGATTTCATATTTAACTGAAAATATTTTGTGGGTAGTTACCCCAACACCTATACATTATCCACAAAAAATATCGTTCAGATACTCCAGGGTTTAATCTCCGGTCCCCAAACTCCACGGGAGGCCCCATCTGCCAACTTTCTATGATTTTCGACCATGAATATGACCTTAGCTGTCGAAATGGCGTTAAACATCTATTACTCACTCACATACCACAAATAACTTTGAGCAATTTACTGAAAAAAGAACACAGAGCTTTAAGGAATCAATGTGGCAGCATTACCAATGAAGGTTAGATCCTTGAGTGTTTTAATAACTATTGTAAGTAGGCTCTTGGTACAGGCATCACGTTTACCATGTTCTATAAGAGTAATGTGCAAAGGGGAAGAGTTCTAAAGCAGATGCCACCGATTGCTTCTAACATCACATCCCATAAGCACTGACCAGAATAAATCAGAGATTTAGGAAGTGACCTTAAGAGGGGTCATAGGATGTAAGGTGTAAAGCTCCATCACGACCCCAGCACACTAAAGTCGTGTGAGGACCAGCCTCAAGGTCGTCCAGGCTCTGAGATTCAAGGTTAATCACACATGAAGCCTCTCTATGTGACAAGAGGTCAAAGGGCCTGCAAGGTAAGGTCACTGTGCAAGGGATGCTTGGTCCAAAAGGACAGAGGATGGATGGTATGTCTCCTACGGGAGAACACTTCTGCAACAAGAAAAATGTGGCTTTGTCCATGGGTAGGGTTTGTACACTCTATTAGTGGTCAAAGCTACTTTTTTCTTGAGCTCACTTAAAATGATTTAACGCCGGGGGGGGGGGGGGCTTTAGGGGAGGGGCATTTCTAGAAAGAGGCCATTGATAAGGGGGAGACACACTGGGGATGAGGGCGGTCAAACCGAATATGGTCAATTAAAGTGCTCACCACAAGACATCATTCAATGTGCATCTATATGTTTATATTTCATTTTTTTTTTGGTTGGGCAGGGGTGGGCACATAGCACCACATGTGACGCCATGGCACACTGGTGGTGACCATCACCGAAACCAAAACCTTTAATAGGTTTAATAGAATTGCACTGAAAACCTACGAGAGCCAAAGCTCGTCAATACTGACGACTTTAGGTCCTTAGGTTGACAATACCTAAATCTACAGCTTTGGGTCGTCATGGGGTCCTCATAGGTGACGACTCTAGGTCATCAGTGATGACCTAAAGTCGTCACTATTGCTGCCCTTTGTGGCCAATGTGTCCTGTTAAGCCATTCAATTTATCCCAGTATTGCCTTTTACAAATTTCCTGAATTTATCAACTTTTCTTTTGAATAAAATTTCATCCCCTCATCTGCCGATCAGTGTTTATTGAATATATTGCAAAACCACAATCATGGCCTCATTTGAATGCACTGCAGTGTGAGTACACATATATCTTTTATATCTGGGCACACTCAACAAATGCCCCAGTCATATCCACAAGAGAGGTGTAAGTAGGGAAATAATCTATCTTCTTTTTTTACTGAAAACTGAAATATATGCAGCGTGTTTTCAGTGTGGGTGTTATGCTCCCGGCTGCTAAAGTGGCTTGCAAACCCTAAAAAATGAACCATATCCTAGCGTATGAAAACCAAATGTTGTTATAAGGTTTATTTCAAAGAAGAGGGAACAGAAAGAAACGAGGGACCAATACTTTGGTTTAACCGTGAATCACAGATAAGCCAGACTGGGCAACTTCCCAGATAGGGACTGCAAGTGGTTCCTAGGCGGCAAGAATTGCCAGACAAGGTGTTTTGCTAGGTATGGGTCTCACAGCAATTCTTCTGCCCATAATGTTATATAGCGAAAAATAAGAACCTTTTTAAAATATCTTTCCATCCCCCCACCCGGCTACTATAAAACTTCAACTTCTCTTGTTATGATACTCAACCAATCAACAATCTTTTCCCGATTAAGGAGCCCTGGTAGTGTTTGATGTGAAAGGCCAGTCATTCTGACTGTTACTCCCTTATTTTGCCATACAGAGCCTGCTAAGGGCAAGGCGAAGGTGTGGTGCTGTCTAGCACGGATAGGGTGGGGCTGTGGAAAGCCTGTGGGAGGGGGGATAAGTGGAGGGTGGGGGTATATATATAGGTGTGGATAGATTTGGAGAGATCGAGAGGGAGTAAAAGGGAGAAGTGAGAGAATGAGAGTAATGAAAGAAGGTGAAAGAAGAGGGATAAGTTGAGGGAGGGAGTGTGCTCAGTTAATAGATGGAGATGAGGCTTGAGTTAGGAGAGGAGGTGACTCTTAAGATGTGGGAGGGAGGTAGATGAGATGGGAGAGAACAGTAGGTGAGAGGCGGCAGGGGAGGGGGTAAGCTGTCAGTCCTTTTCAGGAACACAGGTTGTCACCCCCTCTGAGGATGTGGTGACCTGGGGCAGCAAAACTGGTGTTATGTCTCCAGCCTCACAAACCTGCTGGTGGTGGTCTTGCAAGCTGTCAGTTTGTATCAGCCTCCCAGGCCATCTTACACTGCTGCCCCTCCAGTAAGACGTTGAACTCTCCAAAACACACCAGTTATACTGCTTATACATGGCCATGGAGGAGACAAGCCACCAATCCCTTTTAAATCCTACCTCCCCAAACTCAAATCCTGTGCCTTTTCTGTGTATCCTCAAAGACTGCCCTTTGCTATTTCAACGATTTGCTGGCATGATACATGAAGGCAGCACAGGCAGAGGGTTCACCAATACTGCATTCATGTATCATGTCAGACCTAAGTTTGATGTCAGAATACAGTTAATATGAATCACCTGTCTATGGTGAACAAAATGTTTACAAAGACCTGAGAGGGTAAAATATTTACATCCAAACATAATATGGCTTCATTTGGCATAGCTACACTTTTTCACAATGTCTCTGCCAATACACACAGTACACCTAAAAGCTGCTGGCTGAATGGGCTGGGACTTCACCCCCGGGACTTCACCCCTATCCCCCAGTACAATTGAGGTATCCACACTAAGCAAGGGCTGTCCATCTTATCACATGGACATGTGCCCACAACGGCCACATGGATCAATGACAAATCCAATTTACGCTCAAACGCCTGTACACTCATCTCACAGCCTCAGTCATTGGCAGCTGGAGACTGGCTGACAGGCTAGAATACAGCAATTCTTATAACCCTTTAAAGGACTGGCCAATACTTTAATGTGTAATACCCATTCATCATAATAATGTGTGGATTATTGATGCGGCATGCTGGTCTTATGGAGCTGATAAAGCTACTCCCAAATGATCTTCATGATGCATGAACATAATCATCATGACTTCCAATGGACATGATGCATAATTGCATTAGTGGCCTTTATGGGTTAGCGGATGCATACTATACATGTACTAGACCCCCTGGTCATCATAATAAGTGAACACAGGCAAGGCATGTAGCTTGCCAGGCCTATATTCATGTAAACCTTTCGGTTTGATAGGTTCAGCATGACGTACTAATGCACTGCTCATCAGCACTGCAATGGTGAATGCTGAATGATGAAGAAAGAACGCAGGATACCGATGACGGCGGTCTAGCTAGTCCTGAGGACTAAGGCGACTGGCGCGTCCACGCTAACCTAAATACGCGGACTCTAAACGGAGCCTCCTGCGGTGCGCGTAGGTGCGCGGGCGTAGTGGTAGTCCTCAGGACTATAGCTAATAAAAATGCGATGTTTAAGTCCTAAGGACTAAATCCTAGTCCCCAGGACTAAGAATATGAGGATATTGTCCTAGGGACTAATTGTACATTAATCCCATGAATTACCCTGCAGACCACATGACTTTGTATAAGACTGTGCTGTTAGTCTCCAGGACTAAGCTTTTAGCCCTGGGGACTAATTTGTAGACTCAGGGACTACTTGTTGCGTCCTGAGGACTACAAAAACATTTGCCTAGTCCTCAGGACTAATGCATGTGGTTCTGAGGACTAATTCATTGATTGATGTCTAATGTAGTTGTGACTAGGGATGTAGTCCCCAGGACTTCAAATTTAGTCCTGAGGACTACTTCTTAGTCCCCAGGACTGCTCTGTGTAGTCCCAGGGACTAAAGGTACAGTCCTGGGGACCAAGGACTGTGTCTCTAGTCCCAAGGACAATGTTGCAGTCCCCAGGACTGTATCTTTAGTCCCTGGGACTGCACAGTAGTCACTGGGACTACAAGTAGTCCAATGGTGACTAAAGGACTGAAGGTAGGCCTATGGTCCTAGAGCATAGTCCTTGGGACTAAGACCCTACATCCCACCTACCCCTTGAGACTTGGCAGATATAGATAGTCCTCGGGACTAAGACCTAGTCCTCAGGACCAGCTGGACTGAAATAGTAGTCCCTGGGACTATGTCTCTAGTCCCCAGGACTACATCTTTAGTCCTGAGGACCAGGCAGCTACATCTTAACCCCTCAGGACTTAACAGTTAGTCCCAGGGACTGAACCTTGAACCAGGGTATAGATATGGAAAAGGCTGCGTTGATCAATTTCTAGCCTTCAAAACCATTCTTCTAGCCCGAGGACTACACTTTAAGTCCTTACGACTAAAGTTGTAGGCCTCAGGACTAATGTCCAATCACCAGGAATGTCTCTAGTCACTAGCACTAGGTCACTAGCACTAGATGTGTAGTCCTCAGGGCTAAAATATCATCCTGAGGACTATAATCTTTAGTCCTCAGGACTAAGTTTTTAGTCCCAGGGACTATGTCTTTCTAGCACCGAGGGCTGTTCCGCGTACCCATGTGGTCGTAAAAATAAAACATAAGGCCTTAGTCCCAAGGATTGTCCCTGGGACTACACATTAGTCCCAGGGACTAAAGATACAGTCCTAGGCACTAGATTATAGTCCTTGGGACTTAGACCCTGGCTCATAATCATTCAAGAGTAGCGAATAGTCATGGTGCTGTTGAGCGTGTCTGTGTTCTGGGATAAATGTACATATGTTAGGGTGTTATCTGATTACCTTGTCTCCAGTACCACCAATGTAGTGGGCAGTGATATCACCAGAATCAGAATCTAGTGCCTGTAGCTAATTGACCAATACGCGCTCATCTGTACTAGTCACAGAGCACTCGTGAGAGGTTAAGTGTTAATCACATCTTTATTACCATAACCACAAATACCAACCAGATGATTCTGAACATAATATGATTACCAAATAGTCTGTAATGTCTATGGGGAATGCACAGTTACTATACTCTCATCCCAATACATGCCAAGTCCAAACACAGAGTCCACACTAGTCTCCATAATCATATAGAGTGTCCAATGCCGTTGAGTCACAGAGTGGCAATCTCACAATCACTATCTCCATATAGTTCCTAGTGAGCATATGTGAGAATAATCCAAGTTCCTCTCCTGTCATGGTGTCAGTGCTGCCTCCAGTCCCACAGAGCAAATGACTACCTCCTTCCTCTGAGCAGCAGTCTGCCCTAAGCTTATAAAGCAGAAGGTCAAACCACCAAGTCATGAACCCACAGGTCAAAGTTAGTAGTTCACACTTGGGTCATACCTGTGTCATTCAGGGTTCATACATAAGCAGGATGAGCTCACCAGGAGCAGAAGGTCAAAGCTCCCACTTATGAACTCATAGGTCAAAGTTAGTAGTTCGTACTTGTGTCATCCCTTGGTCATCTAGGGTTCATACACGATCAGTATGATCTCTCTGCTCATCACTCACTCCCGCTGCTGGGGAGCAATTCATCGGGTGCAGTTGGTGCACTTGTCATCAGCATAAATTATGTTCTCATGTACTGTGTACTCTCTGTGCATTCCCATATCAGTGTTTCTTAGTATATAACACAATTATATATATGTATGTAATTAAGCATTAGTGTGAATTGCTCTACCTTAATAAGCTCAATCCAAGTTGTGTGTGAGTGAGTATTCCTGCTTCTCACACGTCAACAGTGCCCTGGGGATGAGATTCATAGTCCCAGGGACCACCTGTTTAGTCCTGAGGACTAAACTGTAGAACGGCGAGTAAAGGCACGTTCTAGTCCCCAGGACTAGATGTCGGCGCGTGGCTGCTGCTGGCCGCTGCAGCGTACGCGGCAAACAGGGTCAGCGCGGACGCGGCAGATGCCTTAGTCCTCAGAACTAGCTAGACCGCCGTCATCAGTATCCTGCAGACAGAACACTAAATAAATGGTTGATTCACGCACCTTTTATACAATTATTATTGTATGTGATAGTTGACACGGCTTTTATCATAGATTGATTTGTGTAATAAAAGCACTAGAACACGACTGGTGTTATTCTCATGCTCACACTGAAAGCCCCAAGGTCGTCAGACTGACGATACCCAAATCTACAACCTAAACTCTTCAGATTGAGCACCCAGGGTAGTCAACCTGATGGGTTTAGGTCAACACACTCACCTATGGTAGTCAAATTGATTACATAATGTTGTTAGAGTGACAACCTTGGTGCTGACTACCTTGGGTTCTCAATCTGACTACCCAAAGCTGTAGATTTGGGTATCGTCAACTTGAGCACCTAAAGTCCTCAGCAGTGAAGACCTTCAGTTTTCAACTGACAATTAATCATGAGTGGCACATACCTGCCACCTTGTGAGTTTGTTACATATTTTCAACAGGATGCCATAGACTCATATTGAGGAGAGGTAGATTGAGGGATTTCACTCCCTGTAAGGTGCTGCCCCCTGTCTGTACCTCTTCTGACGACTATAGGTCCTCAATCTGACGTTTAAAGATCTGCAGGGTTTTCAGTGCAAGCCACCATATTGATAAAGCCTTGAGATTTTAACCATCCTCGTCCTCTCAGCTTTGAACCTTTTTCTATTACATTAATCTGCTCTAAAACTGGAATCCCTTTCAGAAATAATTTTCTATCCAACCAGCATAATACACCAGCAAGGTTTCTTGCAGAGAAATATTCCTAGAGGTTGTAGCTTGTTCTAGAAGGTATGATATGTTTTTCTCTTGTTTGATATAACAGAAAGACATATGAATCATAGCATCATAGGGAACCACTGGGCTAGATCAGTGGTTTTAGACTAACAATAATATCTCTAGAGGTCAAAGATCAAGAGCCTGTGAAAATAACTATTCTTTTTTTAAATCTAGGCTAGATCTTCACTACTCCCTCTTACGCAGTCTCTTTCTCTAATTGGCAAATTAAATGACCTGCTTAAGGAAGTGCAAACTCTCTAAGAGTATTTTGAATAGGTTTTACCTCATCTAGCTAGAGCAGGTTGTTCCTGGTGAGTCGGAGACAGGCCCTCAGCAAACAAAGCAGTCCTGTTAGATGCATGACCTGGGCAAGCTGCACATGGTAACTAGTTTGATGTATGCCATGAGCTGCTCTTTCTGTGCAAATTAACTGCCATCTGACATGAAAAGTTCTGCATTGAACATAATGGGACATTGCGGGAGCTGTCAGGCTTGGGATGTAATGCTTGTTGTTCTGGTTTATATATCGGGATTGTGGTAGGTCTATCAGATTGGTAAATGTAAGGATCGTTAGAGTATTATATGGAAAATTTCTTATCTTCCTGCTCAGTACTAAAGACACAGAGTGACTGAAATACAAGTGAAACTTATTTCAAAGGTAAATCTCCTTTTCTTTGGCATTATACCAGTTATACTCCCCGATGTTGTATCTTCAGGACTATAAGGATATTGAGATGAAAGTACATGGCATCTTGGCGTCTCTTCACAAATACCCTGCATTCAAGTTTGTAATTAGTATCTTAATAATATCCACCACAACAATTCAATTTTCAGTATCATGAAAAGGGCCCAAAGAAAGAGACAGAAAACCGACTAGATGACTAAGTTAATGGGCCATAAATTTTGTTTATTTTGAAGATTGTTGTCGTTTTAACTTGGAAGGTAATAATTATGTTTGTACACTAGTCTTGTATTCAAGCACAGCACAGAGCTTTTAGAAAAAAAGAACCTAGTAAGAACCATATTGTTCGTTCAAACATATCAGATCAGGGCACATGAATCCCTACATTGGCCTTATGGCAAAAGGCAACTTTTGCATTGCAAATATCGCTCTTACCAACCCCCAACCAGAAATGAGAAATCGTGCATGCGCACTGAGTTTATGCTGACCGGAAACCAAAGGAAAATAGTTTTAGCACCTTTCTGAGAGGAGAGTTCCACTAGTACCATAGGTTATGTTTGGGTTGAGAGCTTGTGGCATAAGGGAGACCTGTGAGTAGGTGGGATGCTCACTTCTGCAGACTAAATTCGTAGTGTGTTTAGGAGAGATAGGGATAACAATAAAAAATGACGATGTTGTACAGCATTGTTTGGTGTGTACCTTGTGGGGAAAGTTTTAAACCATAGAACATTATTAGTTATTCAGTTATTCAAGCTATACACACATGCAACACTATTTCAGGGACGTGATATACTTCATGTCTACGGGTAGACCTAATATGCTTTATGCGACCCTTTCAACCTAGGTGCAGTACGTCTTATATCTACCTTTTGTATGGTAGATTTAGCTTTTAGGTTGTCCTACATATTTCCACAATGAGCCATGGGGTAGATAGAGGTCCACACACCAATGCACTTTCCCTCATGCTTAGCTCACTCAAGATATTTGATTATTTAAAGGTTGGACTAAAGGAAACTAATGAGTTACAACTTGATTATATGAAAAAGGAGGATATACCCTAGAATAAATACTTTTGAATTCATTTCACTGGACTGTAAATTTGCTGCTGATGGATATTGTCATCACTTGTTATCAATCCCACAGTTCTAGGGGATTTATGTCAGATAACAGTAGTGGAAGAGTAACCTTGAAGTTCTGAACATTCCCAGATTGTAACTTGATTTCTAACTTGAGTTGTATGATAGGCCTCTTAGAAATACATGTTGTCTTTTGCACTATCCCATTCCTCCACAATTCATACACAAAGCACAAAGGGACTAGTTTCTGTAAGCCAATCGCTGTAAGAGGGATAAGGGCAGAAAGTCACCCTCTAATAATAAGGCTGTTGGATGTGGACTCAGGGACTGTACTCAGCAATAAGCCGATCAGGACAATGATAAGGGCAATGAGATGAGGTATCACCAGGAACTGAAGGTGATGAGTAAGAAGAGGACCTCAGAGATATCCAACTCTCTGGGGACTACCCATCGCTGATATTTGTTCTGGTTATTTTGATAACCTGAAGCCGTCAGTGTCCATGATTCAGTATCAATAATAACAATTGATGTTTATCTACAATAGCACCAAACAAAGGATCAAATAACACATTGATGACATTCCTATTTTGCTTTGAATTATTGTGGCCTTATGGCACATTCATTACATTATTAATAGATTGAGAAATCTATATAATAAAAGCCAAGGGTTGATAAAGATTGCTAAAAATTATCAAAAGCATATTTATCTGACGGAGGTTAGCTCTCATATCAGTGTCCAAGATATGATGCTATTATGGCATCGTCGTAAGCGCATGTGCTGTAGGATGATGGCAAAGTATAATGACATTATGAATATTTCTACACCATTATCAAGAGTTAAATTGTCCATAGAGCCCCAGAAATTGGCAGTGAAGCTTCAGGAGTTCTCAGCATTGCAATTCCCCTAGTATGATCAGTCATCCCAAGGAGATAGCTTTAAGAATATTGCCAGCCACTGATAACAGGATGTCTGGTGCAGGGGGTGACACCAGGGGGTAGGGTTCAAACAGGAGGTGGCACTGTCAGCTTGCCACTCACTGCCTGCCTGTGTGTATGCCTTATCAGTGACGTCCTGTGGTGCCAGTGGGTTCACCACCAGGGCTTTAAGGCACACTTGGTGCTTATATTCCCATCCATTACCAAAGAATAATCCTTTGGCTAACATACATCATATTCTGCTTTTCCCAAAATTGACTTTTATATAATTCTTTGACTTCTTCAGGTGTCACCTCAAAGTAACCTTTCTTGGGAAAGTCTGCATGGGAGTACTCCTGACAGTCTGGAGTGACTTTGAGACAAATGCTGGATGAAGATTTGCAATTGATGACAAAAGAGGATAAAACATTTCAAATGCAGAAGAAATAGGGCTTAAAGTATCCCTGGACATGGCAGACCACATTCAGGAAGCAGATGGTAAGTAGATTAATAGCTTTTATCAATGGTCAATCCATTTAATGCCCCTTGCCAGCTTAAAAACAGTTTTAAGCTGTTTTTGTGACATCTCCAGAAAGTAAATTGGCTTCAATATTTTTTATGTTTTCCTCCCATTAGGGTATGCTACAAGACATTTGAATGTAGAAGTGTCATTTTCTGAACTTTTTGACCATTTTATTGTTCGTGTCCCAGCCATGAAATAATTACCCGGGAAGCTTTTAGATACTCATCTTACAGAACATGTTAAGTCTCTCAACCGACAGTGTTCAGTCTTTTTCGTTAAAACAATTCAAACTCCGGAAAAATAACTTTGGAATTAGTCTTGATGTTTTTTTCTAATTCTATGGGGAGTTTACAGCACCATGCAGCTTAAACCTTAAAGCTCAAAGAAAAGGTTCTAGGAAAGAATCAGACCACTTGCCCAGAAGGTGAATTTAGATCTAGCTCGTTGACATATTTACTCGTGGGTTTCTCTAAATATAGCATTAAATCCATCCTTCATGATTAGAGAAAGCATTGGAATTAATGCACCAGTTAGTCTGTGTGGCTAGCAAATAAGACGTTTTTCTATGATAGAATGACTATAACCAAAGTCAAATCCCCCGTGTGTGTCAAACATTACCACATGAAACCTGACCTGTGCCTTACAATGAAAAGCAATTCCCCTTCTCGCAATGTCAAACTGGAAATGAGAAACCGGGCATGTGCGCTGACTTTATGCTTACTGGACTCTGAAGGGAAATTGGCAGTTTTCAACGAAAAGGGCTCTATGCCAATAATGGTGGTGGGGCTTACAGTGTGCACTGGTAGTATAAGAATGGTCATTTGGAGCATGATGTTGGTTTGCAAAAATTTTAATATTCCAAGAAATTAGGACTACAATGCCCATACAAGTGTTGTCTAGAGATAAGAAACCGTATTGGCCTGTTTGATAAACTTCAGGTAGGGTTCACCCCTGGCCCTTATTCAAGACCGGCACTTATTCAAGACTTAGATTATAGTGGAATTCCAAACTTCAACACCCCTGTATCCCTGGTGCTTTGTCAAGACTGGTGCTTATTCAAATACCAGGTGCCTATATAGGCCAATACAGTACAGAGGTTTGATTGAACGGGAAATTTTCATTGATTCCTTTCCCTTTGTTCTATATGATATATTTTGTATTATTTCAATGGACTGTTTGATTCACATGATCATTGCCATGTAAGCTTTAGGTAAATGGTCTCACCAGTGCCAAAAGTAAAAGAGAGTAAAGGAATACATTACAAAGAGTAAAGATGATGTGCCAGTATTATGTTACCTCTATCCAGAATAGACTGAGATCAAGAAACAACACTTAGCAATATGATATTGGTAACAAGGAATTTCCTTCTCATAGTCATTTGCTGTACATGATTCAGACTTATTCCACTAAATAATTTCCAACGGGGGCATAGGAAGCAAATTCCTATTGGGGGGGGGGCCCAGGGGTCTCGGTTGGGGGGGCCTTCTATATTTTTATATAGGCTTATATAGGGAACCTCCTCATTATTGCGGGGGGGGGCAAGGCCCCCTGCCCCCCCTTTTCATACGCCCCTGTCCAATGAGGAACTCACATTGAAATGGGGTGTAGGACAAGAATTGATAATAACCAATGATACCTTGCCTCAGAAACATGACGCTATAATTTGAGAAGCTACAGATCCAGCTGCATTAATTAGCAATTTTAAGTATCATTTGAGATATTCAATACACAATTAATTTTATAGCAGGCATTATGCATTCCGATAAACACAGTTTCGTTAACATTTCCGATACACAATGCTTTCAAACCATGAAAATCATGAGTGACATTTACAAGGTATCAATCATTTGAAGAATATTCATTTATGAAGATCACTTGTTCCCTCGGCCATGCATCAATTTATCATGAGCTATTAGTTGTCATATCCCAAATCCAATAAATCGTTCAGCCTTTGTTCAGACCAGAATGCCATTTCGATGGAGTCATGTGAATTGATAGGCTGCGAAGATAAAGGAAAGATACCTTCAATGACATTTGAAGCTTAAGATTAATGTTGCACATCCTCTGTGTGGCTGTTTATGCTTTGATTCTCTAGGGTTTGAGGCTGATCTTGGCTTGATACACTCATTTCTTTTCGAAATTCTAGGAGCATTAAGGTTCCCATATTTGACACTTTATCTACAGGCATGGGGGGGGGGGTTAACGTAAAATGGGACAGAAGTATATTGTCTGGGGCGTGTGTATGGCTGCTGGGGGTAGACTCAGAGGACTTCACTTAGTTGAAAAGCTGATAAGAGCAGTGAGATAAGGTATCTCAAACAGCAAAAGGGGATGAAGAAGGAGAGGACATTCAGAGGCATCTGCCTCTTTGGGGACTTTACCATTCCTGATAGCACTCACCATTTGCAATAACCTTAACATTAGCACCAATTTAATTATCAATTCTAGTTTTAGGCTTGTAAACGGTGATGGCATTTTATGTCAGAACATTTACCATGGCCATTGATACACATTTATAAGCATAACTGAGCATAACATTTGATATTATTTTGACACAGTACTGTTTGAAGAGGCATGGACTGCTATAAGATCAGAATTGCTGATATCACATTCTCATAAATATTCCTACCACAACCACCAAGGTTCCCTTATCGGTTACTAATTGTGAATCCGTGTCAGGTGGCCAGAAAGCAGTAGATTTTGTGTTTTTGGGTCATTTTGGGCTTTTATGGCTCTGGAGAAAGAGGTTGTGAACTAATCCTGTCTTACATAGATTCATGTGATAGAGAACACTTAGGGCTATCAGAAAAATGTAAATTTGTGGTCATCCATCAAAGACTTTAGGACTTAAAGCCTGCCAAAGTGAAAAAACGGACAAATTTGTTCTTTTTTTATACTTATTGTATTTTTTACAAGTGTCCTGTATTGAATAAAAAAGACTATAGGGTATCCCAAAGTTATTTTTGTATTGTATATGATCATAAATATCATTTCCATGAGGTTTGGACATGTTACTAAGTGAGAATTCTTCATGATGTGTCTTTCAAAATGGAAATCTGTAATTTGTAACGTCCGGTACCTAAATCTAAATCGGTTATAAAACATGGAAAATATGAAGCTTCAAAATCTTTGTTATTACCCATATGAAGGGCCCTATCATCCTCTACTTTGGTGAAGAAATTGTGTGTCTAACAGCATTTGTCTCCATATGAGAGCAGCTTATGTGAAATAATTCTGATAAAAGTACCGGACGTTTAATCATCATGTAGGAGGCAGTCTACTGTGCACGCATAACTCAAATTTTGTTCCATTCTGTAATTGAAGTCAATAATAGACATATTGGCCTTGTTATTTCATGTGTTTGTTATGCATAATGGGACATTCTTATATTACTGAGAGCAACTTCAATTACCTCCATATTTTATTATTTTGGTACCGGACGTTACATGACACAAAACAAGCAATAAAAATGGAACCGGATGGCCTAGATCGGTATTTTTTGCTCTTCTGAGCTGAGGAGATGTACCTTGACAATTTTGTTAAGGTTATATAAAGTAATTAGAAAATTAGTTTTTCAAGGCCTTCAAGGGCAAAATCTTACACTTTCTGACGACCTGACCCATCCACAGGGCCTGGCTAAAGGTAGATTTGAGGATGTGCATTTCCCCATTGAGACAGTCATCCCAAATAGGCCGCTTTAAGAACATTGCCAACCACTGATAAGAGAACGTTTGGTGCAGGGGGTGACACCAGGGGGTAGGGTTCAAACAGGAGGTGCCACTATCAGCCTGCCTGCCACTCACTGCCTGCAAGCTCGTTCCTTTGGGATTCTGCACTGGAAAAATGGTGTTTAGATCCTAACACAATTCTAAACATATTCTTTTCACGTTTTTTAATCACTTCGAGGCAGGGTAAAGGTAGGATTAGGAATTATTTAATGAAGCCATAACCAGATTTGCTGCACACACACACACACACACACACACACACACACACACACACACACACACACGCACAGCCACACACACACAGACTTAGACACAGACACACACACAGACACACAGACACAGACACACACACACACACACACACACACACACACACACACACACATATATATATATATATATATATATATATATATATATATATATATATATATATATATATATAAAATGTGCAGGGAAGGTCACAATTATATCTGCTCAAAATGTAATCTATGCGACATTGATTTGAGAGAACTTGGCCCTGTTTTCTTCATCATCCAACCTGAAAGGATTCATTTCCATATCGGTATTCGATTTTCACTCTCTGAGAATATTCTGATAGTATCTTGTGTTTGAATTCCTTTCATATCACAAGCTGGAGAATAGGTCTCTGATAATCTAAGAATGTGTGTTAATCCATTATCTTTTAACTTATCAACTGGCATCAAGTTACCCTGTTTGCCGTTAAAAGATAAGACTGCACAGACCAAAATTGCTTTACTCAAATATAGGACATGATGAAGGCAGGCTATCATTAGTCCTTCAAGTTCAGGTTTTGTGTAATCTATCCTTCCTTTATAATGCAAACACCCTTGGGTCTACAAAAACACTTTCATACTCTAAATCATAAAGGTTTTATATAATTCATCTATAGAGTCTTCTTATCCCAAACATTATCCTAGAACCCGTTGTATTCAATGTAGGTTCTTGATCTCTCAACAGAAAGATCGGATCATTCTATATCAAAGGGAATGTCAAGGAAGATAATTTAAAGAGAGTATACATGGTGTTTAGTGGTAATGAACAAAGTTTAGATTGCGGGCATTGGAAGCAACCAGGGTGACTCCAGTATTGAAAAATGATTCTATCGAGGGGTGGACAGATAAATCCATATTGGAAATGGGCGATGATAGCTAAGTCTAAATCATAAATCTCCTCTTTTTATCAACAATTCCTCCATCTGGAATAGAATCATTCCCTCAGGACATTTCTCCTTTTTGCATCATTCAAAGTGAATACCTATGAACAAAGCACCCACCAAAACGAATACCCCAAACATGAAGCGCCCCCCATGGGAATACCCCAGAATTAAGTGTCCCCCTTTGGGAATACCCCAAAAATGACCCCGCCCCTACGAAAGTCCCATCCCCCTGGCCATAAATAATGAACGCCTCTAATCCCTGCTAGCACTACTCATCCAAATGATGTCTTCTTTACGTAAATAACATGAGTTTTCACGTAAGAATGACGTAAATCGCACGAGTTGTGCTAGCTGGGATATAGGGGCGCCAAATTGAAGTGGTAGTAGGGGGGATGGTATTTGGCAGATCACATAGAAGTGTCTGTTAGTATTATGCCTCCTCCTTGAGGAAAGCATTGGAACTATGACACCTTCCAGAGATCCTTGCTCTTCACGTTCTTGTCAAGCGAGTTCCCTGCACATGCTCACTGGAGCAAACATGGTCTGCACGGACTCAACTCTATCGCCTCAGTTAATTGTCACCAGACCAGGAGTTATCCCCTAGGTGCCCAAGCGCGCTTTAAAGCACGTTTTTAGGCTTAAATGGGGCTTAAATACATGTATATTGAAGGAAACCATCATGCAGATACTTCTACTGGTCCAATCTGCAAAGTTAGACCCTCTATAGAACCACCATAACCTCCCAAACACAATACAACCATCCATTTTGCTCCATCTCAATTAAACCAAACACAGGGAGTCAAAACATTGAAAATGAGCTGTCATATTATGTTATTCATTAGATGGTCACCCTCTACTGGCCTAAGACCAGACATGAAACCAATATTATGCTAAATCATATACATCCAATGTCCCAAACTCCCATTAGATTCTAAAAGAAATGTTCGTATCCATAGAGATAATCTATGCATTGTTACTAGCACATTATGTCTCCTGAGTGGTAGTACACATATATGACGACTCTGTATTGTCAGTATTGTCATCCTGATGACTCAGGTCGTCAGGATGACGACCTAAAGTCGTCATTTTGTCTACCTAAAGCTGTAGTTTTAGGCATCGTCAACTTGAGGACCTAAAGTGGTCACCGCTGACTAGGATCTTCCATGTTTTCAGTGCAAGCACCTCACCACTATCTTAAAACACCCAATCACAATGTAGTTCCTATCTATAGGTGCTATAACTATTTTGTAAACCAAACCCTGAGCCTACGGTCCATGAAGATTGATTTTGGTATGACTAAAAAAGCTGCAGGGGGTTTTAGATGTGCGAAGGGAGTTTTGTGATAGTGTGATGAATAAAGGTGGGACTGTAGGCATTTCTCTGCACATTGGGCACCCTACCCTAAGACATCCAACCATCCATACACATAGGGAAACTGAGTAAATTGAGGCTGATTAACTCAATCTCTTGGGTGGGGCATGTGGACATCTTAAGGTCATCCCACCTTAAATTGAAGTTCTTCCTTTTCTAGAACCTTAGATTTCATCACAAACTGTGTAGAAATCTAGCCTATAATCTGATTAGTCGTCAAGATGCTATCAAAATACTGAGCGGTTTCCTACATTGTATTGGGAATATCCGATTAATTCAACCATCGATCCAATGCCACCCATCTAAATTACATTATATTGAAGTTGACTTCATTTGTGAATAAGATAATCACTTTTGATAAATTGTCATGGGATCCATGATAAAAAAAAAACTAGGAGATAATGATTAAAATGTTCCAACTTTAAGGGTGTGCTATTCTTGGTAATCGGGAGAGACTAAAATTGTGAGCTTAAATAAAAAAAAATAAATGAAAAAAATCGGGGTCAACTATGACGCTGGAAGTAAAATCTAGCTGCACCGAACCTCAGACGATGCTCAAAAGCAGTCCAGGGCATTTTGCAGAAGAAATAGACTGACAAGTTTGTGCCATTAATGTTGCAGCACCTCCTTGTGAGTGGAGTGGGAACTATGACGTGCCTGCAAGTCACGTTCTTGTCATGTGGGCTCCTTGCACATGTTCAGTGAAGCAAACGGAGTCTGTGCAGACTCAACTACCTCTACAGTTATCACTCTCCTTGTGGCATTCACTCTCCTTGTGACATTGGTAATGGCTATGGCTACCAGTGCAAACAGGACCGATAGCAAGTAGTGCGTGTAGTGGTATTTGCACCTTTTTCTATTTCCATTTCAAATATTAGATGGCACCAAAAGTTGAACATTTTCAGCGTTATCAATTATTTTAAATATGCTTTCTCTAAGATAAGCTACAGGGGAGTTGCCAGGTCGAAATTTCTATACCTTCTTGAAGAATTTGATTGTTAATGCCCTGCCAATAAAACCAGCACTCTGGAGGCCTTAGGACCATTTAACATATAGCATGTTAAACCTCTTAGAGCACAGTATCCAGTCTTTATATTCAGATTAAAAACAATTTGAGCTCAGAGAAAAGAGTCACACGATGGGACTCAGTACTGACACCTTTTTGATACAGATCTTTAGCTATAATGCAACGCGCTGCAGCTTAGGTGAGGCATTAAATCGTTACAGGTGATATAATGCCTTAAATGTCATGCCCCTAAGTCGTCATCTTGCAGCACTGTAGGTAGTGCTGCCTGCCATGCATTGAGGTATCATGCTGAACCATTGGGTCTGTACTAAACGTACGCGGTCGGCATGATGCATGAGTAGTATAACACTGGTTAGTTACTCGCCAGGTTGCATTCATGTATCATGACGGCAAATGAGTGAGATGCGAGGCGGAAATCATAGGGCTGTACCTTGCGATAAAGAATCCAAGAAATAAAAACACTTTGGAAGTGTGGCTCTCCCTGGTAACCATGGAAACCAGTGACAAAATTGAAATAATCGACACACAAAAGACGGCTAATAATATCTAGTCCCCTCTATTTGCCCCATAATATTCAAAATTTGATGTTGGTGGAACTTAAGAGTACAAATTAATATCCCTAAATAAAAAAAACAAACAACATCAAGATGTGATCATGAAATATTATTACATATTAGCATATAATCTAGTCATACCCCGGTTATCACATTTCAGAACGATTTTGGGTGTCCAAACTGAATAACCTGGGTCCTTTTATCATGGGATCAAGGCATTGAATTGAAAATTGACAGTGTTCATTTTCTATACTATTCTTATATGTGACAGCAGCTCATGTATACCTATAAAGCTTTGAAAGTGGTAGGTACTGAAAAACCTCATCATGGAAGAGAATAGAACCAGCAATCTTCTGATCTAAAGTGCAACATGCTGTATGCTGAATGTATTCGGTTGCATTTTGATGCATCCTAAAGATGCAGACCGTGGTATAAACGCAATGTGTGATGATTATGGATGCATGACTTTAGGTCCTAGATAAAAGCACTAAATTCAACTTGTGCATCCATAATCATCATACATTACATAAAAATATAAAAATCTTGTTATTCCTAGTCAAACATTCTAAGACAGATGGCGCTGCTCGTCACACATCAGACATGTTCTAATGTACAGACATCAGTTCTATATCATTGGATGCAGGTCTCGTGTTTTAGCGTCAGGGACGAGACATCACGAGACCTGAGACCCTGGCGGTGAGAAGTGACATGACGAAATGGGATAACTCATTATGGCGAATAGTGGTCTTGTCAAGACAGCATGGTGATCTAAAAATACTTACATGGCATGTTTTAGGCGCTCCTTTTTTTCTGAATAAGGGTATACATGTATGTACAATGTCTGGTTCACCAGTCCTCCTGTCTCAGTTTTTGAGAGGAGGAAATAGATGTGACGTGATGCTAATCCCTTATAGTGGCAATTAACGCTAATGTTGGCTCAAGAATAATATATCGCAATAACTATTGGTGGTGCTGCTATATAATAGGATTCATCAACTTTTTACACAGTCCTGTCTAGACACAGTATCAACATATTCAACAGTATCAACATTTATCATGGTATGATTTAAATGACTGTGATGTTCATGAATCATAGTAAATGTTATGGAACAATGTTTAATATTCAACGAGTCACTGAGAACAATTGGTGCAATCCATCCGCTGTGAAAGCTGAAATTAAAACCAGAAAAACAATGGAGGCTTGGTGAAGAACATAAAACTTCTGAAGTAGAAAGCCACTTGTCAATAAAATTGTTTGCAGACAAAACCCGATAATCCCACTGAAAGTGAAATGGAAATTGATTTGAAACGAAGCTTTGTTTTGATAACAAGGGAGAAATAAATGTGGTTTCCGGGTTATCCGGCTGTGTGAAGGTGATGAAGCGATAAGATGAAAAGGAGTCTTCAAATAATACTGGCATTGGAATAAATAATTAAGCAAAAATGAAAAGAAAAAGATATCCAGTAAAATCTAATAAATCAAAGGATCTGATACTGCAAAAGAAATAGGTGACGGATTACAAATGCAAACAAAAGCAATAGCTCTGCATCAAATCAAATGGTTTGGAATAGAATAAGAAATAATATTTGAAGCAATTTCTTGCAAGCTCTAGATTGCATTTTGGCATATTGAACACAACAACTGCAGAGGGAAGAAAATGAATGACAACTGTGAAATTATAATTAACAATGATACATTTTCATAATGAAATGTCTTAAAGATATAAAGGCAGAAATGTTGTTCACTTACAGGTGGTAAGGATGAGAGAGAACCACAGGCCTGTGAAGACGAGCACTACTTTCCACTTTAACTTGACAACCTTCATCTCTGTACCTTAATCCTCCAGCGTCTCCTACTTAATCCCCTAATCCTCTTGCTAATCCAGCCTCAAATGACCATTCTGCCACACTGACATGTGCCTAAATAACACCCAAGTTTCTCTCAGACAGAGCCATGGTAGAAGCAGTGTCCCTGGTTTGGGTCTCACACTCTGTACTTTTTCCCTTACTCATCATCCATGTTGCCAATGCCAATTGAAATCTCTGATGCTGGGATCTTGGAGATGTCTGAACTAGTCCATGGATTTGAATGCCATTCCCCCAGGTTTTTTTTTATGTCATTTCATTTGCCTTATTTCTACTATTATTTCCCAGAGCTGAGGATGTTTTCAGTCTGCTTTGTGTTTCATCGAGCATCCATTAAACTATGCATCATGGTGTTCCAAGCACGATTCATAACGATTTGGTGTTTTACAAATTGCCAAGCGCTTCACGGCACTTTGAACATGGATTGAAGTGATGCGACCTTTTGCCTTTGTCTTCCTCACCCTCTCTACTAGTGAAGATGTGCCTTTGATAATGCACTTTGACAAGCGGAAAGAACAGATTAGGACAAAGAATGTTCTGAAGCAGATAAGGCTTGAACCACCTTCTCCTTAGCTAAATTTAGAGGCATATCACACAAAATAGGGACATACTATAGGATCCTCTCGCCAATGCCTACTCCACCTAACACACGTTTTGTAATCAACACAGAAAAGGTAAAACGTGTTAGTACATGGGTCACATGTTCTTCAACACATTACTAGAGATATTTTATCCATCAACATCTTTTCCATTGGGTTTCCCTCCTGCTCCCCTAGAAACCTTTGATTCGTAGAATGTAGATGTAAATGCAGTATATACCTGTATGTAATTCAAACTCTCCAGGTCGTCATTCTCAGAATAGATTCAGTCCTTCACTCTTCCCCTTACCCGTATTATAGGTAATCCATACTCTGACTGAGTAGCTCAGCCCTCCTTAGACCACTTCTAATGAGCAGTTGAGAGCAGAACATCAATGGGCGAATGCCCTCTGCACTTTCACCTGTTCAAGGCCATGGGAGAAATCCCCCAGGGACAACAGTCTGCCTTACTGACCTCATTCCTGCCACACCTTCACACAGGGCTAAGGTAGGTAGGTACTAGTATATTAAGGAGGTAGTCTTACGTCAGGTGAGAGGCAAGGTTCCTTTGCACTGGTGAATTCAGAGGAGCCTCAGCAGGCAATAGTAGGGCCAACTCACAATATCCAAGCCTGAAACTGCTTTGTAGTTTCAGAGAGCAGCTCACTATGTCAAGAACTGTAGTTCATTTGTGCATAGCAAAATCGTTCAGAATCTCCATATATGGAGCCCCTTTTTAGATGTGAGGAGCAGCTTTCAATATCTAAGTCTGGTTCCAGTTACCAGAACATGTCAATATGTCCAGATAGTATAATAACTATGAGAAGCACAAACTCCTAGATGTGGCTCTCATTTGTACGTAGGCCTACAAAGAGCAGCTCACAGTATAGACCGAGGTGTGATTCTTTTTAGTAATTACCTCGTGAAACCAGGGTTTATTGCATCAGGAGCAGCTCATAATATTTAAGCATGTAAAACCATTGTATTTGCCACGAAAAGGTGACAACGTCCAAATGTTAAGCACATTGCTTGAACTATAGGGGGTAATTAGTCTTCCCAGCATTCCCCCTAATACTGTCACTTCCCACAAGGTCACCAGGTGTCCTCGTACCGGAAACAGCCTGCCCACATGACTTCCTGCAGCTGGAAGTAGATGGCGCTAGTTCACTGCACCGGAAAATCTGCCGTCAGCGGGATGCAGCTTTCTACCAAGTCACAATGTGCCGGAAGTTGTAAGGAATTCCACTTCCGGATTGCCTATAGGTGTGGGCTACGTGAGGTGTGTGCAATGCACGTGGTTGACATTATTGACTGCTGCCTGGCATATCCTGTAGAAAAGAGGAAGGGGAAATATATCAGTTGTAGACATATACGTGAATATGTGCTATCACAGAGAATTATTTACATTGCGAACAGGGTATAAAACATACTCAGGGCACAATCGATGATTAATGGATGAACATCAGCAAAGTATCTGAAATATGCCATAAGAGATAAACATGCCTTTGTGACTTACCCTTTCAGAATTTACCCAATTCAAAATCGTTACCAGCTGTACGATTTTGTTCCATGGCATTCATATACCCTAAATTCTTTCCATCCAGCCCTTTATAATACATAAGTAAGAATTGACATGAAGTAGAGCACTTAAAAATTTTTTTATCCTTCGCTGAATCGGTAAAGCAATCATAGGATCCAACTGATCATTGGTGTTGCCTAAAATAAAGCTGGTCACCTACTTTTTCTACTCACCACCAACCGACCCCCAATCCAGCCCTCTCATTATTTTAGCAGCCTTCGTGATATGCATTTTCCTTGAACTCATAGAAGGCTGCACATAGTTCATGGCATTATATTATACATCATACATCAAAACAACAAAATCTTTTTGATACTTAAATGCACCATGCTGTACTTAAGGACTAATGGCTTACTGCCAGTGACTAAGGAGCATGTCCTATTAGACAGGGACCAGAGGCTGGGAATTAATGACTTCCGGTCACGCCCATCACCACCCCTTGTCAGCAGGTCAGTCAAGTACCAGTCACGGAACCACTGTTAGCTCAGGAAGCCACCACAGGAACAGGAGGGAGGGCTTAATGCCTACCTGGTTAAAGGGCTAGATATCTGAATGCATGTCTTCTTGTGCTTTATCTCCAAGTCTTATAAATTACACTGGGAGGAGGCTAGTGACTCTTTGATGGTTACTACTCCGAAATCGCAGCCCCTCCTCTTCAGTTATTTCACATGAGCCCCCCTCAGAGGCTGCTCAATTCTTACAACTCTTTGGTTTCAAGTAAGGCAGATAACAGCCCCCTTTTGGGGTCCCCTTTCAATGTAAAATAAGGTTTTGGTGATATGATTTTGGACATTCACCGCATTGGAATGATCATATGTAATATCTAGGCTCTTTTGATACCATGCACTGTAAAAACAGTGTTTAGGGATTAAACACCAGTGTTTAGAAGTTAAACACTCGGTTAAACACTTATTTGTCCCACTTTTCTCAACACTTCTTAGTGTTAAACGCGTTTAATTTTAAACGCGTTTAACTAGGAAGTGTTTAACCAAGTGTTTAAATGCTAAACACTTAAACACTTCAGTGTTTAGGCGTTTGAGAATAAGTGTTTAAACGCTAAACACCTAAACACTTCAAGTGTTTAGATGTTTAAATATTGGTGTTGAGAAAATTTGGTGTCTATCTTTAAACACCTTTTTTGCAGTGTGGAGACGTTATAGCAGAAATTAAACTTTCAATTGACAGCCCCCTTCCTGCCCCTTGTCTACATTCACCGCTGTGCTGGGTCGATACAACAGTTGGTATCAAAGTCGAGGCTGAGTGCCCCCCCCATGAAATTACACCAGCCTGTTACATCGCTACTTTCTACCCCCTCTAGATACCTCCATGCATTACTGTAGAATGTTCGGCCCAAAATAGAAATAATCAAAATATCGATGCAAAAGTTATGTCAATGGAAAGATATCATGCAGAAACTGCATCTTACAAAAATAATGAACATCCACTGTACTAGGAGAGAGTTATGACGGTTTTTGTTTGCTTTTTGGTGTGTTCAGTTTCTGTCACTTTCACTGTTCATTTGTGTACTACCAGTGGGAGGTGTGTGGGTGCCCAGCACACAGGCAGGCCAGGCTCACTCCCTACAGGTACTGCCCCAGGCCTGGGTGTGCTACTGCAGGGGTGGTCACATACATAGTATATAAGTTACACATCATATCTTTGAGGCAAAATTAGGTAATACTTAGGGGAAGTCCATGAATAGGTTGATACAAGTTATGCTAGAGGTACATCCTGTGTTACTTCTGGGTTGTATTACTGGTAAGTTAATTCATGACAAGTCACCAAAGTTGGACAACATTAGCACTGTAGTACACCATGTGTTCATAAAGAAACTAAAGAATATTGATATGAGGGGAAAGCCCATCATCCTATCTGACAGCCCTTGTAATACCATCCACATACAACGAGATTAGATGCGTATTTCACCTCAGGATCCACCCCTATGTCTCACCATTGTACTGAAACATAATAGAGCACACACCACAGGGATTTACCTGCATCAGAAAGTAATTGGGATAATCAATGAATCCCATATACACTTTGAGGAATAACTTCAATTAATCCTGAATAAGGGATATCATATGTTTCCAAAAAGGTATACTGGTTATTATAAGATAATAGCCCATAAAGAGCTACAGCATAATACCTTCTTTAATACTGTGACAGAAAGGAAGCCGGGAAATGGCCTAAGCACCGAACACGCTAATTACTGTTAACACTGCGTGGTCATAAGTATTTTTTTAGATTTAATCGAATACCCTATCTCTGTGTGTTAGAAGTTAGAGCTAGTATTGCCCTTTGTATGCCCACATCCCACTCCAATAACGCTCCTACTCTACATTTATTTTTTGAAGCCCACATAATCTTGTTATATATCTGCACTCTTCTCTTGTTGCTCATATCTACTGTAGGTCGTATAGCTTAAACTTAGTGGACATTGGAACCAAACTGTACTTAGTTATTTTTTTGTAATTTAACAACTTCCAATTCTTTAAGGATGCATTTCTGATGGTTTCAACTGCACTCTGTTGAAATGCAAAGCTGTTTTTCTTTATTTTCATCAGATGTCATTTGGCAGGCTGGTGTGATTGCTCTCAATTGAAAATTAGGAGTAAACCTACCCTGGATAAATCAAGGCTTTCTGCTTGTAATCCACTTATCTCCAATTGCTTAAATTATTACAGGGGATTGTAATGAAATAATATGCATATGAATATTTGGATGTCCTGCAAATTCAAAGTTTGACTCTCATAGCAGATTTCATGTAGTATGCATGAGGTTTGTGTGGAAGCTTGATAAATGCTTCTCACTAACAGACATTTTAATGATCATGTCCCTATTGCGTGACAGAAACCTGTTTGTGGCAAAGTGGTTATATTATATGTGGTTGATTGGATCTGCCATTCTTCATAGGCAATGGTTTAATCATGCAATGGTAACTAAAACAAAAGCAATATCTGGAGGTAAGGAAATTTACTTTTGCACCGATGTAAATATTTCATTATCATTCAAGGACTATGCTTCCAAAGTTACAATTGCAGTGTATGAAACAATATTGTGTACCTCTTACTTCATATTAAAGTATAGGTAATGCCAGTCCATTTTTCTTTTTTTCATAATTTAGGGGTATGGATACAAACTAGCAAGAAAGAGCCAGCAAAAATACGTTCTTGGCCATTGGGGCGGGCCTCAAGATAAAGGATAAACCTATTTGCAATTAATATACAATTACTATATGTAATGGGTGTGCACTATGCAATTGTGATATTAGGCCTACCATGGTTTCAACTATAGTCAATGACAGTAAGCATGTTAGGACTAAGTTGATGCTACAGTCCTGTTTGAGGCATCATAAGGCACTTAGGCCAAAAAAGTTGGGTTTATAGTAACATGGTCCAAAAGGTTGAGATTTTTTTTGTATGCAAGACTTCATATAGTCATACTTTGCTATGTTTTCACTGGTTATTATAAGAAATGATGGTTTCCTGCATAGAATTTGATGAGATGATGGAAAAATAAGAGTATAAATATAAACTTCAACAAATCTTACAATTATTGTAAAGGTCTTCCAAAAAATCGGAAAAAAAATCAGGAAAAAGATTTCGATAGTTGGTTGGGTTACCGGGAATCTTTTTTTTGGGGGGGCCTTATGTGGCTATGCTTGTGCTAGCCCAACTGTCTACAGAATAACTATGTTCCTCTATTATGACCAAATCCTTTCAGACTATTACTGCAAAGACAAGGTCTTTTCTTCCTTGTCAATCAAAGAGGGTTCAATTGAATCATTGTAATTAGCTTCCTGTACTCTGCTGCTGATAAATCGGGACTGAACCATCTGTTACTAAACTATATGGTGGGGTCCCTTCAATATACAATGGATACAAAAAACAATATAGCTTTTTAGGGGGCTGTCATAAGAGACAAAAAAATGGAGAGGGTTGTAGCTTTGCAGTGGTACCCAGCCCCCTCCCCCAGGGCCCCCACATCTTCCCTTCTGTCTTATCCCTCCCTCCCTCATCCTAAGCAGCTCCACTCCATGGTAGCCATAAAGAGCAGCTCAGTGTAGCAGGTCCTGTCATGGCTGCCATGGCCACTGAGCAGGGTTTATTGGATGACAGATAAAGCTGCTTTAAGCTAACCCTTGATAAGCACTACGAGAGATACCCAAGCCACATACAGACGTGATATGCATACGCATGTTCACCTTATCTCATAATGCATCTTGACACACAGGGCTACATCTCTGTATTGACTAGGAGGGAAGCCCCCCACCGGTATATTGCTATGTTATAAAATAGTGTGTTAACCCCCTAAGGACAGTATCAATGCATTATGCCTATTGGTTGCCATGATGCATAAATGCTTCCCCAGCAATATACCTGTCAGAGATGCATCCATGGATCATGTGAACAGCACTTATATACACTCCTTAAAGCTCAGTATTTGAATGTAGAAACACCAGCACTGTATTGGTGCATGCATCATGGTGGCCAAGGAACATGAACTGAAAGGCATTGTCATGCTTTTAAAGGATTACAAACTAGCTGTGGTGACTGATATGCAAACAGGATAGGGGAGTTGTGTGTGGTAAGCTGATTATCAAGTGGTGTATAATTATATAGCCTTGGGACTAGGCTGTAACTTAGACTAACTGGTTGTCACTGATACCATTATGAACTCTCATGGTATGCACATATTGGTCCCAGTGTATTCATGTATGCAGTTAATGCCATGTTTTATGTGGTACCTGCAGCTATGAGAATGCCTTATACCCTCATTAATCAGCGGAAGGGCTGCCTACACCCTGCCATGCCTGCTGAATTCTGCTTTCTAATGGTGTCATCCATGATTACTCTACAGTTGGTCTGCACTGTGAATAACAGCAGGATATTGGACTAACATTCAAAGTAAATGAGGTTCAGTGTGATTGCACTACTTTTACATTAAAAATATGATAAATCAAGTAGTATAAACCCTTGATAGATATGAAGGCACTGTCCTCTCTATTTCCCCGCTGTATGATGTGTGGACGTAGATCTTAATTAAGTCCCTGGTCATGAAGAGTATGCATAGAACTCCTTCTTGCCTAGTCCCCAGTAGACCCATGCTTGTATTTGTACTTGGCGATTGTAAAAGATGAGTGCTGAATAACAGTGTAAGAAATGGACACTGACACAGACAGTACAATGCCAGAGTGAACAGAATGATTTGTTCTGTTCATCTTGCAGCCTGACATCAGGCAGTCATCAGCAATGACAAAGCAATATTCTCAGCATGTAGCAAGAGGGACCTCTGGGGACTCAACCACAGTACCAGTAGCAGTAAGGTGTGAAATGGGCAGATTGTGTTCTGCTCAGTGAGTATCAAGTGTGAGTTGTATCTGGTAGCTGTTCCCTGGGTTGTGAGTTAGTAGCTGAGCTGCTTACCACATTTATCATAAAGCACCAGGGATAATCTCACAAATAACAAAATACAAGCAGACCAACTATCATTTTGTGCAGCTTTAAGTTACATCCCCACTCCACATTCATCAGATGTAATGTGACATTTTTGTTAAGATAAAATCGAAATGCAGGTGAATCTCTTTTTCTAAATTGAAACACAGCAGACCATTGTTAACCCAGAGAATATGTAATTGTTCTTCTACATGATAATTTATTTGACGCAATTGCTAATGTGAAGTAGCGCAATTCACCTCATAAACCTTAACTGCATATATGAATACACAGTGACTGATATGTGCATACCCGCTGATAGCATGAAGCCTTATGGCATTACCATGGCAGCAATGCTTTTATTTTAATGTACATCTGTCTGTGATAGTATCATAGTGCATTGTCTGTGGTAGTGACTGATGTGTCACTGTCACAATTTGGTAATGACAAAAATTGATTGACTCTAAGCTACCCAGAAATGCCTCACATTAGTTGGTTTTTATTCCATTGAAGTAAAATGCCTGGGTCGTTCCCTTTTTAGCCAGGTTATGTTGCAAGGATTTTCTTTCCTAATCAAACTATCACTTACAATCCTCTAAGTTGGACTAAAAGGGAGCAGAATAAAATTCCAATTAGATACAAAGTACAATGTCAGACATCACTGCTAGTTCAAGTTGTCTGTGGTGGGGATCTTTCGAAAAGAGTAAGAGAGAAATTGTATCGCATAATGAGGATTTGAAGAGTTTGGTTCCAAAACGCAATAAATCCATTCCAGATTTTCAGCATATGTCCATTTGTGTAATGGTCCCCTGAAGATGATTTTGATGATATCCGAATGGAATCTTTAATAAACAGACTCTAAATAGCCCAAAACATATTTTTCAAAGAAAATACTTTTTGTATTACATTCATATTTGCCTCTTTTTTCAAAATGGCGTTTATTGCGTTTTGGAACCAAACTCTTCATTTGCTCTCACTACCTTTATATAGCAGATGTTAGGCAGAGTGAAAGTCTGTGGCATCTGAATACAATACACATTGTGCAGCATATACTTCAATGGTTCATAGTTTTGCCAGTGACTTAGTCTGGAAAAAATCTTATTTCTTTTTGCAATTAGTATGGGGTCTGCGGTTTTTAATTCTAGGGCCCTGTTCACATAAAGACCTCAAATATTCCACTGTCTATAAAATACAAAATGCCATAAAATCTATGGGACCTATCAGACTACACAGTGCTACTGTGCCATTGCCTGAGCTAAAGGCCAGGCAGACACAGTACCTTATGAGTGTAAAGGAGGCTTCAATCCCAGCATTAGCTTTACCAAGGAAATTGACAGGAGGCACCTTACACTGTCACCGATCGATATAACAGAGTTCACAATTGGTTTAAGGTTCATCAAAACATAAGGGATGTAAAGAATCTGATGTTGGAAAATAAATTTAAGCTAAGCCATGCAGTGCATGATATAATACGAAATGATGCACATTCTCAAACTTATAAGAAAGGGAAGAATGCCTCTTTGAATTTTAATAAGATATAAAAGGTGATGCCCTAAGCCACTTAGCTGGAGAGGATTAAGATTACAAAGTGACATTCATGTACAGCTTCTGTAGTGGAAAATGCTGGAAGAATACATTTTGTAATTATATCACATACTAGATGCAACCCCACGATGTATGCTTATCATTTAACAAGACTTAGTGTTCATTGTTGATGACCACTATGACCAGGTTGGAGACTGCACTCCTTACGGCCCCAGTCATAGATGTAGGGCTGTGGCCATTTCTAGCCCTGAATACAGTATGATAATGGGCCTGTGGGCAGATCTAAGGATGGTTTTAAAGTGACATAAAAAAGTGTATTTTCACCATTTTCTATTACTTTTATCATTTTGGTAATGGCACTACAGGAAAGAGGAACATTTATTTACCCAGGAACAGATTCAACATGACAAATTACAGTATAAGTCTTTAGTAAATAATAGATTTTGGCACCAACTGACCAAAAAATGTACCTGTATGAACCACTAAAACAAATTTCTTATTTTTGTGTTAAATTTCCTAAAGAAAATCTCAAGCCCATATAAAAGTTCAAGGCCTTTTCTACAAAATAATATTAGAATATTTTATATATGAACTCCCATAGCCAGGAAATTAACAATTTCCTTACATAAAACATAATTGAATGTGGCTTCCCTAAGAGTACAGTAGGTAATGGTAGGTGGGTGGGGGTTGCATTCACACCTCAGTACCAAGACCACACTGATATCCACTCATGTTCTGCTTGAATGCACTCCACTGTAGGGTGGTCATGGTTCAGTGATCACATGGAAGCAGGTACAGAAATGGCCATGGGTGTACTTCTAAGGCTGTAGACAAATATGTACATGTAGATACTTTTGAGTACAGGGTATGTTTGAAGTCTAGGGTTTCTTCCCAGCCTCGTCTCAGACCTGATGACTCGGGTTGAAGCATACTGAGGTCTACTTTATCCATTAAAATTGATTAATTTTCCATATCTTTCACACACTTGATTGATATTTTTCACAAGTTACATTATTTCAGTAGTTTTACCCTTCCTCCATCGGAGATCCTTCTAGATTCTTAACTATTGACATCACCAAGCTTGCCTGATCATGTTCTAGGCACATCTATCTAGCCAGGGGTGTTGAATCTCTCATCAAGGCACTGCCCTCCTGATTTAAACCCCTCTAAGCCCTCCCTCCACCTCTGCCACCAGGGCCGACTTACAGCACTAATGGGGTCCCATCTAGTAGGAATGCATAGAGTCATTTCTTATATAGGGCTTACCAGGACTAATGCCTAACAGAGTTTCCTTTTTGTTCTGTGAACTTTAACAGTATTGCTCAGGATATTGAATGGAATATTTTAGCGAGTGAGCATGTGTGACTGCTGAAAAATCAATGTAGATATTATCCTGACATTCTCGAGGCATACAGGTAACAAAACATAAAGGGGAATGATAAAATAAGTATATGGATAATGTCATTACAATTGTTATTACTTTATGTTTAACACCACCAAACCTAAAATTTGGTGGTGTCAAAGGTGGCCAGGGAAAACGTGCCTCCTGGGGGAAAATGGATTTTTAAGTTTTAAGTTATGGGCTTTAAAAAGAGATATCTTGAGCTAAGAATCTGATATCCAAGGTAGTTTTGCTGTAATTGCTTGTCAAATTTAGGATGGTGTGTACAACTGAAAATGGGAATTAAGCTCAAATGCATTATATCCTATCATAAACACTAATTATGCAAAAAATACAGTTTTGTGGAAAAAAATAATTAAAGAAATGTGATGTTTTTGTGATAAAATTGGTTCTAGAGGGATTTTGTTTAGCTCTGTTTTCGGTTATGGGTTCTTGAAGGAATTTCAAAAAATGATTGTGGCAAAAATTCCCAATTGGAAAAGGAGAGAGGTTTCCATGGCAACCAGAAATTGCCTTATCTACCAATTTTCAACGTTTCCATGGCAACCAACATTCCAAAATGGAACATTTTCAGTGGAGATGGAATAATTTTAAGCATCCCACTGGATTCTTCATCAAAAATTGGTCTAAAGCTTTTGTTTTTTAGCATATTTGTCAGTGTTTTACCCATAATACTGCCCCCTGGTGGCCAAAACCAGTACTAAAGATTCCCCCCAGACCCTTGTCCATTATTGCTTATAATGTAGGAGAGGGCTCATACAAGGTAAAACAGTGTAATAGAAAAGTTGCTGCTGAAGCATTATGGGAGGATAAGTAATGGAAATCTTCTGTAAAGCTGGAAGATTTGCTACAAACCCTCTGAGGTGAAGCCAAGGTTTGTGGCAAATTCTCCAGCTCCAAGGAGGTTTTCATACTTGTACTCCATCCACAGAACAGTAAAACCATGAATATAAGCATATTTTGACAGAAACTCTAGAGGCTGTGATACAAAACTATGATAAATATATGGTGTTCCAGACTACAATTACCAGCAATCTCAATAGTATTATGGTTAGCAGGTCTGACTTTGAATCACAGAATGTGGGTTCAAGACTGCATGTGGAGACCCTTGTTAACCTACTCATACAAGGTAAAAGGGATCTTTGTAAAAGGCCTCCCTGAAGCCCCTTTTACACTTTTGGCATTCAGGGGATGTTCATTATAATACATTACTTTTAGAAATTGTTGCAAAAATAACAGTTGCCACCTGGTAATAAAAACAAAATCACACTAGGGGTTTGAACCTGTGTCGTCTAGAGTTCTAGTCCCAGGCATTAACCACTACACTACATTGACCAGTCAGACTTTCAAAGTGAAATAACCCTCTTTATCTAAATTGGTTACTCAGTCAGAGTAGTGGCATATCACCATTCAGTACATGTTCTAACACCCACAATATCAACTGAGAACTCATGGTATAAAGGTTAGCACATGGGACTCTGGATTCCAGTACTGCCTGGTGAAAGTTTTATAACTGATTGCTCATGCCATTGGACCCCAGACTACCGTCAGCAGATGTTGATTGCACACATGACTGTGGGCAATAATATGATCTGTAGCTCTGTGAAAGTGATATCAATTGGTGATTAGTGTAAGGTGCACAACATACTTGAGAATAAGGTGAGGCTGGCAAAGAGGCCATAAAAATCACCCTACCTCAGCACTTAATTAATGATGTTGAATCAATAGTGAAATTTGACCCTAATTAATTCCGAAAGGAGAGCAATATGGAAAAATGAAGTTCTTTTTTGATTGTTGATTATTTGACTCTCAGTGGGGAGGTACATCAAAATTGATATAACTTGGAAACCTTACCTCTGGTTACTGGACTATTTTGTTACAGGACAAAAACTTCCATGTTCCTATTGCCTAAATCAACCTGTCCACTAATGTGCTTGCTTGCTGTATTTTATATCTTCAGTAAACGTTAGATTCTTGGCATTACTTTCTATATCAATTTGGTAAATTATATACATTGTCACCCACCATATGGTATTGTCATATACCCCCATGGACCATAATTCCTGTTACCACAGCAGTATATATGTTGTACATGGGAAATGCTGGTATCATAGACACTCAGCGGCAGAATATGCAGGTTGTATAACGACAGGTGAATATGGAAATATGAGGGCTATTCTTAACATATAACAAGATGGAGAGTGCAACATAAGGTTTGATTATTGACCCGGAGTATGGACAGAATAACAAAATAAAAGAGAACCCTCTCTACATGCACATGGTTCATACAGAGAGGTGAATAGTACAAAGCAATATTAGGTACTGGGTATGTGTTGAATTGCACTTAAAGTAAAACAAAATACCCGTCTTAAGAGTGCCTCAATTGGGAATCTTATGACCATGACAAAATGTTAGTTACTCATGAATACTGTCTGTCTTGACAATCTTCAGTATTAGTACATGCACGGGCTGTAGTGAGAAAGTTCATGAGGATAACCAAATGGTGTTTTAACACAGGTCTGTGGTGAAAATGTCAGTAGTATAACAAAATGACACTTATACACAGGGTCTGTAATGAGAGATGCCAGTAGCATAACAAAATGGCACTTATACACAGGATCTATAACAAAGTGGCACATAGAAATAGGATCTATGGTTATATTTGTCTGAATTGACAGTATGGCACTTAGAAACACAAATACATGGTCAGTAGGAAGGGTGAGTTATAAATGAGGTGCAAGCAACTTTTCCAAATTGGAAAGTAACCACAGGGTATCATGCCATCTAGTGTCAGCCCACACGATGTGGATCTTTAAAGAAATCTCCCACAGTATCATATGCTTGGACCAATCATTTTCTACATCTTTGGCCAGCTTAAAACCTCATTCCCATTCAATTAACCACATGTATCAGCACATACAAAACAAATTTAGACAGACCTGTTTGAACTCTCTGGCAGAGGCCGAATCCTCATATCCTGTAATAGGGCCTGTAATCCATTCCTAACAATCACCATTACTTCTATTTGTTCATTTTTTTTTGCATTACCGTACTGGCCTACTCTTGTTTTAGACACACCTACCTTATCAGGGTTGTTCAATCACTTGTCCAATCACCAACCTCCTGGGGTAAAGCCCTCTGGGCCCAGCCTCCACATGTAATGGCTGGGACATAAACTATTGCCCTACAGTACTGAGGATTTGATTGTCAAGCATAAATAAACGGACTTGTAGCTCCAATTCACAGCACCATTATGTATATTTAAAACTTAAAGGGAAATTTTTACTAGACTCAGTGCCTAAGTATTAAAGTTACAGAACAAGATATAAAGAAATGATGCAATCAGTGAGCTTAAATTTCCTGTATTCATATTAAATTACAATGTTCAGTTAGTTTAAACATGTGTGCATCTAGAGATACATTATTGCTCTATATAATATACAATGCCAGCCCTGCAGTTAGAAAAATAAAAATAACACATTGTGCAGTTTAGGTGTTTATCTGCAAATGATTCTCATCTTGATGACAAAAGTTATTATCCTGAATGTTGAAGGAAATAATTCCATCTTTTCTCCTTTTAGGGAACTTGGAAAAGTCATTATAGTTCTATTTGAATAAATGTACATAATGACTATATCGGATGATGATGTTACAAAGGTTTTACAATGTAGCGAGAAAGCGCCTGAAGCAGATTTTCTCAGAAAGGCATCTGTTCAATTTAATTCACAATGTCTAATCCCATATCTCTGATTCTGACTGAACTGTTTTTTTTTTCAGGTTAAACAGCCATCTAGAAAGGTAGGTAAAACTTGACCTGATATATTCCTCTGTGAAATTGTAGTTCTCACCATGAATATGACCTTAGCTGTCGAAATGGCATTAAACATCTATTACTCACTCACTCACCTCTACACTGAAGATATGAGCTCTCACTGGCTACATCAGATGTGCTTTGAGTAATGAGTCTATTGCTCCTTATTGCCTATAGAGCAGCTCACAGAGCCTCACTGAATATTGTTTCTGTCATCTAAAGAGCACACAGCTGGTTAAGGGATGGAGTTTCTGTTCTTTATTTTGAGTTCAACTTAAGTTTGCAGTCCCATTGGAAGACCTGTGTGAAAAGGGGTGCAGAATAAAAGGTTTATATGATTAAGAAACACAGGGATTGGTTAGATACAGCTGCCAATGCTATCTATTGTGAATGGAAGAGATCTGGCTTGAGGATATAATTTCCTTGGTTTTGATGACAGGTTGACTCCAATGGTATATGGAAATACAATCAGTGATGAGATATTAGATTTGTTTTCTAAGGAATAGTTCAATCTCTGATAAAGACATGTGACATGATCTGTGGCTTTTGCAGTACATGTAATTTGCATACCTTATGCAAGGTACATTTCAATAGCATCATACATCCCTATAGAGCACCTCATTCCAACAGTTCGTCTGCGCTTCCACTGGGTATTTGGAAAGAAATCGTCTCAAATATTCATACTGAAATCTTTATGTCTTTACCTTTTCGCTTGAAAATTAAATATTCAAAAATGATCAGTTAAAGCTTTGATCTTAAATTTTTTTTTTTGATTAAGAGATTAAGCATGTGTCATAAATTGTGAAGTAAAGCTGCATAGGAATGCTTGTAGGTTAACTCATCACTTTATTAAAAATGAAGTTTAGTAATTTGGTTTAAATTCAACAAGAGGGTTTTGATAACATACATTTTAGCACTACATATCATATGACATGTTCTCTTTTGGGTATACTGGTTGAGATTGACCAAAAGTGGGAAGATAAACCTGGCAACCAGAGGGCATTGATATTTAGGTACTTGGGCAGAGTGCCATCTGTAGTGAACCTTGTCATTTATAACCCTGCTAATAGGCAGCCTGGTAAGCTGGTCTTCAGACACTGTTCAGACCTGCTCAGAGCAGCCATAAACCTAACAATGTGCTCAGATGGGGTTATATAGTAAGCCATGTATCCATATCAAATAATGTAGTGAGCTTCTTATCCCTACGTCATCAGTAGCTCTACTAATGGGATGATAAAAAAATCCTTAATTGCTTTTGATTGTTATTCTATGCCACAGTAGGTTTATATTGGAATGTTATTTAAGAATGCATGATTTAAGGGCATAAATCTTTAAAAAGCCAATATTTTCAGGAGACTTGGCAGCACACTAGCAGAACTCTCAGCTTGTGAGAAAGAGTGAAAGATTATTACTTTTCCATTTCAATATGAAAAAAGTAAAGCAATTGTTTTAGCCTCTCACTGGGCAACAATGTCTATATCCCATCTAATCCCTTTGTAAAAAGCATTCCATCTTTTAGCACACCCATAATCTGAAGGAAGCAGAGCTAAGTGAAGAGTAGCCACTAGCTAGTTAGGGCTCAACAATTTAGTTTATAGTTTCCTTGATGTACTGTGGAGGGATATTCAATATAATCTCACGATTTTAGCTTGGACAGTTTTTTTTTGGTCATAATCCCTGTTCGTTATCAGGCCATAACCCTACTCTGAGACCTTTTGTTCATCTTCAAGAAGGCGCTGGTTTCAACCTGGACATGTTAATAAATTGGAGAAGTATACAAAGTCAACCTCACCATAAAAACCGTTAAAACCGTTCAGGGTTCTATGGGAATCGTTCCCCGGCCGCTGTGGCAATAGACAGACTCGCTATCCACTACACCATGCCGAATGGTACTAGAAACCAATGTACATGAAGTATTTGAAAAATCAGTCTGACATACCTGGGGCTTTGCACACCTTGTTAGCATAGAATCCAATGGTGGCAGGTGGAGTTATTAACAGGGAAACATCCTAAGGTATCCTAGATGAACATGCCATGCCTAATTTCTCCAAATTGTTCAAAATAAAGAAGAATCCAATGGTTTTCCATAACGATACGTCTCGGCACCCGCCATTGTGGCTTGTTGAACTTGTGACCTCGTATGTGTGTCACATGCCTACTTCCGGTCTAGTTCTACAGTGTCATGGCTTATCTCTTCAATTTATAAAGAATTTGTTGGTATTTGGCCACTATATAGACCAGAATGGCAATGAAACATGGCAAGAATAACCTTAGGTTCTATATAGTGAAGCATATTTAGGTTAAAAGGTTAATATCATAACATTTCAATGTAACAACTTGATTATCCACATGCCGGGGCCCAGCAGCAAATGGGCCAGGAATATGGACAAGAAAGCACAGGACGACTTCTGCTGTCAACATAGAATTATTTTTCTACCACTTGGTCTTCTCCTGCTTTTATTAAGGGGTTATAAGGTAAGAAATTAATACTAAATGGAGAATTCTGTTAGATGAACACCTGCTGCGCGGGTCGTGAAAAATTGAACCCATAAACCCACTTGTGGTGTTACATAATATTGATTAAATGTAACTAGTCACTCATTTCCTGCGTCATTCAATAGCGATACATTGACAAATATAGTTGCCTTAAAGCAGCCAAAAACAATGGTAACTTTGATATAAAACAATTAGGAATAATTCTGTATAACAAATGACCTCACTTGACATGAAGAGAACTTTACAACCTAATCATGGAAGCAGCCACTGATTGACTGCTGCCACAATGTAAGTATTGCATTAGATTCAATTCAGATGGATGTCCCTGATAATTGGCATCAAAAACTATGAGCCAGCAAGCAGAAATGGAGGTTCCTGCGGGATTTAGTACCTGTTTTAGCCACCAGGGGGCATTACTATGGGCTAGAATAGGAAATGTATGCCTATAACTGTTTTAGGGTACTTTTTCATGGAAAAATCAATGATTTTTTATAAAACGTTCTATTTTGGCCTAAATAGGCATTTTTGTTAATTTCTGTTGCCATGGAAACATGCTTTTCATTCTAAATAGGAAAATCAATGATCTCATTTGAAGGTTTGTTTCACCAGGTTTACTATGGTGAAAACAGAACGAAAATACCATTTCTAGTTCAAAAGTTATGGGCAAAAGAATTAAAAAATCATGCTAATTTAGTTAATTAGCATAAATTATGCTAATTTTAGATGTATCTCATGACCAATTAGATCTAGAGCTTATTGCCATTCAGGAAATGGTCATAACTACCCATATTTAGCAAGCCATTCCTCTAAGACTAACAGGAGTATCTTCTCTTGCAATATATCACTGTAAAGCTAGTGATTTGAATTTTAACGTTGACTTACTAACTGATACAAAACATATGCAGCTGAGGGTGCCATTAATTTAATGAGTTAAGTGGTGTGAGAATAAAAATATCATGATCTCCAAATATTGATACCATACTTTTAAAATCAATATAGGGAGGCAGCAAACTACATATACCTACCCTATCCTCAGCTGATGTCACACCCCTACCCTCATGTATCCATATTAAGCTGTGGTCTGGAGCCATGTCATGGGAAATGATTGGTGATTAGTGTCAGACCTGTAAGGCACTTTGAATGAGTGCTGTCAGGTTGTTACACCCATAATGGGGACCCTTACCGCTATCACGCCTTAGCCCTAGATTAATGGCACCAATCCATCAACATAACTGGTGCATGCTTAATGAACATATGCAGCTGATGATGACAGTATTTTCTGGAATGGTTATCAACTTTTTAGGCAAGACAGGAGTGCTAAGAAAGGGGGTGGTGTTGCTATCTATGTGAAGAACTCTATGGCTAAATGTGTAGCCAAGGCTGACCAATACTGCTACACTAAACCTGAAATGGAGATGGTTACTATCAAATCTAGCCAAGAAGTTAGAAAATCCCTAGTATTGTCTACAGTATACAGACCACCTAATAGCACAGTACCTAGTTTCATAGATGAGCTTGAACTGCATCACATAAATTTCAGTGCTCCTGATATAGAATTATGGGTGTTAGGAGATACCAATATCAACACTCTTGATGAAAATGCAAATGAAGCAATTAAATTGCATGACTTATGTCGAGATTATGGGCTGCGCAATTTAATTACCCAAATTACTCGCCCCTTTGATAATAGAGGCACATGTATTGATCATATACTTACTAATACTACCAAACCAGTGGTAGCTGGTGTACTCAATTACCTGGTCAGTGATCATCTCCCTGTTTTTGCAGCACTTGCAGAACAAAATCTCCCAGATATCATGAGGGAATACCAAACCAGGGACTATAAGGGCCATCATTCTTATCTGCTAAAGGATTGGGTTTGTGACTGGGATTGGGACACCTTCTGGCAAAGTAATGACGTTGATGCCATGTGGTCCTGTGTTGTACAGTGCCTTACTGAATACTTAGACAATTTTTGTCCCATGACAACTAAAGTCTTCAAAGATAAGGGTAAAGATTGGATGACAGCAGAAATATTGCATCTCATCTCAGAAAGAGATAGAAACATGGAAAACTTTCTAACTACAAAGAATGGAATCATCTTAAAGAGAGCAAAGACTCTCCGCTGTCTCATATCAAAAAACACTAAATATGCAAAGTCAAATGTTACAACAACAACCCTAGATGCTAACATCAAAAACCCCAAAGCTTTCTGGAAAATCATCAATTCAATTCTGAAACCTAAAGGGGAGGTATTACCAATGAATTTAAAAGGGGAGGATGGTAAACTCAAAACAAACTTAGACTCTGTTGAGTATATGAATGAGTTTTTCGCAGGCATTGGTGAAAAGCTATCTGACCAACTAACCCAAGAAGGCCAGCAAATGGCTGACCTCATTTCTGACTACAATCCAAATATTGATGAGGAGGATAAAGATTGGATGACAGCAGAAATATTGCGTCTCATCTCAGAAAGAGATAGAAACATGGAAACATGTGAAACGCTTACAGTAAATCCTGAAACAGTGTCCTATTTGTTGACAGATATAAATGTTAACAAAACATCAGGTATGGACAACATCAGTTGTCGCATACTAAAGGAATTCCTAAGTCTGATTGTTAATGAGTTAACACATTTATATAATGAATCGTTCAAGCATGGTTTCTTTCCAACTAGCTGGAAAATAGCCAGGGTGACCCCAATTCCTAAAGGTGGCTCCTTACAAGACGTAGGTAATTGGAGGCCTATATCTCTTCTCCCGGTGGTATCTAAAGTTGCAGAAAAAATTATGTACTGCCATCTTTTGGATAGAATGGATGAGCTAAATGTTATTTCAAACAATCAGTTTGGTTACAGATGAAACATGGGCACAGGAGATGCTATTTTCGAATTGACAACAGACCTTTATAGTTATAGAGATGAAGGTCATGTATCTGCGCTGTGTTTTGTGGACCTGAAGAAAGCATTCGACTCAGTCAATCACACCTATTTATTATCTAAATTGAAATCACTTCGACTCTAAAAATGTGATTTTGACTGGATCAAATAGACAACAAATGACTCGTATTGGGGAATTTGACTCCAAATTTGCCCCTGTAAATTTTGGTGTACCGCAAGGGTCAGTTTTAGGGCCTCTGCTATTTATTTATTACATAAATAATTTGGCTGATGGTCTAATCCACTGTAAGAATCTGATGTATGCCGACGACCTCGTAATCTACAGTCACCACAAAGACCCTCAGTTAGCTATCAATTGGCTTCAGGAAGACATCAACAAAGTGGTGGACAAGTGTACTGAGTTGAGACTAACCATTAATAATTCCAAAACCAAATTTATGCTCAGTGGAAGTAAAGAAAAGATGAAAGTGGTAGTTAACAACCAGCTAAAAATCAAAGGGAAAATTCTTGACAGAGTAGACAATTACTGCTACCTGGGGGTTAGGCTAGATGAGGCAATGACCTTAGAACCAGCAGTTAAGGAAGTTATTCGTAAGGTTAATCACCGTCTCTTCAAATTTGCGAAAGTACGATGTGACTTGACCCAAAAGGCTGCTATTATGGTGTACAAATCTACCATTATGTCACTCTTTGATTATGCTTGCTTCCTACACTCAGGTGCTAATTTCAATTTAACAGCTAAATTACAAAGGCTCCAAAATAGGGGGCTTAGAATTTGTATGCGAAGCAGTGTAAGAGACATGTCTATTGAAGACCTCCATGCAAGATGTAATGTGGATATGCTAGATAGACGTAGAGATGAGGTACTACTTGTGTACATGTACAAATATGCCAATCAAGGCAAATTTGTCAAAGACACTTTAAATGCCCAACGCACTCGCACCCAAAATAAAAAAAAGTTCGATGTAAGAAGACCAAAACGTGAGTTCTTTAAGCGGTCCCCCTTGTACAGAGGTTCTCACTTATGGAACAATTTGTCTGAATGGCACCAGGAAGCGGAACAGAAAGCCCAGTTTAAAGCGCGTATACGTCGTGTCAGAGACCTACACAAACAAAGCCAGAAACCCAAGTTTGAAGTCCTCAATGGAAGCATCTTAATTGCAGATACCTCTGATGAGGAAGAAGATGAGCCCTGAGCATCTTAACCAAACTACGCTTCACTTGTTGTTCATACTTTCTGACCTGTTACTTCTCAAACAATCCTGTGGCAAGCTATAATTGGTAGTTGGCCTGGCTCAGTTTCAAAGGTTAATAGACTATTAATTTAGTATTTATCGGCTTTTACAATCCAAGAAAGAACTCTGGTACTAGTCACCCTTGTTAATGACCCTGATTACTGATACTACCTATGAATTGATACTAAAAGCATGATTTGAAGCTGTGATCTGAAACATGTTGTTAGTGTATTTGCTAACCACAAGCCTCTTTTCTTAGGCTATAACCAACCGCTCCTTTGTTGAGCAACTCTGTTACTTCTTTTTTTTAGGTCTTATAATTTCCTTCTTCCTTGTTTAGAGTCTCGTGGTCTTTCTTGTCTTGTGTATATTAATTGTATAATTATCATGTAATTAGTAATTGTTTTTTAGCTTTTTCCTCAAAATCATAAACTCAATCCGCAAGGCATTACCTGCTTGTCCTCATCCCATCATGGCACAGGCCATGTAATTTTGTGTAATGTATAATTTCATACTTTGTTTTAATTAATCTGATTTAAGGGGTATTTGCCCTAAGCTAGTTTGTTTCGTGATGTACAGCACACATCAGACAGGACGAGTTGCTTAGCATCGCTCAACAGAATTTTGAACTAATGTTCCCTACAAGTCTCATGCACATTCATTTTTCTGTCTACATCACTCATTGTTTTATTAACTGGGTTCTACAACCCTTTTTCATAACTTTTCTTTTTTCACTTTGACAACCACTGAAACTGAGCCTAAATCAATTGATTGCAATATTATCACCTCCTCTGCATAGTGGAGCAATCAATAAACACTTCTTTACAAAAAAAAAATAATAAATATCCTCAAAATGTAACAATGTGACAACAAATTGTGACCACATTTGATTCGAAAAGAAGAGGACACATTTCTTACACTCTATTGATGGAAACAATTGTCAATGTTCTGAAGTTAGATTGAGACAGGAACCTCATTGCATCTTGTTTCCTTTTAACATATTGATGAATAGAATAGAGAACCAGACTCTGCTGCTTCATTTATCACAGACAACTAAAGCTATTGCTAACAAATTATATCAGAGGAAACCTAGTCAATCTCTGAAGCATTTCTATTCAGATAAGAACACATACAGAAGGAGTTTCGGGATTGGATAGCTTAAATCAGTTGTGCCATAAATTTACTCTTCACAGGTATGTTTAAGGTAGACCATCCAGGTGACTACAGCTCAACAGAGCATGATGGGAAACTGAGTATTTTTTAGTTTTGGAGGTAGCTTTGCACAGGAAATATCTGTGTTCAGGGGACCTTTCTACATATGCTGCAGAAGACGAAACTCTGTGTATGGATCTGTCCTAAAATCAAGAAGCTTCAATAGATAGGAGGTGAAACTCAGAGCTTTACCTATGGACACAGTGTAACAGCCCCCCCCTCTACCCCCCCTTCAAAGTAGGCTCCCTTTTATGTTCAGTATTGAGTCCTATGTAGGATAAGGGGGTTTATAGAGATGTCAGGAATCTTTATCAGAGTGATATCAAATGGAAACAAGGGGCCACATATACCAAAATATCCTGCTGAATCCAAAATTTGTGATATTGATTCTCAAAATTTGACCAAAAGTACCTAAAAAGGAGGTTTGATGATGAGAATATTTTAAAAATGTACAAAAGTTATATTGAAAATGATTGTAACTTTTTATAGATGCAACATGCTAATCAAAGTCAATACCTGAATCTACATATCCTAATGTGTGCCTATCTCAACCTGACAAGTACTCTACCTGTGTATGGCTTTGCCTCTCCAACATACTGCCTATCCCTTAGTCTACCTATCACTCATACTACCTATCCCTTGAAACATCTAGAGTTTAATTAGGTTTTCTCTCAAATGGCTTAAAGGATTAAAGTTTACCATTCACCTTTGTACCTAATTCTCTGTACATTCTTACCATTAGTCTACCTATCCTCAATCTGCCTATCATTCACTTTACCTATCCCTCATGGTGACTATCCCCCAACTCTTCACATCCCTCATGTTTGACTAGCACATCTGTGATATTACCTAGCACCAATGTATCTTTTGAATATGCTCACCTTACAAGGTACCCTCTGTACCTATCTCTTAAACTGTTTATTACCTATCCTCCTTGCTACCCATCCTCTTCAATACCTATCCCTCAAGCTCACTTTATAGCTTTCCTACCTATCACAGCTTGATCAGCTGGGATAGCTCACAACCAACCTTCAGTTTGATCTCTTAGTCAACCTATCCCCTAAGGAACAAATTTAACAGTCTACCTCACACATACATCTACCTATCACTCATGCTATATATCCTTGAGGTTACCTATCCTTCAGGCTGCCTATCCTTCATGGTATATAGCCCTTAGTTTTTTAACTTGTCAAGTGGGATAGCATGAACGATATGCAGCATGAAGGATAGGAAGAGGGGAATAAACAACATACATGTAGGATAGGAAGTTAGCTAGTCTAATGATAGCCATGGTGAGGCATTTTAGAAAAGCATGATAATTCAATGGGCTGAGGGATATGTAAGGTAAACATGAGTGATATGCAGACTTGAGGATAGGTACAATGAGCGATAGGTATATTTAACAAGGCATAGACTATAAGAGCTACTATAAAGGTAGAAAGAATAGCATACAAGGTGAGAGATACATAGATAGCTGGTTAGGTAGGCAGAGGGCTATATACCATGAAGGATAGGCAGCCTGAAGGATAGGTAACCTCAAGGATATATAGCATGAGTGATCAGTAGATGTATGCTTGAGGTAGACTGTTGGATTTGTTCTTTAGGGGATAGGTTGACTAAGAGATCATAACAAAGGTTGGATGTGAGCTATCCCAGCTGATCAAGCTGTGATAGGCAGGAAAGCTATAAAGTGAGCTTGAGGGATAGGTATTGAAGAGGATGGGTAGCAAGGAGGATAGGTAATAAACAGTTTAAGAGATAGGTACAGAGGGTACCTTGTAAGGTGAGCATATTCAAAAGATACATTGGTGCTAGGTAATATCACAGATGTGCCAGTCAAATATGAGGGATGTGCAGATTTGGGGGATAGTCACCATGAGGGATAGGTAAAGTGAATGATAGGCAGATTGAGGATAGGTAGACTAATGGTAAGAATGTACAGAGAAAATTAGGTACAAAGGTGAGGGGTAAACTTTAATCCTTTAAGCCATGTGAGGGAAAACCTAATTAAACTCTAGATGTTTCAGGGGATAGGTAGTATGAGTGATAGGCAGACTAAGGGATAGGCAGTATGTGGGAGAGGTAGAGCCATACGCAAGCAGAGTACTTGTCAGGTTCGGATAGGCAAATATTGGGATATGTAGATTGAGGTACTGACTTTGATTAGCATGTTGCATCTATAAAAAGTTACAATCATTTTCAATATAACTTTTGTACATTTTTAAAATATTCTCATCATCAAACCTCATTTTTAGGTACCTTTGGCCAAATTTTGAGAATCAAGACCACAAATTTTGGATTCAGCAGGATTTTCTGGTATAGGTGGCCCCTTGTTTCCATTTGATATCACTCTGATAAAGATTCCTGACATCTCTATAAACCCCCTTATCCTACATAGGACTCAATACTGAACACAAAAGGGAGCCTACTTTGAAGGGGGGGTAGAGGGGGGTGGCTTGCACTATAGGACTCTATGGAGTAACATATCCTAGGGAACCTATACTATTCTTGCTAAAATCAAGAAGCTTCAATAGATAGGAGGTGAAACTCAGAGCTTTACCTATGGACACAGTGTAACAGCCCCCCCCTCTACCCCCCCTTCAAAGTAGGCTCCCTTTTATGTTCAGTATTGAGTCCTATGTAGGATAAGGGGGTTTATAGAGATGTCAGGAATCTTTATCAGAGTGATATCAAATGGAAACAAGGGGCCACATATACCAAAATATCCTGCTGAATCCAAAATTTGTGATATTGATTCTCAAAATTTGACCAAAAGTACCTAAAAAGGAGGTTTGATGATGAGAATATTTTAAAAATGTACAAAAGTTATATTGAACATGATTGTAACTTTTTATAGATGCAACATGCTAATCAAAGTCAATACCTGAATCTACATATCCTAATGTGTGCCTATCTCAACCTGACAAGTACTCTACCTGTGTATGGCTTTGCCTCTCCAACATACTGCCTATCCCTTAGTCTACCTATCACTCATACTACCTATCCCTTGAAACATCTAGAGTTTAATTAGGTTTTCTCTCAAATGGCTTAAAGGATTAAAGTTTACCATTCACCTTTGTACCTAATTCTCTGTACATTCTTACCATTAGTCTACCTATCCTCAATCTGCCTATCATTCACTTTACCTATCCCTCATGGTGACTATCCCCCAACTCTTCACATCCCTCATGTTTGACTAGCACATCTGTGATATTACCTAGCACCAATGTATCTTTTGAATATGCTCACCTTACAAGGTACCCTCTGTACCTATCTCTTAAACTGTTTATTACCTATCCTCCTTGCTACCCATCCTCTTCAATACCTATCCCTCAAGCTCACTTTATAGCTTTCCTACCTATCACAGCTTGATCAGCTGGGATAGCTCACAACCAACCTTCAGTTTGATCTCTTAGTCAACCTATCCCCTAAGGAACAAATTTAACAGTCTACCTCACACATACATCTACCTATCACTCATGCTATATATCCTTGAGGTTACCTATCCTTCAGGCTGCCTATCCTTCATGGTATATAGCCCTTAGTTTTTTAACTTGTCAAGTGGGATAGCATGAACGATATGCAGCATGAAGGATAGGAAGAGGGGAATAAACAACATACATGTAGGATAGGAAGTTAGCTAGTCTAATGATAGCCATGGTGAGGCATTTTAGAAAAGCATGATAATTCAATGGGCTGAGGGATATGTAAGGTAAACATGAGTGATATGCAGACTTGAGGATAGGTACAATGAGCGATAGGTATATTTCACAAGGCATAGACTATAAGAGCTACTATAAAGGTAGAAAGAATAGCATACAAGGTGAGAGATACATAGATAGCTGGTTAGGTAGGCAGAGGGCTATATACCATGAAGGATAGGCAGCCTGAAGGATAGGTAACCTCAAGGATATATAGCATGAGTGATCAGTAGATGTATGCTTGAGGTAGACTGTTGGATTTGTTCTTTAGGGGATAGGTTGACTAAGAGATCATAACAAAGGTTGGATGTGAGCTATCCCAGCTGATCAAGCTGTGATAGGCAGGAAAGCTATAAAGTGAGCTTGAGGGATAGGTATTGAAGAGGATGGGTAGCAAGGAGGATAGGTAATAAACAGTTTAAGAGATAGGTACAGAGGGTACCTTGTAAGGTGAGCATATTCAAAAGATACATTGGTGCTAGGTAATATCACAGATGTGCCAGTCAAATATGAGGGATGTGCAGATTTGGGGGATAGTCACCATGAGGGATAGGTAAAGTGAATGATAGGCAGATTGAGGATAGGTAGACTAATGGTAAGAATGTACAGAGAAAATTAGGTACAAAGGTGAGGGGTAAACTTTAATCCTTTAAGCCATGTGAGGGAAAACCTAATTAAACTCTAGATGTTTCAGGGGATAGGTAGTATGAGTGATAGGCAGACTAAGGGATAGGCAGTATGTGGGAGAGGTAGAGCCATACGCAAGCAGAGTACTTGTCAGGTTCGGATAGGCAAATATTGGGATATGTAGATTGAGGTACTGACTTTGATTAGCATGTTGCATCTATAAAAAGTTACAATCATTTTCAATATAACTTTTGTACATTTTTAAAATATTCTCATCATCAAACCTCATTTTTAGGTACCTTTGGCCAAATTTTGAGAATCAAGACCACAAATTTTGGATTCAGCAGGATTTTCTGGTATAGGTGGCCCCTTGTTTCCATTTGATATCACTCTGATAAAGATTCCTGACATCTCTATAAACCCCCTTATCCTACATAGGACTCAATACTGAACACAAAAGGGAGCCTACTTTGAAGGGGGGGTAGAGGGGGGTGGCTTGCACTATAGGACTCTATGGAGTAACATATCCTAGGGAACCTATACTATTCTTGCTAAAATCATGACAGAATGATGATCAAGAAGAATGCAGGAATGGATAATTTTTGTATCACTTGGTGATCGCATGCCTAAATATGGTGATCCATGTAGTCCCACAGAAAAAAACCCAGACGGAATTTTGCTGCAAATTAACAAAAATCACGTCTCCCATAGTGTAACAAATGACCATAGAGGTAGAGAAATAAAACATACTCATTTACATACTTGATTGGTCACTCTAGTGCACTATTCATGGGAATTCACTATTGATGGTTAGCATAATCTTTTGTGAAATATGTAGAGGCAAACTTTTGAAACTAATGAGTTTCATCTCTCATTTGCTGCAGATATTGTGCAAATCGGATTATTCTTGGCTAACCTACAGGAATTCTTAGCGAAATTTCACGAAACACTAAGTGTTAGGTTCCCAACTTGCTGTATCGAGCTATAGGTAGTCTGTACAACAAAGGAATGGAATGACTCCTTGAATACATATGTTATCAAGATAACAGCAACACCTAGAAATCTAGAAATTTTGTATTTACAACAAAATGAAGGTCATGCACAATACGCCGACTGAGTCTGTGAGTAGTATAACAAAAAAGTAGCTATTTAAAATATAATATATACTGTCCTTCGACATGTAAGTAGCAGAATAACAACACCAGACAACTCCAGACACAGTGTGTAGTCACAGGATGCATAATGACAAATGCAACAAAACATGTAGTAATAGAGAGACATTCCTGTTAACTCTTTAAAGGCAGATACTACACTGAGGAAGCACCTACACTACAACCCTGAAAATCCACTGCTGCCTTGGGCAGCATCAGTCGTATGCCCAAGGGCATCACAACCACATGGTTGATATCCCGATTGCCCGAGCTCCACTAATATTATGAACTTTCATTGTATGCATATCAGTACCTGTGTAGGTAATTGTAAGGGCCCAAAATAAAAATGATTATCTACTTTTTAAGATCTACTCACCACCTTCCCAACCCCCAACCAGCCCTCTCATTACTTTTAGCAGCCTTCGTGGTATGCATTTCCCTTATCACATAGAAGGATGCAGGAGTTCATGATACTATATTATCTCTGTGATGCAGGAATGTATCCACCTGTCAGGAGTGCATGAATGCATCATTAGAGTGTATCAACCTAAAAGTGTCTTCATTATGCATAAATGCAGCCTTGCTGTGACATGTACCACCCAGAAGCCCCCCAGCAGTACTGAGCAGTCTTATCAACATTTAAATTTCCTTGCACACTGAGAATGGGGAAGGTACACTTGAGGATTCTACATTATTATGTCCCTATACAGGGCGCTTCTGGTAGGACTTGGACATCTTAAGTCTTATAATGTTAGGAAATGGTCCACAGGGCTGCAGTCATGCATCAAAAACAGCAAAATCTTTTTGATACTTTAATTCACTTTGCTGTACTTAAAGGACTAATGTCTTACTGCCAGTGACTAAGGAACGCGTCCTATTAGAGAAGGACCAGAGGCTGGGAATTATTGACCATCACCACCCCTTGTCAGCGGGTCAGTCAAGTACCGGTCACAGAACCACTGTTAGCTTAGGAAGCCACCATAGGAACAGGAGGAAGGTCTTAATGCCTAGACCTGGTTAGAGGGCTAGATGTCTGAATCCATGTCTTCTTGCGCTTCATCTCCAAGTCTTATAAAGTACACCAGGAGGGAGGGGTGGTGCTGATGGTGATGGTACTCCAAAACTCACCCATTTTACAGCCTCCTCAGAGGCTGTTCATTTTCTACATCTCTTAGTCTTTAAGGAGGTCAGATGAAAGCCCCCTTTTCATGTAAAATAAGATTTTAGGTGATATGATTTTGGAAATTCACCGCCTTGGAATGACAATATGCAATTTCCAGGCTCTTTTGATACCATAGACACGTTATAGCAGATATCAAAATTCCCTTGATCTTAAAATCTAATTCAATTGACAGCCCCCCCCCCCTTGGTGACAGTCACTGCTCTGCTGGATTGATACAACAGTTGGTACCCAAACTGAGGCTAAGTGCCCCCCTTGTGCAATTACACCAGTCTGGTACATGGCTACTTTCTACTCCCTCTATCCCCATACATTACTGTTAACACTGCTTGGTATTTATTTAA